>CATIWC010001147.1:0-420556 GCA_948472305.1 Vicia faba
GCTAATATCCTTGTGAACAAGGTGGATGAAAGGTGTCTAACACCTTCCTTTCGTCTAATTGAGTCCGTAACCTAAAATCTCTGTCTGCGAATTAAGGTTTCCTATTAGATGCCCTTCCTTAGGATAGAAACTAATAGTGGCGACTCTTGATTTAAAAACCAGTTGCTACAGAGTCATGGCATGAATTTGCACACGTAGCCATGGATTAAATAAATAGTGTTATCAGTGTCACCCTTTAAGGCGAGTCTCTTGTCCCATCTAAAGGTGGCACCTCTTTTGGTGGATCTGTAACACTCTTATAAACCCCAAAGGATATTCACAAATATTTCAATAAATAAATCAGAGTATATCACCAACAATGTGTCATATCTTCATATAAAACGTCATAACAACACATCCTGCTCCGTAATACGGGTTTTCAAAATATTAACAAGATATAATCAACATTTTGTTCTTCGAATCATGGCAGCAAAAATCATAGTTCAAAAACATCTCATTATAATACTTCATAAAATTAGTCATACTTTATAACTCATACTTATAAATCAAAACATCTCGAGTACCATGTAGGGTGACTTAACATCTTAAAACAAAACAAAGAACATAAGTTCCAATCATTCAATCCCAACCTTGATGTTACATATCAAAGCAAGACTCTATTTATTCAATAAAAGCAAATAAATGCACTCTGAAGCTATCCTCTAATGCTTCTACAGACTATTCTCGATCACCTGCATGTTATCCACGTGAAGGCAACATTTAAACAGAAAGAGTGAGTAAATCATAATCATTATATAAGACATAAGGAATAGACATGGTAAATATGCACATAAGCAAGGTTTCTCACATCATCATATCTTCATGTTATAATCACACCTTCACAACCTCATAATTACACAAACACATATCATCATACGCAATGTATCATCAAGCATTACAAATAAATCATTATGTAATATCACATAGAATATAATACAACATCATAGACTCATGCATGTGGTACCAAAACTTTATTGATGACTCAGTCATCGTTATCTCCAAAGATTCCCATTATAGGATCGATTCCTGCTTGGAACCAGAGCATTTCACTGTTGTATCCAATCCACACTATGGGATTTTTCCTTCACTGGAAAATCGTCCTATCATCTTCACTGGACCGAAGTCATAACTTCACTGGACCAAAGTCCTAAAATATACCATGAATGTAATGATGTGCAACAACATATTTAATACGACCACGGCTAGTCAACATGTATCATCATTTATGATTCATCACAAACATCATCATATCATCATAGTAATCAACACAACATCATGACATCATCATAGTAATTAACACAACATCATAACATCATCATAGTAATCAACACAATATCATTGCGATTCAACGCGGGGAACCTAATTCTATTCTAACTTAGATCTCTGATATATACTCCTTAATTATCATCTTTCTCCACATAATTAAAGTTCATTGTGTTAGCTATCCAAGGCTTCAGGTTGAATCATCGATAATACAATTTTAAACAAACGCTTGACATAATGAACACTAGAAAAAAACAAAATTAAGGTCAATATAAAAAACAATCAGGTGAAAATCATAAATTACTTTGTCAGCAAAAAAAAATTTGTGATGCACACATTATGTAATAAAATATTAAAATTAATTAAAATACACGGTCAATTTAAAACTATTTTATACTGTTATCCAATTAAAATTAATTATTTTGACATATAAAAAGAGAAAAATATGAAAGAAATAGTTATTAAAAGAATTTAATTCTAATTGGGTGATAGGGTAAAATTAATTAGTCTCTAAAATATTTAGTCTAAGTTGTTATTACTTGGACATTATTATTAGGTTCTCATAGGTATTCCGAATTATTAGTTATATATATATATATATATATATATATATATATATATATATATATATATATATATATATATATATATATATATATATATATATATATATATATATATATATATATATATATATATATATATATATATATATATATATATATATATATATATATATATATATATATATATATATATATATATATATATATATATATATATATATATATATATATATAATATATATATATATATATATATATATATATATATATATATTATATATATATATATATATATATATATATATATATATATATATATAATATAGTAGCTTATATAAGGACTCAATTGTGTGTTTTAAATAAGGCGTATTTAGTTTGGAATCTTGCTATTGTAAGTGGGGTTGAGTATCCCTCATATTCCCTTTATATTTACTTGTTTTTAGAAGAAGAAAAATTTCAACAAAATACAATGTATTTGAACTACTAATTTATTAGATTCGTATTTTCTAATCACATGTATACTATATTTTCGATCGTGTACACTATTAGATTCGTATTTTAACCGTCTAAAAAAACAAAATTAAGTACATATCGAAAAAATTAAATACCACACAAAATTAATATATCAAATTAATATATGATAAATAAAACAAAACAATAAGCTTGTCCTAGTGGGAGAAAATAAAAGTTAAAAAAACTTAAATTTTTTTTTTAAATATAAAAAAAATTAAAAAAATAATTGAATTTCCACGTGAAATTTAAAAAAAAAAATTATAAAAAAAAGAGTCATGTCAAGCGTTACGTATACAAATTCTGCTAGAATCTTGATCCAATATCAAATTTGATGGAATCTTATTTTATTAAGAGGTTAAAAGTTTTTTTATTTATTTAAAAAAGAATAAATTAAAACTCACAATTATTACAAAAGATAAAATACATTTAACCTTAAATTTAACCATTTACTTTGTTATCCACAACATGTATTGTAACATCACTAGCACAATCATTCATATTCACTTGCAAAATACTGTTATTTATCCCATCAAATTTACTCCAAAACCTAATATCTTTTTTATTATAACTCAAACCAATCACCAAAACTAACCACCTAAAAACACCTCATTTGTCGGAATTTTGTCCAAAAAAACAAGAATTTGAACCTCACATCTATATAACATACTCCTAAAAAGTTCACCACCATGATGAAAAATTATATGGAAGAAACTCATTTTTATAATATATATATATATATATATATATATATATATATATATATATATATATATATATATATATATATATATATATATATATATAATATATATATATATATATATATATATATATATATATATATATATATATATATATATATATATATATATATATATATATTATATATATATATATAAAATAAGTTGTGTTTTGCCACGTGACTTTCACGTCGTTAATACTAAAATGATATCACAACTTTATTTTTGCCACCTGAAAAAATACGTCGCTGGAGAGCGCGTGACAATGTTGTTGCGACGTGGGAAACATGTCACAACGTTGCCACGTGAAATTCACGCCACAACAAACTTTATGGGGTCAAAGGCAGTCAGAGCAGAGCAGAGGTCAGAGCATGTTTTTATATTTACTTTTACGTTGTGTGTTGCGGCGTGTTTTTCATGTCACTGATTAGTGATGTGGAAAACACGTCGCAACTTATTTTAAAAAAAATAAATTATTTTTTGTTTTAAATATAACAATTCTGATATAATAATTAATATTATTTTCTGTTTCATTAAATTTATAAATTAAATATTATAATTTATTTATTAAATTCAATATTATAAATCAAATTATCAAAATAAAACTAAATATATCAAAATATATAAATTAATATACTTAATATAATAAAATTAATAAACTAAAATTTAAATTTAATATTTTTAAATATAAAATATGATTATAAATTTATATTAGTACACAAATAAAAAACTATATAGAAAATAAAATAAACTAAGCAGAAGGATCATTCGAGTCGTCGGAAAAGTCGCGAAGAAAGTCATCATTATTTTGGTGGTTATTATTTTGGCCACCATTGTTGGGATTTCCACCAAATGCTTGCATAAATTGTCGCATTTGCTCCTCCATATCAGCCTGCCTCTTCGCTATTGCCTCTATTTCTCTATTATGTTCACCCCCTCATTGCCTCTATTTGGACCTTCAATGCTGCCTCCATTTGGGCCTTCAATGCGGCCTCACGTTCTTCGGACTCGCGTCTAGCCAATTGTCTTACCGTTTCTAACTGATCTGGTGTCAAATTTGTTTGACGTGACCCTCATTCATCGTCCGCACGCTCTGATACAAAGTTTTATCCCACTCCTCAAGGTGCCCGCCAAATTGCCACCACCAAATAAAAAACCTGTTAGGCCCATTTCCCCCAACAACTTGACTCCAAATATAAAAATCAACATTTGGATGAACCGGTTTTTACGGAGGAGGAGTATACTGAGGATTATGGGTCAGAAATTTTACAAGCAATGTCTGATAATCCTCCTACACATACAATAAAAAATCAAGTTAAATATATAAGTAAAATTAATGAAATTAAATTAAATAAAATAAAAAATAAAAAACATATAGCCACGTGATTGTAACGCCACACTTATCAGTTGCCACTCAATTTTCACGCCACAACATCTCACTTGCTACGTGAAAATCACGTCACAAAATTGCTTAAAAAATAAAAAAAATATAAAACATAAATTTATTTACCAGGGCTTTTTTGTACGCTCGTCAATAAATTCCCCTGATTTCTTTGTCCGAGTTTCGGTAACCAGCTCAGTCATCAATGGTTGTCTCCCCAAACGCTTAGCCTAAATAAAAAATCAACTTAAATTAATAATATATGTTATAAATCCAAATATGACTTTAAAAAGTGGTAATAATTACCATGCGTCGAGCATGCTCAGCAGTACTAATACTTCCAACAGCATTAAGCTAACCCCCTTTTTCCGATGCCCTCATCTTCTTGCAATTTCAGATTTAGCCTTAAATTCATTTGATTCCCAATACTTAAGAAGTTGTTCAAAAACTTCTTTGTCTATCCATTTGGGACGAATGCCCAAAAGTTGTCAATTCTCTCTAACACGTCGTAGCATGTCAGAAAGTCGTCTTGAACTTCTGCCAAAAATAATTTTTTTTTACTTTGTTATGGTTCAGTGGATCCCAAAACACATTTCGTCTGCAATGTTGTATGACATTAAAATAAATAGTTAGATAAATTATAACAATAATGAAAAGGTCATTTAAATAAAAATAACTTAAGAAATAAATTAATTATACCTGAAATTGCTTAAACCATTCGTCTTTATCCGAAACTTCTCTAAAACTCTTCAAAAAATTGTATAATTCTGCTGAATTATATAATTATAATCCTGGCAGCAGTCCGACCCGGTCCGAAACTAAAACAACAACAATTGAATTAACATAATTAAGTATATAAAGTTATATTAAAAATGGAAATGTGTACTTATAAATAAAATCAATAAATAAGAAACTTACGAGTTCCCTTCAGGCCAAATCCAAAATCTCTCATCAATGGTATGAACCTCACTCGGATCATCATCCCCTCGAAGATCTCTCCTATCTATCTAATCATCGTCCACACCAAGATCGTCATCATCCGACTCTGCATGATCATCGAATGCAGGTACATGTGTGGGATGTGGGGTGCGACCAGTCTGTGTGGGTCGTGAAGAGGTAGATCCTCCAGGCTGCTGGACGAATGGGGGTATCTGTGTAGGAAGTGGGGTGCTGGATCCTCCAGGCTGCTGCACGAATGAGGGTATCTGTGTGGGAAATGGAAAATTCTACTGGAAGGATGAGGGCACATGTGTCTGCTGGAATGGTAAACCAGGTGGGGGCCCCAGCTGGACTAATAAAAGATGGACTCCCATATGGGAACTGAAGAGGACTCTGAGAGGATAGTAATGGCGTAAAAGGCATAGTATTGTCCATGGACATATGATGAACCTGACTCTGCAGGGGAAGGGCACATGGCTGAGTGAGGTGATTGGCATATTACTACCCTTGTACGCCTGGGCTTCCTACCACTATCACTAGGACCTTTACCCTTATTATCCTTGGGTGACATTTTTACCTATTTATAGAAAATACAAGTTAACATATAATATATTTGAAAAGCACAATTCTCATGAATACATATTCATTAACTCATTCAAGAGATGGTTCGTTAAGTAAAATTATAAGACACAATTCTCATGAATACATATTCATTAACTCATTCAATAGATGGTTCGTTAAGTAAAATTACAAGACACAATTCTCATGAATACATATTCATTAACTCATTCAATAGATGGTTCGTTAAGTAAAATTACAAGACACAATTCTCATTAATATAGGTTCACTATTCTAAATCGTCATGCTCGTCATCCATATCATCTTCGTCATCTTATGTGATATTGTCCTCGGATCTAGAATCTTCATGATCTTCATCCTCATCAACTTGATCCCCCTCAACCATTGTATCGGACAAACTTGTAGTGTGTTCATCTGGAATCACATCATTAACTTCAACTTCATCACTTGGTAAGCAACATCTTCCACTAGATCGTCAGTTTCAATATGACCCAATGGTTTTGTTTTTATTATAACACAACACTGTCGTTTACGTGGCACAAATGAAGGATAAGGAACATTATAAACTGGCCTAACAATATTTGACATTACGAAAGGGTCGTACTCTTTGTACCTCCGGTCCATTTGAATCTCAACAGTATCATATGTCTTATCTATTTTTGTGCCTCTAGTTGGATCATACCATTCACAATAAAACAAGACAATTTTATTTTCTGAGTCCAAGTAATTATATACTAGCTCGTAGATATGTTTAACAAAACCATAGAAGTCATCTTCACCACCATCTGTAACTCATTTCACAAATACGTCACTGTTTATAGTCTTTTTCCCTTCAGTCCATTCATGAGTGTGAAATTTATATCCGTTCACGAAGTATGTGTGCCATTTGTTTGCGCTTTGACGAGGGCCATTAGACAAGTTTCTCAAATGGAGTATTTCTGGAGTCAATGCAACAACCCTATACAATTTCTCCTTGAACCATATTGGAAATGGGGCATGAATGACACTGGATGTTGATTGTACACCGGTACTATCAAAATAGGCGTTGTTAAATTTTCTAAAAAGAAACACACTATAAGTTTCAAGGTAATCAATTTTATATTCACACTGTAAAGAAAATTAAAAAGTTGGATTATACTTACTCAAGATATGGTTTAACTTCAATGCAGTTGATCAAGACATGAACATGTGCAGATTGCATTTCTTGTTGGGTCAACCAATGCTCACCCTTCTTTCCAGAGGGACGACCTAGAAGCCCGAAGACTGATAAGGTGTACTGACTTCTTTCAATAATATTTACAGGATTCCTTATGATTCCTGGAGTTAACATCAAGTGTTTTATAACATACTATATATAATATTTTATTGACATATAATGTTTTTTAACATACTATATTAATATTTTATTGACATATAATATAGTTTTTATATAATATTTTTTAATTATAAAACCATTTTTTATTAACATATAATACAGTTTATATATATATTTTTTAATTATAAATAGTTTTTATTAACATTCTATATATATGATATATAAATATTTTTTATTAACATATAATACAATTTTTATATAGTTTTTTTTTAATTATAAAATCATTTTTATTAACATTCTATATAAAATATAATATTATATTTGTTTTAAAAAAATATATTAACATCAAATATATACTGTTTTTTATAATATTATACTATTTTTTATAATATTATACTGTTTTTTATATATGCATAATTATAAAAGAGTTTTAAAATAATAACATTAAAAAAATATATATATTTTTTTAAATTATAAAACAGATTTTATAATAATAACATTAAACAGTTTTTACTAAATATATACATATTAAAACAGTTTTTTAAATATGTTTTTATTCAATACAAAAAAACTATTTTATATATATATATATATATATATATATATATATATATATATATATATATATATATATATATATATATATATATATATATATATATATATATATATATATATATATATATATATATATATATATATATATATATATATATATATATATATATATATATATATATATATATATATATATATATATATATATATATATATATATATATGTTTTTAATCAATACATAAAATATTATATTATATTTATTTTAAATAAAATATATATTAACATTAAAATTGTTTTTATAAAATTTATATATTATTCTGTTTTTATAAATTAAATAAATCAAGATATATATTTAATGAAAATTACAATATTATAATTTAACCAAATTCAACCTAAAATCTAACTAAATTCAGAAAATATACTAAATGTAAAAAAAAATTCCAAGAAATACCTCTTCTCTTCTAACTCCTTCAATGTTCTTATCCAACCTTTTTGCAATCAACTTCTACTATATCAATCTTCTTCTATTCAAAGAAAAATTAAAATAAATTACAATCCCATAATACAATAAATAAAAACTTGTAAACAAAATAGAGACAAAATTTAATTTAATTTACCTGAAAAAACAAGAATTAATGGAGATTGAAGTTGGATTTTATGAAAAATAAGAGGTTTTATAATGGAGAAGAAGAGGTTTTATGAAGAAGAAGAGGGTTAATGGAGGGATGGAATGAGAAGAGGGTTAATGAAGAAGAAAAGTGTTTGATTGTTTGATGACAATATACTGTATGCTTGGTGTAACGTGATGCAATTAAATATATAAATCATTTAGTGACGTGAAAATCACGCCGCAACTTTGTCACGTGACTTTCACGTCGCAACAATGTCAACAGTCATATTCTCTTTCTTCACATGCCTGCAAAAGCTGATCATGTCAGTCTATATTAATTTGATTTTCCCTCTTAAATGTTGCGACGTGAATACCACGTCACAACTTACTTTTTCAAAATTTCAAAAACCCATCCATCTGAACGTTAGACCAATTAAAATATTTTATATTATATTTTTACTAGCGACGTGATTCCCACGTCGCAACATTTTTTTATTTTTTAAAACTCAGACAATCATCATGCTTCTTTATTTTATTAATAAAACATGTTGCCACGTGATTATCACATCGCAACTGACTTTTTTTAGCCACATGATAATCACGTGGCAAAAACACGTGGCTGGAGATGATGTTTCTTATAGTATATATATATATATATATATATATATATATATATATATATATATATATATATATATATATATATATATATATATATATATATATATATATATATATATATATATATATATATATATTAGCAACTAAAGAACAATTAATATAAAAAAGACAAAATCTTAGCTTTGAAAACCAAATTGATGAAATTGATGAAATCAAGAAAATTATCTTTCAATAAAGTTGTTTTAATCAATGTTTTAAAACCCAGACCGATGATCGACTCGTTAAAGTTACTGGGTCACTGGGTTACTGGTCGGACCAGTGGCTCACTAGTCAGACCGCATGACTTTTGACCCGATTTCTATAAAAAATATATTTATTACCTGAAATTTGTAACTATAATAATATAGAAAATTATAAATTCAAATAATTTAGAATACAAAACTATATTACAAAAATTATAAATTTAAAATATGTTCAGCGGGTGATGCCATATCTAATATCAATCAAAATTTAAAAATACAAAACTATATTACAAAAATATTAACAAAACACAATTCTAAACAAAAATGATTGAATTTATAAAAATATTATAAGAAACATTAAATATGTAGCATATCTAAATCCAAAATATATGAATATGTTGTTGTATATTACATATAGGCTACCAAGCATCATTATTGTGCATCACCATATATAATAAAAAAATAGAAACTTTGCTTTCCAGCCTTTGTTATATATTTTAGATTAATAAAATCCTGAAACTTTTCTTTGTTATATAATTTAAATTAATAAAAAACAGAAAACTTTGTCTTACTATATAATTTAGATTACATAGTTTTAAACTCAATTTCTATCTCCATAATATATACAACGACTATTACAGTAATATATATCTATCTCAATTTCTATCTCCAATATACAACAACTTCATTACCAGTCTATAATAAGTTAATTCATAAAAATATAAAACTGTTTCATTCATACAAATTCTATCTCAATTTGTTAAACTAAAAGACACAATTTTATAGAAAATGATCAAATTTAATTATTTATTTTCTATATCAATTAATCAACAAAATGAAACAATAATATTCATATTGAAAAACATCAATGCAAATTAGACCAAATAAAAAAGAAATAACCTGTTTTTGATGAAATTTTTGACGACAAACAAGGAATATCAAATAACAGCAGCAAGTGAGAGTTTTTGTTGGTAGAGAAAATTGAGAATATGACTTCAATTAGAAAAAGAAAAGACAGAATAAAAAAGAAAACCTTTCAAATGCCTAGGTTTGGGAAACGAGGAGGCAAAGCGTTTATATTAATTTTTTTTTCAAAAGCCTTAAAAAATAAAATAAATAGTCAAACTCGCCGGTTCAGTAAAAACCGCCGATTCACTGGTTTAACCAGTGATCTGACCGGTTCACACCGGTTTTATCCGGTCTAAATGTAATTCCGATCTTATCCCTTAATCGGATCGCCTGGCCCACCGATTCTCGGTCAGACCAGTCCGACCAACCGGGTCGGGCTGAGTTTTAAAACACGGTTTTAATTCAATGTCTTTCCTTTTCGTATTTCTTATCTTTTCCTTAAATATTAACTTTCATTTATTTTTAATCTCTAAAATTAGAATAGATAGAAAAATTTATATGTTTCTTATTGATTTTCCTATAAATTTTAACTTTAAGAATTAAAATCAAATTTTTTGTAACATTAAAAAATTATTTTAAAAAAAATATGTACGAAAATAAAAAACATCAACTTATAAAGATCAATAAGCTATTTAAGAAAGAAAAAAATACAAATACATCCTTAGCATGTCACGTCAAATTATTTGTAATGTCAAATGTCACGAAATATCAAAACCAAATAATTTTACTATTACAATGTTACAATTAAAAAAATTACTGAGATAAACCAAACTTCACTAAAATATCATAGTATAAAAATTCACTAAATCATATTTAATGTTGCAATAGAAGATATAAAATATAGTTGTTTCCCAATAACAAATTTAATACAAATATTTTTTCAAAGAAGTAGGATAAGACAAAATAATATTTCATTTTTTAAAAGGTTTAATATTTAAAATCACAAATGTAAAATTTATAAATTCATTATACATTACGATTTGTTTAATGTAAATAGCATGTTCTTCAAATAAATTATCATAATAATTAATAATATATTCTCACATAATTTTCAAAGTAACACACTTTTAAAAAAATGGAGCGAAGAGGTATTATCAGATAAATTGGGATCTCCATTTTAAAAAATAAGAGATGTCACTAATTGAATTACGATCGCATATGATCTAATCAATCCGATTGGCGACCATATTTGAAGAATAAGAGCTGGCGCCAATTTATTTGGTGTGTCAGTGTATTTTTTAATAATTGAAGCAATAAATTATATAAAAAATTAAAAAAAATAGTATTTATTTAAATTACTTTTATATATGATAATAATTTTAACACTAATAAGAACGATCAAGTTGGTCATACCGAGCAGTGGTTCTACGCCCCCTAGTTATCCTAACTTGTTGCACTCGCGATTGATGCATCTCCAGTATTGGTGTTATATGTTTTTTTGCGTGTTTTGGCTATAGTAGGATGATGTGTTATGGGCATATGGATGTTAGGTGTTTTGATAATAAGCATATTATTGGTGGTGGTATGGAGTATGTTATTGGTTTTGTGGTAGGGTGTCTGACATGTTTTGGTTGTGGGTTTGAGTGTTTGTTAGTCAGTAGTTTTATTGAGTAAGTGGTCTGATAATTTTGTGGGGGGTTAGACGTTGAAGTTTTTTTGTGTGTAAGTGGTTTGGTGTGGGTTGTATAAATATCTATCTTCGAAGAAAAAACCCAATTACAATCGATCTGTACTAAGCCATATAATATTTAAGCATGAAAGTAAAATATCTAGGCCTTATTGGAATTACACCAAAACTATGGAGAATTCCGAATCAATCTTGATGAATAAGATTCAATCAACCGACCAAATTCACTCTTGTTCTTCACTTTTCACTTAAGTGAATCAACCAACCTTGGTTGTAAGATAATTCTGCCGCACAATTGTTAATGGAAGAAAAAAGAAAATTGAGGAAGAAAAATGAATTAGGGTTTGGCGAAAAATAAGGGAAGAAGAGATTTTCCGCAGAGCTTCACTCTGCTTCTCAAAACTGAACCTTTATTCCTTTGCAATTTCAAATTCAGTATGTGAAATGACGATTAAAACAACAGAAGTTACTCTCTCTATTTATTATTTTAGGTTTATTTTCTCCCTAAGTCAAAGCCCAGAATACAAAAGCCCAAAATACTTAATTATGCTAACACCACAAAGTAAGGTCTAAGTCGAAATCTTATTGAGGAAACTCCTTCGATAATTTAACACACAAAAATTTGACACACACACACACACTAGGATAATTGACACGATCTTGTTTCTATCGAGCAACCTGCTTCGACACAAGTAATTAAAATCTCAACACACCACCTAATTTAATATGTCTAAGATATTTACACTCATCATAGCTCTTAATTTCTTGAACACTTCGACCCACACTCGTTTTGTCATGATGTCTGCAATTTGATTCTCAGTTCTGTAGTGATCCAAGTTCAACTTCCCTTTTGTTACTTGCTCTCTAAGATAATGCAACCTCATTTCGATATGCTTGCTTCATGCATATGCTATCATATTCTTCGTCAGATTGATAACTGACATGTTGTCGATCTTCATGGTAATTAATCCATGATCATTTCCTGTTATCTCGTCGACCAAATTCACCCTCCATGTTTCTTGACATGCACATAGAGAAGCACTATGTATTCTGCTTCACACGATGTAGTGCCACTATTGTCTCTTTTCTCGAACTCCAAGAAATTGGTGCCCCACCTAGCTAAACACATATCCAGTTGTGGATTTTCGATCCTCAACATCACTACACCAACTTGAGTCGTATATACCACTAGTTTGCATTATTTTCTTTCATCAGCTGCAGGAAACAAAATTCCATAGTCGACAATTCATTTGAGATACCTTAGTATCATCTTCATCATTTCTAGATGTGATACATTTGGCTTCTGCGTGAATCTACTCAACATACCTACACTGTATGCTAGATCATGCCTCATGTGAAAAAGGCATCTTAATGAACCAACAAGTATCATGTACTGTGTTGGGTCGACATCATCTTCGTCTGAGTCTTTCGACCATTGCAGTCTTGGTTCAGTTGGTGTCGAAATCGAGTTGCATTCTTCCATCTCAAATCTCTAGAGTATTTCACTTTCATATCTTCTTTGATGCATCATGAATCATATATTACTCTTGTATAATTGGATTCCACGGGAGTATAAAATATTGCCCAGATTAGTCATTTATAATTCCTTGCTAAAATCACCTTTGGAGTCCTCAATCTCTTTCTTACTGCTACGTCTTATCAACAAGTCATCGACATGGAGATATAGTATAAGCAATTGACTCTTTCTTCTTCTTACATATACTTCTTGCTCAGTTGTTCACTTCACAAATTCCTTATCCCTTAGAAAACTATTTATCTTCTTACTCCAAGCTCTTGGAGCTTGTTTGAGTCCATATATGGCTTTATGCAGCATGTACACTTTTCCTTCTTTGCCTTCTTTCATAAACCCAAATGCTTGTGCAATATAAACTTCTTCATCTAAGGGTCCATTTAGGAAATGCACATTTCACATCCATCTGACATATGTGCCAATTATTCATGTTTGTTAGACAAACAACCAACTTGATTATTTCGATTCTAGCAACAGGTGCAAAAACTTCATCGAAGTCGATTCCTTCTTTTTAAATAAATCCTTTCGCCACAAGTATTTCCCTGTGTCGAGTTACCTCTCATTTAGGATTCAACTTCACTTTATATACCCACTTCACATTGATTATCTTCTTGCCTTAAGGCAATTCGACAAGTGACCAAGTGTTGTTGACTTCGATGGACTTCAGTTCCCCATTCATTGTTTCCATCCACTTGGAATCCTTCAATTCCTCAACTGCATTAACCGGTTCAACATCTGCATAGAAAGTATAGTGTACCAAATCACCTTCATCACTGAACACATCATCTAATGTAATCACACATTCCTGTAACCTTGTAGGCATGTGTCTTATTCTTTGAGGTATGCTTGGTCCTGCTTGACCTCTGACTTTTTCTTGTCGAACTTCTCTTTCGACTTCACTTGATGATTCTTCCCATAAGATTCTCACTAAATATTTCTTCACATTTTTAGTCTAATATCATTCTTTAAGCTCATCTAGGATCACGTCCATGTTGATCACTACTTGCTTGTTAACTCGGTCAAACAACTTGTATCCTCCAGTCGAATGATATCATATTAGGATCATTTGACACGACTTGTTATCAAGTTTTCTTCTCAAATGATATGGAACACGTCTATGTGCTATATATATATATATATATATATATATATATATATATATATATATATATATATATATATATATATATATATATATCTTCAAATGACTCAAGCTAGGTTTAACACTAGACCAACATTCTTCTGGCGTGATTCTTTCTAGCTTCTTCGTCAGGCATCTGTTCAAAATGTATGTTGTCATCGACACAGCTTCAACCCAAAAATCTGTAAGTAAATTCTTGCCTTTCAACATACTTCTCACCATATTCACGATGATTCTATTTTTCCTTTAAGTCGTTCCATTTTATTGTGGAGTGTAGGATGACACCACCTCATACACAATCCCTTCTTTCTCACATAATATATCGAAGTCTTTCGACACATATTCTCCACCACTATCAGTTCTCAGAATATTAAGCTTTCGACCACTTTGTCTTTCAACTATAGATTTAAACATGGAAAATACCTCGATCACTTGACTTTTCTTCTTGATCAGGTAAGTCCATAATTTTTTACTGAAATCATATATGAATGTTACAAAGTACTTGTTACCTCCAATCAAACCCAACTGGATAGGACCACAAACATCAGAGTATATGATTTAAAGAATTTCCTTCAACTTGCTTCCTGCATCCTTGCTGAAGCTATTCTTATGCTGCTTTGTATGCACACACTTCGTTTGGCATATCGATTTATGGTAACCCTGAAACCATATTTCTATTTTTCAAATCTTTTATTTCATTGAAGTTGAGATGTCCAAGTCGATAATGCCATATCAATTCATCCATGCTAGATACAGTCGTAAGGCACTTGTGCTTCATCATATTAATTCAATCTTGAAGGTTATATTATGAGACACACGAGCCTTCAAGATTAACCTTCCTCTTGAGTCTAGAACTCTCATCAACTTGTCTTTGATCAATACTTTATAGTTATTTTCAACCAACTGCTCTATGGTGAGCAAATTAATTTTTATACCTGGTATGTACAATACATTGGAAATTACTAACCTTTTTCAATCTTTCCTCATAATCATAACATCACCAATATCTTCAAATATTAGAGTATTGTCATTTGAAACTTTCACCATGTTCTTCATCGAGAGATTTATGTTGACAAAATGATCTTTCCTTCCAGACATGTGTGATAAGCATCCTGAGTCAAAGTACCAGTGATCCTTGAATATCTCTTCATCTCTTGTTGTGACCATCAACATCATATTCTCTTTTTCATGTTTTGCAAACTTTGCATCATTGTCTTGATTTTTCCGTTTTTTAAGACAATCACTAGAGTAGTGACCATAATTATGACAATTGAAACACTGGATGTGAATTTTGTCAGGCTTTCGACCACCACCTCTTTCTCTGCTTGCAACACCACCTCTTTGGTTGCTTTGGTACAAGGGTTTTCTCTGGTTTGACAAATTTCCTTCTTGCTGTTTTCCTTGACCAATCCAACAGTTGTAGCCTCCTCTACCTTTATTGTCAAACCACTCTCCCTTGCCTTTCTTTTCTCTTGCTGATTGCGCTTGCAGAGCCGCATCACTCTTTGACTTGCATGCATCTCTTTTAGTCATTCTTTGTTCATGATATTCAAGTGTCCCTTGAAGCCCTCCCTTTGTCAATGTTGACAAATCTTTCAACTCTTCTATGGCTACTACCACATGGTCGAACTTTGGAGCTAATTACCTCAAGATCTTTGCAACAACTTATCTTGATGTTAACACTTATCCATATACCTTGATTTTATTCACCAGCCTGGTAACCCTAGTGAAGAAATCAATTATGCTTCACTTTCTTCCATCTGAAGGAATTCATACTTCTTTTGTGAGTTTGTACTCACCCCTTTCACCTTTTCTGATCCTCCAAACGATTTTCCAGAATTTCCCAAGCTTCTTTCGTTGATTCAACATTACTCAACTTTTCGAAATTGTATGGATCAACATATTGATGAATTATAAATAGAACTTTATAATTCTTCTTCTTCAATTCTTTGTGTGCAACATTTTCTTCATCTGTCGCGTCATCTTTAAGTGATGTTACTCATTCTTTCACAAGATCCCAAAGATCTTGATAATAGAAAACAACATTCATCTGTTTACACCAATTCTCATAATTCCGACCTTTCACAATTGGGAGAATTGCTGGAAAATTCCCATTCGGGTTCATTGCCATCGAGTTTCGCTTCCCACGAATTGCTCAACCAGTGCTCTAGATACCAAATGTTGGAATTGCACCAAAACTATGGAGAATTATGAATCAATCTTGATGAACAAGATTCAATCAACCAATCAAATTCATTTTTATTCTTCACTTTTCACTCAAGTAAATCGGCTAACCTTGGTTGCAAGATGATTCTGCTGCACAATTGTTAATGGAAGAAGAAAGAAAATTGAGGAAGAAAGATGAATTAGGGTTTGGTGAAAAAAAGGGAAGAAGAAATTTTCTACAAAGCTTCTCTCTGCTTATCAAAACTGAACCTTTATTCTTTTGCAATTACAAATTCAGTATGTGAGATGGTGATTATAATAATATGGGTTACTCCCTCTATTTATAGTTTTATGTTTGCTTGCTCCCTAAGCCAAAGTTTAAAATACAAAAGCCCAAATACATAATTCTGCTAACACTAAAAAATTAGGTCTAAGTCGAAATCCCGTTGAGGCAACTCCTTTGATAATTCGATACATACAAATTCGATAAACACATATTAGACTAATCAAAACGACCTTGTTTCTGTCGAGCAACCTGATTCGACACAATGAATTACAATCTCAACAAGCCTCTTGGGTTATTATCTATCAAATCGACACCCAAAAGTTTCTCGCATATTGAATTTGCGAGGTTGGTTTTTCCATTGATTGTCTTACCATTAATATGTAGCTCTAGTAACATGTACACGCCCTCTAGTGTTACAGTACATTCATCGTTGAAAATAATAAAGTGTGTCTTTCGTGTCTCTATCTTTCTTGTAAAGCGAGTATGAACTTAGCATCAACAGAGTAAGACATGATTTTGCTAACATGACCAAGACCAGTGAACTCTAAATAAGGTTGAATAAACACGTCGGGGGCGACATATTCATGGACACAAGTACGAAACTTAGATAGATCCTAAAAAAAGGAAAATAAGTTTTTCATAAAAATAATGTGTTAGAAAAGATATAGCTGTAATCATAGCAAAATAAACACGTACATAAGTCTAAATGTTGGTGATGGTTCCTTTGTGCATTTCACCCATGTTCAATAGAGTATTTTATAAATGAGAAAATATGAGAGAGTGGTGTATGTTGGTGATGAAAATAAAGTCATTTCACCCATTGTCCTCTTTAACTCGCACACACATATAATACATAACATTATTCTCATCTTTAACTCGCACACACATGCACTGCATAACATTATTGTCATCTACAATTGAGATGTACGAAACAAGTGTTTCGATACTTCTAATTCTTTCCCCACCATTAATCTCCTTGTCTAACCAACGACTCAAATTTCTTTCAATTTGTTCAAAACTTTAAATGTTCTAAAACGCGTCTTCATCGAAGGCTTCGTTCTCGAATAACATACATGCCCATTTCTTTTAACAATCATGATAGAGCTGGTGAAGAAAAGATAAGAAAAATACGATAAGAGGTATGAAGTAAATGGTAGAAGACATATCTATTTATATTAAAAAAACATCAAACACATAGTAGCCAAATGATTGACGCCTCCACTTAGGTCTTATACACAGACGTCAGGCGAATTGACGCCACTTCTTAAACAATACATACAATCGTTAATTAGATTGATTAGATTATATACAGTCGTCAATTCAATTGGTGACACCTCTTATTTTTTAAATGGAGACATCAATTGATCTAATAACACTACTTCGTTCTAATTTTTGAATTTAAAAGTGGATTATTTTGATAATTATGTGACAAAGTTGGTTATTATGAAAATATATTTAAAAAACATGATTATTTGCATAAAAATTCACACATTACTTGAAGAATAAGGAATAGGTGGGGTCTAATTTCCAGATTCGCCCTCTGAAAGAACAGAAATCCAAAGCTGAAAACCAACTGGGTGTTATGATTATGGGTGACCCCAAAATTGCCACGTATTGCGAAGAGTCGCGGTTAAGAATGAAACACGAGCATACACACAAGTATAGTTTCTTTACACAAAAACCTTCCATCTTCTCCAACAACAACTGCTTACAGAAATGGCTTTCAGAATCGCAGCAACTTCTGCATCCCGTATTGTAAAACCCTACAACTCATCATCACCTCTCTTTTCAGCTCCATTCCACAATCTCACTCTCAAATTCCATCTACCACACGCCAATGCCTTTCCACACCTTCCTATTCGTAAACCTGGTAATACTCCCCAACCGAATATCATCGGTTTCACAATCATTATTATCATTATCACTGATTGAAAACCTCTTAATTTTCTGTTTTGTTTTGCAGGGTCTCAATGTTACATTCGAGCTATTAGTGAAACAAGTGTAGAATCTTCATTTTCTAAGAAAGAAGAAGAGGAACAACAGTTGCCTAAAGATTGGAAGATTAAAATGCTATATGATGGAGATTGTCCACTATGCATGCGAGAGGTTCATCTTTCTTCCAATTTTGTTCATGGCATGCATATAGTTGTAGACAGTAGTTATTGAACCTTGTTTCATGTCATTGATAATAGTCATTTTCTTTGCCATGTTAGGTTAATATGCTACGAGAGAGGAATAAGAGTTACGGCACCATCAAGTTTGTTGATATAAGCTCAGATGATTACTCTCCTCAGGAGAATCTCGGCCTCGACTATCAAACGGTTAGTCCTTACAAGACTCATTGTTTTTGGTTTTGGTTTGTTATCTTAGTTACTAGATATTAATTCTTGTGATTTTCATATGGAGATTCTTATTATGTGATAACTTGCTTCACAAGAAATATACTAATCTCTTGCATTTGTTTATAGATATTTTAAGAATGACATTTTCCTTTTCTTTTTAGGCTATGGGAAGAATTCATGCTATTCTATCCGATGGAACTGTTGTCACTGATGTTGAAGTATGTATTCTTTCCCGATCTTCTTTATTAGCCTATGATAATATGAATATCCAATTTCATCTGTTATGTAACTCAATGGCCTCTAAGCGCATAGGACTATTAAGGGATAAATCTCATTTATGTATGTGTTTGTTAATTGTTACGTGCTGGTGGGATACTATGCAGGCCTTTAGAAGATTATATGAACAAGTTGGTCTTGGTTGGGTTTACGCCATTACAAAATATGAACCAGTAAGTCTTCCTACCATACTTTGAAGGACTTGTTCTGTTATTGT
Organism: Vicia faba; assembly: GCA_948472305.1. Taxonomy (NCBI): domain Eukaryota; kingdom Viridiplantae; phylum Streptophyta; class Magnoliopsida; order Fabales; family Fabaceae; genus Vicia; species Vicia faba. The sequence goes on from CATIWC010001147.1 coordinate 19,863, forward strand.
ACAAAACATTTTTCCTTTTGGCTATACTATAGAAATGATGGCCGGTGTTTGTTCATCTTGTATTATGTTAGTAACGGGGTAAACAATATTCACAGATTGGGAAAATTGCTGATTCCGTTTATGGTTTTTGGGCTAAATACCGTCTTCAAGTTACAGGTAAATGCAAAGCCGATAAATGCTATTTTCGCACTAAAATTTCAATGTATTAATATTTTGATTTTTCTTTCTTGCTTCTATGGTTACGCTAACCAAAATGATTATGTTTATATTCTTTCAATTTATGCTTTGATTGTCCATTTTGGTCAGGACGGCAGCCTATAGAAGAAATATTAGAAGCTCGAAAGAAGAAGGTACTCGTATTCCGTTGCCTAAAGTATCATATTTAGTATAGAATGTTTCTACAGAATAAATTCAATGAATGCGAAAAGAATTTGAGTTGGAGATTCGTTTGAGTTTTTAAAGAGAATGTTTCTTTAACATAATATACTTTAGAATAGTTGAGATTGATATCAAGTCCCATTCCGTTTATGGTTTAGGATTTAGGGTTTAGAGTTCTGGAATAAATCGACTCTATTATAATATTTGTTCAGGCCATTGTTAGTAACATATTTCACTTCAATACGCCTAACAATATAAATTTTGAGTACTGTTTGGTGCTGATTTGAGCTCTGGTTTACTTTTTAATCTTCTTACAGGGTGAAGTGTGCAAAGACAACAATGCTTGCAAGATGTAAAATTCTGACCGGGGTGAAAACTTCCAGAAGGCTCTATATAATCTGTACAGAATCTTCTTACACTGGTTACATGATTATCAATATCACTACCGAGACAGCAGAACCATGATATAAACTATAAAGTTTATTTTGTATATACTTACATATTCTCATCTATTTTTTGTGTGTCCATTTACTTATTCGGGAAGACTGTTAGTTTAGTAAGGATCTCTCCAAACCATTTACCTTTGTCAATAATTTATATTGTTGCAGAGTTACAAAGTTTATTTATCAAGAAAAATCAAACTGGCACCACTTTAGAATATTGAATATAAGTTAAAATTATGTTTTGGAAAAAATATTTTTAGGTTCTTTTAAAGATACAAGACGTTATTACATGTCACTCATACAAATTTCTCTTATTTTAACAACAAAATTTCATTACAATAATTTCTTTCATTTCACCAAAGCATAATGTCCATAAATTTCACTTTTAACAAAAAAAAAATGATATTGTGATTGCAAGTTATGATGGAAGAGCAGACGACCAAGGAGTAAAAAGGATGTCATTGGTTGGTCTGAGAAAGAGCGGTATAACTTAAATATGAAATGACCAATAAAATTTGTATGGAATATAAATGTTTTATTCAAAGAAAACTTCATAAAAAAAATATGAGGTGACTAGTTTTTTAGTTTTTTAGATGATGAAAAGATAGATTATAATAAATTAATAATATAAAAGTAATTTTTATAATTTATTAACAGATACGGATATCCGGCACGGGTAACATTAAACTCGTATCCATATTCATTAATAAACAAATATTTAAATATTTATTTATTTTATCTATAGTTATCTATTAAACTATCCGCCTCATACCTGTGACAGATTTTATCTGCAGATATTCGCGGGTACATATATTTTTGTCATCCCTAATCTTGTTGCCGCGTGCAGTCATATTCATATAGCAAGTCTCACATAGCTCCCTGTTTTCGGATCTACAAGGTGGGATTCACTTGCACCTCACACAACAAGTTCCACATGTTATATTGCACAAGTTGGGCCTCGAATGAGCACTGCACCTCAATTGCTATCTTCCAACCAATTGATAAGAAGTTTCCTATCAAAGTTATGAAATTAGGGTTTCAACAATAAAAGAGAAAGAAAACTAAGCTATCTAAGAGAATTAAAATAAAATAAAATATTTTCATTCCATTCATGGCTGCTTGAAAAGTAGACGGTGCGTTAGTTAAGCCGAAAGGCATTACAAGGAACTCGTAATGGCCGTCAAATGTTCGAAACGCCATTTATGGGTGTCTTCCGCTGAAACTCGAATTTGATGATATCCCGAACGTAAGTCTATTTTGGTAAAAATATTTGCATTTCCTAACTCATCAAAGAGTTCGTCAATAGTAGGAATGGGGAAACGGTCTTTGACGGTAACAATATTTAGTGCGCGATAATCAACACAAAATCGCCAACTGCCGTCTTTTTTCTTAACTAGGAGAACATGGGAAGAGAAAAGGTTATTACTTGGGATGATGATGACATCCCTTAGCATCTATTGAATGAGAGAAGTCATAGTTTCTTTTTGAGAATGTGGGTAGCGATATGGCTTCACATTGATGGGTGAGGTATTAGGGATAATGGGAATGTGGTGATCATATGGACGGGTTGGGGGAAGGCTGGGGTGACCGTCAAAAACAGTGGGGTACTTATTAATGATGCCTAGATACATGAGGATCAAGTGAGGTAGGTAGTGGGGTGCTAGGTGATTGGTTTTTGGAAGATATAGGATTAGGGGAAGATGGTTGAAAGGTCATGAGGTGAAAAGAAGCAATGTAATTAGTGTGAATAAATTGTTGGAGTTGGTGGAAAGTAGTAAGTTGAAGCAAGGATTTAGGGTCGCTCGTAAGAGTAATTGATGAATTTTTGTGGGTGAAGGTAATTGAAGGAATGAAAAAATCTGCTTGAATTTGACCCAAAGTTCGCAACCATGCCATACCTAAGACAAGATCGGTGCCTTCAATTGGTAAAAGGTAAAAGGGGAGGGTGAATGGTTTGTCTTGGAGAGTAAGTTGTACATTACTACAAATCCCTTCACATTGTAGATGTGATCCATTTTCAACCATAACCGAGAATTGTTGAATGGGGGTAGTAGGAAGATTTAAATGGTGGGAAATTAGAGGTTGTAGAATATTATGAGTGCTACTCGTATCAACTAGGATTATTACCGACAGTCCTCCAATAAGACCTTGAAATTTTAGAGTTTGGGGTGAAAACTGGCCGATCATAGCTTGAGTGGATAATTGAAAATAATTGTCATTAGATTCATCCTCAATATTCTCATCACTTAAGGACATCTCCAGTTCAGTAGTGTCCTTAACGTCATCTTCAACTAAAAGTAATAGAAATCTGCTTGAAGCACATTTATGCCCAGGTATAAATTTTTCGTCACAATTAAAGCAAAGCCCTTGAGCCCGATGTTCTTGGAGTTGAGAACTTGAAAGGCGTCAGATAGGGAGTTTGGTAGGTTGAGAGGTGGATGGTGGCTTAGGTAATGAATTTTGCAAGGGAATTGTTGTGTTAGTAGGTTTGGTGGAAGGGTTGTGGGTAGTTGTTGTTGTTCGGTGATAGGGGTTGTAAGCCGTTTTTGGAATTTTGGTTTGGTATCTTTTAGTTTGGATTCAATGAGTTTGGCGAGACTGATAGCTTGGGAAATCGAAACAAGTTTGAGGAGGACTAATTCACTTTGAATATCCTGCATTAAGCCCTAAATAAAACAATTAAGAATGGATTTTTGAGGTAATCTCGCAACTTTATTGCCTAATTTTTCAAATTGAGCTTGGTAATCCAGAACGGATCCCTCTTGTTTTAACTTAAACAATTCAGCTTGATGGTTCACATAAGTGGAAGGGCCAAACAATAATTCTAACGCTTTAGTGAAAGAGGTCCAATCAACCAATTGTTGATTTTCAATGATCCATTTAAACCAACATAAAGCATCACCTTTCATATAGAAAGACATCATGGAGAGTCTATTGGCAGGGGGTAATTGGTAGAAATTGAAAAATTGTTCCGCTTGAAAGAACCACTCTAAAGGATTGGAACCATCAAACATAGCTAGTTCTAATTTAGGGGTACGAAAAGGGGGTAGAGTTGGTATTTATGGAATTTAGGGGTATGAGAGCTGTTGGGAGTAGGGAAGCATAATGATATGGGTTGATGAAAGTCCTGCTGGAAAAAGTGGAAGGGTATAGTTTTGTGTAGCTTGAATTGTGGTAGGGTCTGGCTCTAAGGGACAAAGGAGGGCTGCTGTTGAGTTGTGGGTAGGCGAACGTTTGTAGGAATAATAGGTAGCAATGGGGAATGGGAAAAATTAGTTGACTGTCTAGGGGTGTGTAAGCAGGTGTAGTAATATGGGAAACAATGGGTGTGCTCATATATGTATAAGGATGGCCTTTAGTAATACCTGATGCAGAAGTTGTTGTATGAATAATGGCAATAGGTAGCTGGTCTTTTTTAGCAACCAGTTTTGTCAAAATGGACATCATGGAATCATATCTTGTATCAACAACTTCTTTTTTGTTGTCCATGCGTGTGTGCAGCTTCTGCATATGTGTGTACATCTTCTGCATATATGTTGCAGCGAGGTTAAATCACTCATCAAGTTGTTGTTGGTTTTCTTGAAAGGCGTTGTCAAGATGGAGGTGGGTTGTTTGAATATCAATGTTGACAGCTTCGTCAAGGATTTCTCTAGAAGAACGGTGAGGGGGTTTGGGGGGATCCATGAGAGCAAGAAATTAAAGCACCAAATGATAGACCTAACTAGGGATAAAATCAAATCTGAGTTATTTAGGGAAGACAAGAATAAAACGTGAACTTTTTTATTGATTCCAACTGCAGCCACATACAACAACTTAAATAGCAGGGTAATGAAAGATAATGGGCCTGGGCTTCTTTTGTGTTGTCTTTCTTAAGCTTACTATTTAAGTTGTTGTATGTGGCTGCAGTTGGAATTAATGAAAAAAGTTCATGTTTTATTCTTGTCTTCCCTAAATAATTCAGAGTTGATTTTATCCCTAATTAGGTCTATCATGGAATTCACTTGCACCTCACACAACAAGTTCCACATGTTATATTGCACAAGTTGGGCCTAGAATGAGCAGTGCGCCTCAATTTGCACAATCCACCACAACTTGAGAGACTCTCAATCATACCTCTTATTCCAAATATGTATAAGAGGAAAGGGCAAAAATGAATATATTTGTTATGAGAAAATGATTGAAAATGATTGTTGTTATGGGGTAGTTACATTATAGGATAATGATGGCTAGTTATAGAGTGATACTATTGCGAGGAGTAATTAATTATGTATTTATTTATGCCTATTCTGTTCTGGGTGGTGTGTAATAATAAATAGGGATTAGGGGAGAAATTGAACATGGGACGGCATCTTAGAAATTCATAGTAGAATTTAGAAATGGGGAGTTCCAATACTCTAAAAAATGTCCCGATACTTATTTCCTTTCTTATATTGCTTTATTTTCTTATATAACTTTGTGTATTTATTTCCGTGGGAGGTTGCTTTCCACCTGAGTTTTTTTCAATAAAAACATATGATTATTCAAATATATAACTATTTTGGTATCAATTCTATCGATTGATATGAGAGCATTACAAAATCTTTGTCACTTTGATAGTGATTACCAGAAGCGAGACAGAGGCACGAATGGAACTCTATCAACTGATATGAGAGCATTACAAAATCTTTTTCGCGTTGATGGTGGTTACCAGAAGCGAGATGGAGGAAACTATTAGAATATGTTTTTTCCTTAATAAAATAAGTACTCATGCATATGTTTTTTCCTTAATAAAATAAGTACTCATGCATGCTTGATTTCCAAAATTGAATGTTTCATGATTTAAAAAAAGTAGAGGAGAAATTAATGTGAATTGATTTATGTCTTCAACTAAATAAGGAAAGCTTTAAAAGTGAATTAGAATCCTCTTCATTGGGATAAGATTGATGCTATCCCAATGCTTTTTTGAAGTATGTTTAACAAAAAGCCTACGTTGTGGATAACTGGAAAAATTATTTTCTAACAAAAGGACCTATTCAGATTTAATACTTTAGCATATAATAGATGTTGTGTCGTGATTAAAATAATACATATCTGATTGACTTCTTTAATAACTTAACCATCTTATCTACTTAAACACTGCAAATTAAAATAACATTATTCATGTTTGTCGAACTTCTTAAAAAGATTTATACTATCATATAAATATAAATAACAAAAATATTATACTTGAACTTTTCCAAACTTGGTTCAATTCTATCATGCAAGCACATAAATATCAGGCAAGACAAAATCTTAAAAAAAAGAAAGAAAAAAAGACCTGACCTAAAGAAGACAAAATCTTTAAAATAATCAAAACTATTTAAACACAATTTAACTTGATCTACTACTCTCTCATCTACTACTTCCTCCACTTGATTTTTCTTCTAACTCCTACGATCTCTTATTGTGGAAACTATTTTGTCTCTCAATTTAATAGCATTGTAACTCTCATTCTTATGATTATTCAAAGTATTTCCGTTGAAACTTCCACTTGTTTGAGATGTCAATTATCTAGACAATTATCCAATTTACATTTTCATATTTTTGATCGACGCTTTATGATTCTTATTCGTTGACTTAAAATTACTTTGGGTCATCTTCATAAATTGAGTCATAGATTCTTCTAACCGAGATGATTTCTCTTGGGGAGGATTTTTAGGAACTTCAAAGATTTAGGGAACTTTTTGGCTTGCATTCAAATTTTGGTTGTTACTCTGTTTGAAGTCCAAGTGATCCTTCCAACTTGCATTATAAGGATTATAATAGTGATTACCTCTTCGAAAATTACCAGCAAATTGAACTTCTTCAGTATGTTCCTCCTATACACAATTTCCATTAGCATTCCTTTCACCATAAAAATCACATTGTAATAATTGAACTTGACTCACATTGACTGGAATGATATTTAGTAAGTACTTCTAATTGATCTAACAAAGTTGTGTTGCCATCCAACTCTAGCACGCCTTTTTTCTTCCCTTCTATCTTCACACCCCTTTAACTTTGCGAGCAATACTCATTCTGACACATCCTTTCAATCAACTCTTTCACTTCATCTTCATTTTTCATTCTCGTTATACCCCCAAGTGAGGCACCAAGGAACATTCTAGTATAAACTTTTAAATCTCGGGTGAAATATTAGATCTGCTCCATGTTGTCCATGTTGTGATTTGGACATCTTTTGAATAACAGTTTAAATATTTTTCAAGAGTCATAAAGTGATTGTGAGTCATGTCTTATTCAAAGTTTGATATTTCAACTCTTATTTCCACAAACTAAGAGTTGGTAAAAAAATCTTTCTAAAAACTTGTCTTATAACTCAGTCCATGTTTGAATGGTTCCACTTGATAAACAATGTAGCCAATCTTTTTCCCTTCCAATTAAATAAAATCCAAACAATCTCATCTTGATTTGACTATCAATTACTCCTTCTGATTTGCACATAGAACACGTATCCTAAAAACGTGTCACATGCTCTCATGGATCTTCAATGGCAATTCCATCAAACTTTTTGTCTCTTAAATCTTCAAGAACAACATTTTTAATGTAAAAAAAAAACAAGGTTCTTCAATTGGAACATGAGATATATCTATGTAGCATCAATTTTTCTATAATAGCCTCCCATAGTCCTCTTAAGTTGTGGATTGATCATAATCACGTCCTCTTGCGATATGAAGAAATTGACGTTAGCTCTTTCTCATGTTCGCTAAATGTGCTAATCAGGTTGCTTTTCGAATTGCTCTCTCAGTCTTCTCGATCTCCAAATCAACTAGTAATTTTCTCGATATGCTATCTCGCATAAATAACAATAAAAACACCTTAGTAACATTGCACCAATTAACAATGACTAAATAAGAAAATAAAATTGAAAATAAATAAAATAAAAAGGAAATAAAACAACTAAATTAAAATAAAACAAACAAACAAGAAAAACAAAAATAAAAAAATAAATTAAAACTTTCAAAACACCTAAATTGCCTTGTTGAAATAATTCAATAATCCCTGACAAAGACACCAAATATTTAATGGAATATTTAACAAATATAATAAATCTTGTTGAAGTATAAAAGTTTTCATATCCACATTGATTGTTTTTACTTTAACAAAACAATTAAAGTGGTATTATAATAAAATTGGAGGATTCTCAAGAGTTGATTTGATATGAAATACATAAATAAAAGGGTTAAATATGTTAGGGGTCCTCATAAATATCTAAAAATTTAATTTTAGTCCTTCAATTTTTTTTTTAAATAACGATTCTCTTAAAATTTTTCGTCCATAATTTTGATCTCTATCATCTGTTTGATCTAATAGAGACTGACGTAACACGCCACGTTTGATGCCATGTAACCTACAGCAAACAATATGTGTGATTGAAAAAAATGGTTTAGATTGTGGGGGTTTATAGCCTCTTTTAAATGATTGAAACATAAACTCAATTTTTATATATTCAAATTACAAAATGGTTCTAAATCTGAAATTATGCAAAACTTGTTATTGTTAGTAAAATATTATTTCAATTTCTTTCCTCTCACTGTCAGGCATTCCATTGTTTAAGGTTCCATTCCAAACTAATCCATCTTCATCAACAACAACATCAATTTCTCCTACGTATTCCATAATAACTTTATTCATGCACGTAAAGTGTTCGACGAAATGCCTCAAAGAACACTAGATCCTATTTGTTTCTTATGTCCATTACTAATAAATTTTGGTGTGATGTAAAGAGTATTGATGTTATTTTGAATTTTTTTTTTCAAATAACTACATTTTTCAACTTTTTTCCCTAATAACCACATTTTCAAAATATTTACCAAACTAACCACTTTTCAAACAAAAAAATTCGCCACACAGAGGAGTAGCCACTCTGTGTGGCACATGTATGCTATTTAGAGAGGAGACGCCATACTGTATGGCTTGTCTTCCTCTGTAAAGCCATGCAATATGACGCATGCATGTAATGACAAAGAGGAGGCGTCATCTGCTGTGGCTTGACAGTTGTATTTATTAATTTTTTTAAAATAAAAATAAAAGTAACTAAAAATATTTTATATTAATATTTTATATTACACAACGTATGTATACATTTTTTTTGGATGTCCCCCCAACCTAAGTGGGTCCCAGTATGACATAAACGGCCCCGCCTTTGCCTCACCTCTTGTCTCACTCCTATTTGTTGACTTTCTTGAGGTGTTTGGGGTTTATTTTTACTCGCTTGATTATGAGGTGCTTGATGTGATGGTCCTGGTACATCAGGATCATACATCTCATCGATCATTTCACCCCACTGTGCTGTGCTTCCAAGAGATCGGTGCCCATTTTGTTGAAGTTTGATCTTGTTGGTTGGGATATGTGTGGGTGGGGTGGTTGATAGTATTGAGATGTTAAATCGAGATGGAAACGAAGCAACGATTCTTGTGGCGTATGAAATTTATATGATGGTTGTGATACGGTGGGAGAACTGACTATGGTTTTGTGTTTGTTTTCGCAAATGTTTCGGTTGAGCAAGAGTCGCCACCGACTTTTCATTTTATCCTAAGGAAAGGTTTAAAAAGCACAGCAAAAACCTTTGAGATTTTTCTTGAGTTCGGGGAGTAGATTATAGAAAGGGAAGGTATTATCACCCTTTCTATCCATGGTTATCCATGGGCTCTTAGGTACTTGCTTAGATCAACTTGTCTTGGTTTTCAATTGTTTGAAATGGTAATTTGTGTGTGGTTTTGAAAAGGTTTTGAAAAAGATGCCTTGTATAGGCTACCCTTGTAACAATTCTTTACTCGAATGTTTTACAAAAGGTGTTTGTCTTTTTGAAAAGATGTTTCAAGGTATTTTTTTGAAAGTTTGTTTTGAAAGTGTTTGTGAAGTGTGGTTTGAAAAATAGGCAAGTGTTTTCTTTGCAAATTGACAAGTACCTAAGAGTTATCTACCCTAAAGTTTTCTCGAAGATTTTTGTTATGTTTTAAACCTTTTGACAATTTTGTTCCACCATTGCATTTGGTGGACAATCTTGTATTAGGAGGTGAAAGGGACGGGCGTGGGTCATCGTTTAGATCATAATTGCAATAGTGTTAAATGTTTTTGGGCAATTTTTCTTTGAAAGGGACTTGATCATTTTAGGCAACCTTTCGAAAGCGTCATCGAGGGACTATGATCATTTGATTGTTTGTTTTACCCAAAGAAACCTAACATGCAATATGGCCCAATTATTTGAAGGCAACAAAGTGGAATACCCTAGGGGTGCAAGTGTGAAATGTGTTGTCCATTTTCATGCTTGATTATCTTGAAATTAGGTCAAAACTATTTTGTTCGTTTTATTCGCATACAAACCCTAATTCTAGCATGGCATATTTAAAAAGCGTTAAAGTGCGAAAAATAAAGTTCCTACACTATTACAACACAATGATATGGGGAGGGGGGTACAAATGTTCAAATGGGGGTTATTTAGACAAGAAATTAAACCTAGCTATTACATCATTTTCTTTGAATATTTACAAGACAAATAATTGCATAATTAAATGGAAATGAAATAAATATGCAAAAATGTAAAAAGAATTTTTATGTGTATGAAAAAAAAAGTATTATTTATGTAAAATAAAAAGAGAAATAAAAAGGCATTATTTTTTGGAGTATTTTCATATTTAGGGCAAAACCCTAATTTTAATCAAAAGGGTATTAATTATTTAATATATATAATATTTATTATTTACATACAAAAATAAAATAAAATATAGTATATTTATAAAAATGTATTTTTAGTGTTAAATATTAATAAAAATAAAAATATGTATATTTTTGGTATTTTACCCTAAGTGTACTAATATATATATATATATATATATATATATATATATATATATATATATATATATATATATATATATATATATATATATATATATATATATATATATATATATATATATATATATATATATATATATATATATATATGTATATTTATATATATATATATATATATATATATATATATATATATATATATATATATATATATATATATATGTATATTTATATTATTTACAAAATATATTAAATATGCACAAAATAATAATATTTAATTTTATAAAAAAAAAGTATTTTTTATACAAAATGTTTCAAAAGGGAAAAATGAAATAAAAATCAGAAATACAATATGTTTACATTATTAATAATATTTCTAAATAATAGTATATATATATTTATGTATAACAGTATATATAAACAAATAAATACTTAAAAAATGCAAAAATGGTGTAAAAATGATAGAAAAAATAAATGAGTCAAAATGAAAAAAGAAAAATAAAAAAAAAACATTAAATCAAGCAAATGGACTCAGGGGGGTATGAATCAAAAAGTATGGTGTAAGAAGCAAAACAAAAGCTGGCCCAGCCCATGAGGCACCTTCTTCAACCTCTGAACAACATTATTCAAAAAAACGCGCGCCCTGTTCTTCCATCCAAACATCCTGATTCCTGGCTTATTAATGAAAACTCATAACATAAAAAATGTTCAGCATCAAGAGACGAATCCAACCATATGCAGAACTTGATCTAACTCTCTAAGATGAGAGAGAATTTCTTCTCCCCCAAATCCTGACCTAGATTTTCTGCCATTTTCAAACCTTAAATTCTCACAGCTCAGGCAAAAGAAATGAAAAGTAAAAGCATGTACAGGTTCAGTGGCATGAGTAGAACATTACTTATTCACAAACTTAGAGCTAATGATGCCTAATAAGAGAGATAGAAGTTCACCAAAATACCTGTTCAGTTGAAGTTCTATCTGGCAATGGGGGAGCTTTCAGTGCAAGATAATGGTTGGTATAGCTTCCTTGAGGTGTGGTGATGCTGTTCCAATATTTACTTTGCCTTGAGACACCTTGAATTGAGCTGTAGAACTTCAACTGCAAAATGAAAAAGTGAAAATGGTGGAACTTGTTAGAGGAATTACAGGTCGTGTTTCAAGTCATGGTTAGCTTGCATAGATGCTAGGGAATGTGTGTGAACTGGTTTGGGCAAGAAAGCTTGAGAGAAATGGGAGATGGCACTCGAACTGCAGGCCTTGCCCTGTTCTTGCAGTTTGAAGGTGATTCTGGGATTGGGAGTGTATGAGGGTTGTTAGGGTCGTGTACTAGCTTGGTTGGGATGTCTTGAATCTGTTTTACAAGTTTGCTTAAGTGTTTGCAAGCTGATATGAGAGTTGTCTTACCAAATGCCAAGTTACTTACACTTTAAGCAACAAATGCCCAAGTTGTGCTCTAGGTCAGTAGAGGCCCCCTAATGTGCTGCATAATCTCTCCTTAATCAGAGTGTTTTTCTCATAATCTTGTGCCAATTAGATTCCATTTGTACCTCTTGGATTTTCAATTGGACATAAAGCTTAACTTTTAAAAAATGGTTATTTTGCTTTTTCCATAAATGGATTAAACTTGTATGCAATGCTTGAACTCAAAGAACAATGCTTTAGCACAATGAACATGCATTAAATTATTGAGTGTTGGATGGTTTAAGGACCTGTAATCAAAGGGCATGCTGGTTTGAGAAGTTTGCACAAATTATGAACATGAAAAATAGCCAATTCAAAAGTGAGTTTTTGCCATATTGTGAAATTCGATTCTCCCAAGTTAAGAGGTTGTTTGAGAAGTTCTTGGACATTTTGGAAAGCTTGGAATGTGTACTACAATCCATCTTTGAAATGAAAATTGAAATTCCAAGTGGAAGTGTATGGAAAATGGCCTTGAAGTTGGGTAGAAAACCTTGTCAAAATAGGTCAAAAATTCACTAAGTTAAGAATGGTTTAATGCCCTTATTCAAAAATTTGTAACTTGAGATAAAAGCCTCATTTGGGAAAACTTTGTGAATCAAAGTTGTAGATTATGCAACAAGCTACAACTTTCATGTTTTGACTTTTGTTTGAATCCAAATGGATCTTAGTGAGAAAGTGGGGCAAAGTTGGGAACAAATTAGGGTTTTTCATAACTTAGAAAAATTCTAAGTTATGAAAAATTCTAATTTCTAACCCTAATTTGCATTTTGTGATTTATTGGTGAACAAGTTTCATGATTTGGCATGTTTTGATGAAAAATGAATCTTGACTCTTGATTTTGACCAAAAAGTCAAAGTTTGACTTTTCAGTATACAGTCAAAATTGATCAATTGATTGGGAAATTCAACTGTCAATCTTGTGTACTTGGGATCTTTTGAGTTTGTTGATCATGTCAAGATAATTCCATGGGGTCCTTGAGTCCATATGTGAGCTTGGTTTGCCATTGGTTGGGTCAAACAGTCAAAAATTGCCTTTGTGCAGTCAAAACCCTAAAAATGACCATTTTGCCCTTTTGGTGATCTGATCAAATTTCTTGTGGAATTGTGATCCAAACTTGATCAAATGGTTCATGGAAGTTTATAATGTTGATGGGGGTCAATTTTCATGAGGTTTGACTGTCAATTGGTCACAGTTGACTTTTTCCCCAATACAGCTGATTTCTAGGTCAACTGTCCAATTGACTGGGCAAAACTTGGAATCAAGACTTGAAACTTGGTATGGATAAACTTGGGAGTCCAATATGAAGCATGAAAGTCATCTTAGGCATTTTTAGGTCAAAACATCTTTGTGCAAACACAAACCCTAATTTGGGTCAACAGTGCAAGGAGAAGTCTTGAGCAGATGAAACTCTAACTGGATCTTGAGCTTCAAGGGCTTTGTGGTGAGAAATCAATGAGAAATGGGAGGACAAATTTTGGGGTACAACAGTTGCCCCTGTTCAATCTTCTTGAATCCGAAGAGTTAGATTGGCAAGCTTGCCTTTCGTGACTCGAGGGTAAAAGGAGATTGGACACTAGAGTGCCCGGAAATTTGCACTCGTCCAAGCAATGAATGAGGGAATGGGATTAGAGATGCCATTTGGAGATGGGCTTAGAGATTCCATCTGGAATGAGTGACAGAAACTTGTCGGGGATGGGCTTAAAGATGCCATCTGGAATGAGTATCAGAAAGGTGTCCATGTTTTGGACCCTCTTCGAACTGGGGGTCTGAATAAGCGATAGATTGACATCCGTTGTTGGGAGGAATCCATAAAATGTTTTCAGAAATCTTGAAGTTGAATAAGCAATAGAGCAGCATCCATTGTTGGGAAGCGTCCGTAAACTATTTTCAGAAGTTGCATCTGAACAAGTGATAGATTAACATCCGTTGTTGGGAAGAATCCATAGACTGTTTTCAGAAGTCTTGAGAAGAAACTGAACAAGCGATAGGTTAACATCCGTTACTTGGAGAACCTGTAAACTGTTTTCAGAAATCTTGAAGTTGAATAAGCAATAGAGCAGCATCCGTTGTTGGGAAGCGTCCGTAAACTGTTTTCAAAAGGTTGCATCTGAACAAGTGATAGATTAACATCCGTTGTTGGGAAGAATCCATAGACTGTTTTCAGAAGTCTTGAGGTTGAATAAGCAATAGAGCAGCATCCGTTGTTGGGAAACGTCCGTAAACTGTTTTCAAAAGGTTGCATCTGAACAAGTGATAGATTAACATCCATTGTTGGTAAGAATCCATAGACTGTTTTCAGAAGTCTTGAGAAGAAACTGAACAAGCGATAGGTTAACATCCGTTACTTGGAGAACCCGTAAATTGTTTTCAGAAATCTTGGAGCTTGAGGAGGAACCGGTGTAGGGTTGCCTGATGATGAGTCCGTGCAAAACTGCATTTGAAACTGTTAATGATAGCTTTTGTTCTTATCCTGAAAAGGACAAAATGATAGCTAAACACAAAATTATGTTGCATGAAATGTATGATGCAATATATGTTATATCAATGTTTATGATATGAATGTAACGAATGCGCATGTAAGCTGATGAGATGTCTTGCTTGGGACAGATGAATCCTGGATGGCTGAAGATAAAAGCATCCTGACTGCTGCCGGGAAGAACAATTCCTTGGCTATTGCTGGGAAACAAGGAGCTTGGGTTGTATACCAAGCCTCTGGTGAATTCCTGATGACTTCTACTGGGGAGTACCAATCTAGTAGGCTCATGCTGGGGATGCAAGACTGAGAATCTTCAGTTTAGCGGGAAGCATCTCTGGCGACTTCACTGAGGAACTCAAGATTTGTTCTCCTAAAACTCTGTAGGGAGAAGGTTCATTAGTCTGGCTCCGCTGGGGATATTGAAACTTAAATTCTGAGGGAAATTGAATTCCTAAGGACCTTCTGGCTGGGGAATTGCAAAGATAAATTACTGTTGGGGAATTTTGATGAACTCCGTTGGGGATAGGAAGAATTTTGGAGAGTGCGATCTTCCGTGGTTGTTAGCTGAGGATAACCCAGTTATAAGGCCTTATGAGGAATAACTTTGAATAAAACTCGGGAGAGATGTCCGTACTCTGCAGGGGATAAGCTTCAAGACTTGCTAGGGATATGGATTCCAAATCTCCCGGGGGTTTCCTTTAAAAGGGTATCGGGTTATCCAACTGTACCTTCGACCTATCAGTAATCCTCTTTCTTGATAAGGAAATGATTATGTTCAAATGCATATGCCTATTTAACAAAACATTGGACGTTTCTCAAAATAAAACAAACAGTGCAAGAGAAAAGAAAAGGAAATGACACAAATTTCTGGGAAAAGAATTTGTATTGACTTTCTATGAGTATATTTGTACAAAGGAGACAATCATCCTAGTAAGAGGATTTTGTCGTAAATATTGAAAGATTTATACAAAATAAAGATGGCTATGTGAAATAATTCCATGGGATTCCATTCCGCTATAGCTTCCATAACTCTGAATATCTGTTCATTCACTACTTCGCTTGACGGTGACTGGATTGATCAGAAGCCTGGAACCGGTTGGTGAAGAGATTGTCTTTGAAGTGATCCGACGAGACATAGTCATACGCTTTAATTCTCTAACTTTTGCCTGAATCGCCCTTTCGGGTTTTCGATCCACCGGGAAACCCCTTTTTTGCCCAAGCCGCCCTTTCGGGTTTTCAACTTGCCGGGTGTACGGATTTTTTTTGTTTTTATCCCTAATTTTTGCTTGAACCTCCCTTTCGGGTTTTCGATCCACCGGGATGCCCATTTTTGCCCAAGCCTCCCTTTCGGGTTTTCGACTTGTCGGGTCATTTTATGCGTAGTATCTTTTGACTATGTCTGCGTTCGCAGGGTGCGACAAATCGTCGCCGTCCATGGTGGTTAGAATCATTGCCCCACCAGAAAATATGCTCTTGATCACAAATGGTCCTTCATATGTAGGAGTCCATTTGCCCCTGGGATCACTTTGCGGTAAGATAATCCGCTTGATTACGAGATCTCCGACTTGATACACTTGACGTCTGACTTTCTTATTGAAGGCCTTGATCATCCGCTTTTGATACGTCTGACCATGACATATAGCAGCAAGTCGCTTTTCGTCGATCAGATTGAGTTGATCAAGTCGGGTCTGCATCCAATTATCTTCATTCAAACCTGCATCCTTCATAATCCTTAGAGAAGGGATCTGGACTTCCATAGGCAAAACAGCTTCCATGCCATAAACCAAAGAAAATGGGGTTGCCCCAGTTGAAGTACGTGTCGTCGTACGGTATCCATGTAGAGCAAACGGTAACATCTCATGCCAGTCTTTGTAAGTAACTGTCATTTTCTGAATGATCTTCTTAATGTTTTTGTTCGCAGCTTCAACAACACCGTTCATCTTTGGCCGATAGGGAGATGAATTATGATGATAAATTTTGAACTGTTCGCACAATGCAGTGATCATCGTGTTATTCAGATTTGTACCGTTGTCTGTGATGATCCTGTCTGGAACACCATACCGACATATGAGATTTTGCTTGATGAAGCAGGCAACCACATTTTTAGTGACAGAGGCGAAGGAAGCTGCTTCGACCCATTTAGTGAAGTAGTCAATGGCAACCAGGATGAAACGATGCCCGTTGGAAGCCGTGGGTTTGATCTCTCCAATCATATCAATGCCCCACATTGCGAAGGGCCATGGAGCAGTCAGGACGTTGAGAGGAACCAGAGGGATATGAACTTTGTCAGCATAGACTTGACACTTGTGGCAAGTACGGGAATGTTGATGGCAGTCAGCTTCCATGGTAGACCAATAATAGCCTGCCCTTAGGATCTTCTTAGCCATTGTATGCCCGCTCAAGTGAGTGCCAAATGTGCCGCTGTGTAAATCAGTCATGATCAACTCTGCTTCAGCTTTGTCTACACATCGGAGTAATACACAATCATGGCTTCGTTTGTAAAGGATGCCGTTGCTCAGGAAGAATTTAGCAGCGAATTTCCTTAAGAACTTCTTGTCATTTACGGAAGCTCCTTCGGGATAATCTCTAGTCTCGAGATACCTTTTGATTTCATGGAACCAGGGTTGTTCCACTACTTCCTTGGTATTAATCTCGTGACAATGTGCAGGTTCATCCATTCGCTCGATGGTGATTTGGGGAGCCTCGTTATCCCAGTTGAGTTTAAACATGGAGGACATTGTGGCTAGAGCATCTGCTAGCTGATTCTCTTCTCGCGGGAAATGCTCGAAGGTAATTTTCTCGAAATGCGGCAACAATGTCAGGACATGTTCTTTGTATGGAATAAGGTTAGGATGTTTGGTATCCCACTCTCCTTTGATTTGACTGATAACCAAAGCTGAGTCCCCAAATACGATCAAAGATTTGATCCCCAAGTCTATAGAAGCCTTGAGACCAAAGATGCAAGCTTCGTATTCAGCCATGTTGTTTGTGCAGCTGAAGCAAAGTCGGGCCGTGAAAGGTGTGTGACAACCTTCCGGAGAAATGAGTACCGCGCCAATACCATTTCCTAGTGCATTTGAAGCACCATCAAAGTACAGGGTCCATCGGGATCTTTTTTCGGGTCCGTCATACGGTCTGCTACCTTCAATGTTGTCCAAATTCATGATGTCCTCGTCCGGGAAGTCAAATCTCATGGGTTGATAATCTTCGATAGCCTGATGAGCCAGATGGTCAACTAGTACACTCCCTTTTATAGCTTTTTGGGTGGTGTACTGAATGTCATACTCGGTTAAGATCATTTGCCATCTAGCTATCCTCCCAGATAAAGCGGGCTTTTCGAAGATATACTTGATAGGATCCATTTTGGAAATCAACAAGGTAGTATGAGTCAACATATACTGTCTTAGTCGGCGAGTAGCCCATACCAAAGCGCAGCAAGTTTTCTCGAGCAGTGAGTAGCGAGTCTCACAGTCGGTAAACTTTTTGCTAAGGTAATAAATAACATGCTCTTTTCGACCAGACTCGTCATGCTGGCCCAAAACACAACCCATTGAGTTATCCAAGACGGTCAAATACATGATCAGTGGTCTTCCTTCGACGGGTGGCATCAGAATAGGAGGTTCTAGTAAATACTCCTTGATTCTATCAAAAGCAGCTTGACAATCGTCGTTCCACTCGACTACCTGATCTTTTTTCAAGAGTTTGAAAATTGGCTCACAGGTAGAAGTCAAATGTGAGATGAATCTGGCAATATAGTTTAAGCGCCCCAAGAATCCTCTAACTTCCTTCTCAGTACGGGGAGCAGGCATCTCTTGTATTGCTTTTACTTTTGCGGGATCGACTTCAATGCCTTTGTTGCTTACAATGAATCCCAGGAGTTTACCAGACCTAACTCCAAAAATACATTTACTTGGATTCAGCCTGAGCTTGTATTCTTTTAACCTGGCAAACAGCTTCTCCAGATGTTCAAGGTGCTCTTCCTCTGTTTGCGACTGAGCTATCATATCGTCTACGTAAACTTCAATCTCATGATATATCATATCATGAAATAAAGCTACCATGGCGCGTTGATAAGTTGCCCCTGCGTTCTTCAGCCCGAATGGCATCACCTTGTAACAGAAAGTGCCCCATTGTGTGACGAAAGTAGTTTTCTCCATGTCCTCGGGGGCCATTTTGATTTGATTGTAGCCCGAGAATCCATCCATGAAGGAAAACACTTTGTGCTGAGCTGTATTGTCGATTAAAATGTCAATATGAGGTAGCGGGAAATCATCTTTAGGGCTGGCCCTATTCAAATCCCGGTAGTCCACACACATCCTGACTTTGCCATCTTTCTTAGGTACTGGCACAATGTTAGCGACCCATTGAGGATAGGACGTAACAGCCAGAAAGCCAGCATCGAATTGCTTCATTACTTCTGCCTTGATTTTTTCGGACATGTCAGGCCTCATTCGGCGAACTTTTTGCTTGATCGGTGGACAGTTTTCTCTTGTGGGGAGACGGTGAACCACGATGTCTGTGTCTAAACCCGGCATGTCTTCATAAGACCAAGCGAAGATTTCAACATACTCATTCAACAACTGTATCAGGCTTTCCTTGACATTCGGTTTCAAATTGGCACCCACTTGCACCTCCCTCCGGTCTTCCTCGGTACCTAAGTTGACAGTTTCCAATGACTCTTCGTGCGGTAGAATGGCCCTTTCCTCTTGCTGTAGAAGTCTGGCTAATTCCCCTGGTACTTCACATCCTTCGTCATCTTCATACTCGGCTAGATTGACCAGATCCTCAGAGTTATTGAAAGATATAGCAGAATAGTCACCCATGGAATCCGGAATGGATGGGTACCTGCATTGGTGAGTGTGGGTGTGTGTAAGGGATAACCATCCTTAAACAAAAATGCAAAAGGAAAGAAAATGAACACAAGCAGTTTATCAAATGAAAAATGTCCAATGAATCATTAAACATGGCATATGGATATGAAAAATAATCAAACCCTTACAAGTGGACCTACATGCCCCGGGCAAGGCATGAGGTGAAAAGATAGTGTACGGATTGTTTGAAAGTAAATATTACAGACCAAATAAGAAATGTTTAACAGATAAATTACTGATGAATAAAAGTGATGGGGACAAAGTCTTTTGCCTCCCAGTTGCTCAATCCTCCTTTAACAGTTGGATAAATCCACTCTTCAATGTTGCTCTCTTTGTCTTCATCCTCCAAAGCGTTGATTCCGTAGGGAGAAATTTTGACTGGCGCTCTTTCAATCTTCGCACGGCGCATAGCTTTCTGGCCAGCGGCTGTGAACCCTAATCCAAATTTGTCTGTCTTATGTGGAATGTCAGGTAACTGCCCCCATGCTGAATTCTTCCCTTACTTTATTGCGGCCCTTGCATCCTCCAGAGATGCCATCCTGGCCATCTGCCTCGGTGTCTCAGCTGCCAACTTTGCTACTGCTATTTCAGGAAGGACTTCTTCGAAATGTTGAAACGGTGTCTCAATGAACTCTCCTTCAACCTCCACATACCGGAAAGAATTTAAGTGGCTGATCATGTACTCTTCTTCGCCATGGACAGTGATGATCTTTCCCTTGACAGGATACTTCAACATCTGATGTAAGGAGGAGGTGACTGCCCCAGCATGGTGTATCCAAGGTCTACCCAGCAGGCAAGAGTACGATGGACGGATGTCCATCACATAGAAAGTGGATTTAAACACCTCAGTGCCTATCTTGATGGGAATTTCAACCTCCCCATGGACCATTCTCTTCGAACCATCGAAAGCTCTGACAATAATATCACTCGGCTTCAACTCCAACCCTTCACAATCTAGTCGGTCCAAGGCCTTCTTAGGCAATACATTCAGCGACGAACCAGTATCAACCAAGACATGTGCGAGAGTAGTTCCTCGACACTCGACTGAAATGTGCAAAGCATCATTGTGATTCCTACCTTTAGGAGTTAGGTCAGCATCAGAAAAACCTAATCCATTATCCGCAGTCAGGCTAGCCACGCAATTCTGAAATTGATCTGCAGAGGTTTCCTGGGGCACATGAGCTGCCTTCAGGAATTTTATCAGGGCTTTAGCATGCGCTTCTGAGAAAAGTAGTAGTGCCAGCATGGAAATCTTGGAGGGGGTTTGCCCCAACTGTTCTACCACATCGTAATCACTCCTTTTGATTATCCTTAAGATCTCATCCATTTCCTTCTTGGAGGTTTCAGGGATGACCAAGGATTGAGCCCTCGTCCTGACAAGCTCATCTTGGATTCCCTTACCTTTGTCAGCAGCGGCAGGAGAGACAGTACTAGGAACAACACCGTCTTCAATCAGAGGAGTTCTAGCAGAGAGTTTTATTGGTGCAGGGATGACCTTGTTAGCTGATGAGGGTCCAAAGACTGCTCTTGGAGGGGCAATCTCTGGAGAAAAAATTCTCCCGCTCCTGGTGATTTTGCTAGTGCCTGCAATGTTACTAATGTTGGCTTCATCATCATCCGAACTTTCTTCAATTACTTCGATTTGCCTGATACCATGGTAGTAGACGTCACCGCCATAGTTCCAAGGTATCGACTTCTCAAAAACATAGGGAACATGCCCTGGCATTGTTATCTTCAAAGGAACAGATTTCGTAGCTGGTGTAATCTTAACAGGCTTTTTGACGGCCTTGGAAAGATTGGCGTGAATGGTTATGATTGAGACATTTTCAGTATGAACTGGAACAGCAGAAACTTTTTCAAACAAAATTTGTCGACTATCCATAAGGCCTTGGATGCCTTTCTTCAGTAGCGGACAATCAAATGGCAGAGAGTAACAACAATAGCAATCTTCTTTACATCCCGGGAAGATCCCGGCCCTTAACAAATTCAACTTAATGGTTAGCAGTGGAGTAGTCAGATCACTGACATCAGCAACATACAAATCTTCTTCAATGGCATTGACATTTCGGCCGTGTTTCGGCATGGGTGCAGATATCACATTAGGCTTCTCTGGAGCGTCAAACTCTACCTCCTTAGCCTCTATCAGGTCTTGGATTTTATGCTTGAGTGCCCAACAATCATTGGTGTCGTGTCCAACACTGTCTGAATGGTAGGCGCATTTAGCATTGGCATGATAATGTGGAGAGGACGTATTCACATTCTTTGGTGCCTCCTTGATGGTGGCGAGATTCAACTTCAATAGATGGGGAAGCACTTGCGTTGGAGTCATATTAATACGGGTGAACTGCCGTTGTGGCCATTCCACCCGTTGTTGATTTGGTCTGGACTGGTTATAGCGAGGCTGCTCACTAGGAGTGTTCTGAATCATTACGGCCCCTACAGTTGGCCGACGCTCCGTCTTCCCTACTCTTCTTTGAGAGTATACCACAGCCGTTTCCTTCTTAAAAGGCTTCTTCTCAACACTTGCAGCAACACCCTTCTGAATCTTTCCTGACTTGATGCCAGCTTCTATTCTTTCGCCTGTTAAGATCAAATCGGTAAACCCCGCGGAAGAGTTACCAATTAGGTGATTGAAAAATGGCCCAGATAGGGTCCCTAGAAACATATCAACGAGCTCACGATCGGTTAAAGGAGGCTGCACCCTGCCAGCCAAATCCCTCCATTTTGTGCATATTCTTTGAATCCCTCGCTTGTTCCTAGTGACATACCCTGAAGTTGGGTACGAGTAGGAGCAAGGTCAGAATTATACTGGTATTGTTTGTAGAAAGCGGTGGCCAAATCTTCCCAATTTCTGACACTGGTTCCTTCTAGCTGATAAAACCATTCCAACTGAGCTCCAGAAAGGCTGTCTTGAAAGAAATGAATCCAAAGATTCTTATTTGCCGTATAGGGTTGAATCTTTCTCACGTAGGACCTGAGATGCATTTTGGGACAGGACAACCCATCATACCTTACAAACACTGGCACTTTGAATTTTGGGGGAATCACAATCCCAGCAACCAAACCCAAGTCTTCAAAGTCCAAACCCGGTACTCTTTGTAATTCCATGGCAGCCAATCTGTCTTCTAAACCCTTGTATTTATCATCAGCTAGAGGGTATTGCTGGTCAGAATAATCTTCATCCTCTTCAACCTCTTCTTCTTCCGCATCAGACTCGGAAGGCACCGCGGCTCCATCTCTTTTACTGGCCCCTTCATCAGAAGTAGGAGGAAATTCAAGCACTCTCCGAGCTTCTCCGTCAAATCTTCTCCCCAAAGTAGCCACCCCAATCCTCTTTTTCTTCTTTTTCACTGGGTCCTTATTCCCCAATTGAGTCTTGATATCCTCCTGACCCTTAGCCAAGGTCATCAGGAGTTGCTGGAACTGTGCATTCTGAGCTTGTAGGTCTTTGACTGTTTGCTCGAGATCCATCCTACTGAAATAAACAGCAGACAGATAAGGAAACCTGGAGTGAGACCTGCTTATGCACATGATGAATGGTATGCTTATGTATGCAATGCATTCAAGGATTTAAGACATTCAAAATTGTTTCAGACAAAGAAGAACACACGTCATATTAAGAAGAAAGTTGTTAGTACATAAATGCCCCATGGGCCAAATATTACAAAATAACTCCTTAAGGCAAAAAGACATTGCGCATCCTCTTTGGTGCGATGTAGGTGTTGAGGGCCTCTTGCTCATGGAGTCGGCGGGTAAGCTCTAGAACCTTCTTCTCACTGGCGTAGAAGCTAGCTTCAAAAGTATTCCGTTCCTCCTTGAGCTGAATCCAACTTTTCTGCATTTCCTCCCACGATGTAGGCATGTATGGATGTAGGATGGTGTAGGGAACCTCTCCTTCATTGACGGGCTCTTTAATCACTGGAAGTACATGAGGATAAGGCATCATTAGACTTTGGGCTCGGGCTCGTACCCACTTGAGATAAGGCTCAAGAGGGATGGAGTTCTTGTGTCCCAGAGTCTTGCTATCAACCTTGTTGAGTTTTCCCCAAGCTCTGATGAATCTTTGGCGAAGTCCTTGCGCATCGTTGTCGAAGTCAAAAACTAGGTCAGGAATCAACATGTCATGAGGGCCATCCCTCCGCGCATATCCAAATTGCCTCAAAGCTAGGCAAGGGTTGTAGGTGATACCTCCCCTAATTCCAAGTAAAGGAACATTAGGAAATTCTCCACAACGATCGACGATGATGACATTTTCTCTGGACCGAGAACACCAATGCACATCAGAGTGAGTAAGAGTCATCAGCCGTTGGGACCACCTTGAGCCTTGGTCATTCTTCAGGACAGTTTGTGGAAGGTGCGAAATAAACCACCTTGCAAGGATAGGAGTACAGCACATGAGAACACCCCTCTTTCTCATTGTTCGTGTGTAAAATGAGTGAAGAATGTCCCCAAGCAATGTTGGTATTGGATTTCTGGACAAGAAGATTTTGACGGCGCTGACATCTACCAATTGGTCAGGATTTGGGAACAAGACCAACCCATAGATAAGGAGTGCCACAATCTCTTCAAAGGCTTGTAGGTCCAATGAGTTCCAACATTCTTGTGCCTTCTCAAACAAGAATTTTGCTAAGAATCCTTTGACGCCGCTTCTGGTTTCCCAATGTCCCTTGATGTCGGATGGTTGTAGATGTAATGCTCGAGCAACATCTTCCGGCTTTGGTTCCTTTTCCGTACCGTTGAAGGGTAGTTGATTAAGGATAGGAATTCTCAGGAGTTGAGAAAACTCCTCCAAAGTGGGCACCAACTGGTAATCAGGGAAAGTGAAACAGTGGTGAAGAGGGTCAAAGAACTGGAATAGCACTTTCATCATGTCTTCTTCAATGTTGGTGTTGACTAGGCTGAGCAGTCTACCATGTCTTTCACTGAAGGATGAGTTTTCCGGGATTCTTGAGGTGATCTCCTTGAGTTGAGGAGATATTCTCACAAGGTTGACTTGAATGGTATTTTTGCGAGGAATTTCCATGTCCTACAAAACAAGAACAAAGATGAAGATCCAAAACCCTTGAAATGGTTAGTGAATGCATATGATGTTTTATGATGTTTATGATGTATGCACAAAACATATGTACAAGCAAATCACACCAAACCCTAGTTTCAGGCTTGCATGGGGTTTCATAGGTAAGTACCCTCTTGAGTGTAGTTGGCTTAAAAACCTGTCCTATAAATAGTAACCGGGTTCTAAGGAGCTCAATATCACTGAATCGTTTTCATTGTTCATTGTTTTGGTTTAGCCACTTAACTAGCGACCAAAATATTCCAAGAAAACAACCCTCAATGAGTGTAGTATCGAGTATCTACCAACTTCGGACTGCACCAAAGCCGGTCATCTCACTACCCCTAATAAAAGGCCAAGATGGTCAAGTAAGGTTCTAGGTCATTAGTGCTTAGTGACATCACTCAGCGGCCCCGTACTCTCCTTGATTGAACTCAAGGGTTACCGGTACTCACAAATATGTCGCACTAATATAGCTATTGCTTCGACCGTGTCGGTATACTCTGCACAATTTCCACAACGTATTGCTATCTATGAATGTTTCCCAAAATCCGGGTGTAGGATTGTAAACCCAAACAATAGAGCCAAGATATAAAGCAATCAATTCAAACAATTAGTCATGCAAGAGGGTGATCTAAGCCCTAAGATTACTCCACTTTTAATATTATCCCCAGCAGAGTCGCCAGTTCTGTGATACGGTGGGAGAACTGACTATGGTTTTGCGTTTGTTTTCGCAAATGTTTCGGTTGAGCAAGAGTCGCCACCGACTTTTTATTTTATCCTAAGGAAAGGTTTAAAAAGCACAACAAAAACCTTTGAGATTTTTCATGGGTTCGGGGAGTAGATTATAGAAAGGGAAGGTATTAGCACCCTTTCTATCCATGGTTATCCATGGGCTCTTAGGTACTTGCTTAGATCAACTTGCCTTGGTTTTCAATTGTTTGAAATGGTGCTTTGTGTGTGGTTTTGAAAAGGTTTTGAAAAAGATGCCTTGTATAGGCTACCCTTGTAACAATTCTTTACTCGAATGTTTTACAAAAGGTGTTTGTCTTTTTGAAAAGATGTTTCAAGGTATTTTTTTGAAAGTTTGTTTTGAAAGTGTTTGTGAAGTGTGGTTTGAAAAATAGGCAAGTGTTTTCTTTGCAAATTGACAAGTACCTAAGAGTTATCTACCCTAAAGTTTTCTCGAAGATTTTTGTTATGTTTTAAACCTTTTGACAATTTTGTTCCACCATTGCATTTGGTGGACAATCTTGTATTAGAAGGTGAAAGGGACGGGCGTGGGTCATCGTTTAGACCATAATTGCAATAGTGTTAAATGTTTTTGGGCAATTTTTCTTTGAAAGGGACTTGATCATTTTAGGCAACCTTTCGAAAGCGTCATCGAGGGACTATGATCATTTGATTGTTTGTTTTACCCAAAGAAACCTAACATGCAATATGGCCCAATTATTTGAAGGCAACAAAGTGGAATACCCTAGGGGTGCAAGTGTGAAATGTGTTGTCCATTTTCATGCTTGATTATCTTGAAATTAGGTCAAAACTATTTTGTTCGTTTTATTCGCATACAAACCCTAATTCTAGCATGGCATATTTAAAAAGCGTTAAAGTGCGAAAAATAAAGCTCCTACACTATTACAACACAATGATATGGGGAGGGGGGTACAAATGTTCAAATGGGGGTTATTTAGACAAGAAATTAAACCTAGCTATTACATCATTTTCTTTGAATATTTACAAGACAAATAATTGCATAATTAAATGGAAATGAAATAAATATGCAAAAATGTAAAAAGAATTTTTATGTGTATGAAAAAAAAAGTATTATTTATGTAAAATAAAAAGAGAAATAAAAAGGTATTATTTTTTTGGAGTATTTTCATATTTAGGGCAAAACCCTAATTTTAATCAAAAGGGTATTAATTATTTAATATATATAATATTTACTATTTACATACAAAAATAAAATAAAATATAGTATATTTATAAAAATGTATTTTTAGTGTTAAATATTAATAAAAATAAAAATATGTATATTTTTGGTATTTTACCCTAAGTGTACTAATATATATATATATATATATATATATATATATATATATATATATATATATATATATATATATATATATATATATATATATATATATATTATATATATATATATATATATATATATATATATATATATATATATATATATATATATATATATATATATATATATATATATATATATATATATATATATATATATATGTATATTTATATTATTTACAAAATATATTAAATATGCACAAAATAATAATATTTAATTTTATAAAAAAAAAGTATTTTTTATACAAAATGTTTCAAAAGGGAAAAATGAAATAAAAATCAGAAATACAATATGTTTACATTATTAATAATATTTCTAAATAATAGTATATATATATTTATGTATAATAGTATATATAAACAAATAAATACTTAAAAAATGCAAAAATGGTGTAAAAATGATTTTTCAGGTTTTAAACATTATTAGAAAAAATAAATGAGTCAAAATGAAAAAAGAAAAAAAAAACATTAAATCAAGCAAATGGGCTCAGGGGGGTATGAATCAAAAAGTATGGTGTAAGAAGCAAAACAAAAGCTGGCCCAGCCCATGAGGCACCTTCTTCAACCTCTGAACAACATTATTCAAAAAAACGCGCGCCCTGTTCTTCCATCCAAACATCCTGATTCCTGGCTTATTAATGAAAACTCATAACATAAAAAATGTTCAGCATCAAGAGACGAATCCAACCATATGCAGAACTTGATCTAACTCTCTAAGATGAGAGAGAATTTCTTCTCCCCCAAATCCTGACCTAGATTTTCTGCCATTTTCAAACCTTAAATTCTCACAGCTCAGGCAAAAGAAATGAAAAGTAAAAGCATGTACAGGTTCAGTGGCATGAGTAGAACATTGCTTATTCACAAACTTAGAGCTAATGATGCCTAATAAGAGAGATAGAAGTTCACCAAAATACCTGTTCAGTTGAAGTTCTATCTGGCAATGGGGAAGCTTTCAGTGCAAGATAATGGTTGGTATAGCTTCCTTGAGGTGTGGTGATGCTGTTCCAATATTTACTTTGCCTTGAGACACCTTGAATTGAGCTGTAGAACTTCAACTGCAAAATGAAAAAGTGAAAATGGTGGAACTTGTTAGAGGAATTACAGGTCGTGTTTCAAGTCATGGTTAGCTTGCATAGATGCTAGGGAATGTGTGTGAACTGGTTTTGGCAAGAAAGCTTGAGAGAAATGGGAGATGGCACTCGAACTGCAGGCCTTGCCCTGTTCTTGCAGTTTGAAGGTGATTCTGGGATTGGGAGTGTATGAGGGTTGTTAGGGTCGTGTACTAGCTTGGTTGGGATGTCTTGGATCTGTTTTACAAGTTTGCTTAAGTGTTTGCAAGCTGATATGAGAGTTGTCTTACCAAATGCCAAGTTACTTACACTTTAAGCAACAAATGCCCAAGTTGTGCTCTAGGTCAGTAGAGGCCCCCTAATGTGCTGCATAATCTCTCCTTGATCAGAGTGTTTTTCTCATAATCTTGTGCCAATTAGATTCCATTTGTACCTCTTGGATTTTCAATTGGACATAAAGCTTAACTTTTAAAAAATGGTTATTTTGCTTTTTCCATAAATGGATTAAACTTGTATGCAATGCTTGAACTCAAAGAACAATGCTTTAGCACAATGAACATGCATTAAATTATTGAGTGTTGGATGGTTTAAGGACCTGTAATCAAAGGGCATGCTGGTTTGAGAAGTTTGCACAAATTATGAACATGAAAAATAGCCAATTCAAAAGTGAGTTTTTGCCATATTGTGAAATTCGATTCTCTCAAGTTAAGAGGTTGTTTTAGAAGTTCTTTGACATTTTGGAAAGCTTGGAATGTGTAATACAATCCATATTTGAAATGCAAATTGAAATTCCAAGTGGAAGTGTATGGAAAATGGCCTTGAAGTTGGGTAGAAAACCTTGTCAAAATAGGTCAAAAATTCACTAAGTTAAGAATGGTTTAATGCCCTTATTCAAAAATTTGTAACTTGAGATGAAAGCCTCATTTGGGAAAACTTTGTGAATCAAAGTTGTAGATTATGCAACAAGCTACAACTTTCATGTTTTGACTTTTGTTTGAATCCAAATGGATCTTGGTGAGAAAGTGGGGCAAAGTTGGGAAAAAATTAGGGTTTTTCATAACTTAGAAAAATTCTAAGTTATGAAAAATTCTAATTTCTAACCCTAATTTGCATTTTGTGATTTCTTGGTGAACAAGTTTCATGATTTGGCATGTTTTGATGAAAAATGAATCTTGACTCTTGATTTTGACCAAAAAGTCAAAGTTTGACTTTTCAGTATACAGTCAAAATTGACCAATTGACTGGGAAATTCAACTGTCAATCTTGTGTACTTGGGATCTTTTGAGTTTGTTGAGCATGTCAAGATAATTCCATGGGGTCCTTGAGTCCATATGTGAGCTTGGTTTGCCATTGGTTGGGTCAAACAGTCAAAAATTGCCTTTGTGCAGTCAAAACCCTAAAAATGACCATTTTGCCCTTTTGGTGTTCTGATCAAATTTCTTGTGGAATTGTGATCCAAACTTGATCAAATGGTTCATGGAAGTTTATAATGTTGATGGGGGTCAATTTTCATGAGGTTTGACTGTCAATTGGTCACAGTTGACTTTTTCCCCAATACAACTGATTTCTAGGTCAACTGTCCAATTGACTGGGCAAAACTTGGAATCAAGACTTGAAACTTGGTATGGATAAACTTGGGAGTCCAATATGAAGCATGAAAGTCATCTTAGGCATTTTTAGGTCAAAACATATTTGTGCAAACACAAACCCTAATTTGGGTCAACAATGCAAGGAGAAGTCTTGAGCAGATGAAACCCTAACTGGATCTTGAGCTTCAAGGGCTTTGTGGTGAGAAATCAATGAGAAATGGGGGGGCAAATTTTGGGGTACAACAATGGTTGTGTACTTCGATGGTGTGATATTTGAATATATGTAGTTTGGATGGTATGGTAGGAAGGAGATGTATCATATGTATCTTGGGTGTTGTGGTAGGATGAGGATGGTGCATATTATTGGTGGTGGATCGAGTCATGCTCTTGGTATTGTGTTTATGTGTGTGTGGCATGAATTAATGATGGTTTTGATTGAATGTGGTGGTGTATGGTTGTTGGATTTGAGTGAGTTGACATTGTGGCTGGGTTTAGTATTGTTGAGGGGTTGGTTGTTGGGTTTGGTATTGTCGAGGGGTTGGTTGTTGGGCGTATGTTGCAGCTCTTTGGCATGGGTCAATCAAATATGTCTCTTGAGACAGATTTTTTTTTGTTGAAACCGATGTGACCTATCTCAAATATTGGAGAGTCGATTTTAAGTCATCTTGCAAGATCGTCTCCCTTAGGACCAATTCACATCGATGTCTCCATTGACGACATTGATTTTTAGCAAAGTCTCTCAAATGGGTAAATCCCCATTGGTCGTCAACTCTGAGTAGATGCCATTATCCCAAACATGTAGGGGGTCTGGGATACCTTGTTGCATGTCGAGCCGTAGCTTCACACGATCACTATGGTGCATCTCCACAGTAGTGAACCTGATGAGTGTTGTTTTTGCAGTCCAGACTTCAGCATCAGCTGGGTTAATCTCATGGTCGAGATCCTTATACGGCCTCCATACAAACTATAGAGTGGGAGAACTGACTTGATGTTTTGCGTTTGTATTCGCACTTGTTCGGTTTAGCAAGAGTCGCCACCGACTTTTTATTTTATCCTAAAGGAAAGGTTAAAAAGCACAGGAAAAACCTTTTGAGATGTTTCGTGGGTTCGGGGGGTAGATTATGAAAAGGGAAGGTATTAGCACCCTTTTCATCCATGGTTATCCATGGGCTCTTAGTTACTTGTTTAGATCACTTGCCTTTGATTTTCAATTACTTGAAATGGTGGTGTGTGTGTGTGTTTTGAAAATGTTTTGAAAAAGAGGCCTTGTCTAGGCAACCGTTGTAACAATTCTTTACTCGAATGTTTTACAAAGGTGTGTATCTTTTCGAAAAGATGTTTCAAATGTTTTGAAAGTTGTTTGGAAGTTGTGTTTGTGAAGTGTGGTTTTGAAAAGTAGGCAAGTGTGTTTTGCAAGTTGATCAAGTAACTAAGAGTTGTCTACCCCTAAATTTACTCAAAGGTTTTCCTCATGTTTTAACCCTTTTAACAATTTTGTTCCACCATTGTATTTGGTGGACAATCTTGCGTTAGGATGTTAACGGGACAGGCGCGGGTCATCGTATGGACCATGAATGCAATGGTGCCAAGTGTCTTTGGCAATTTTGCTTGAAGGGACTATGATCATTTTGATTAGGCAACTTTCGAAAGCGTCATCAAGGGACTATGATCATTTGAATTTGTTTTGTTTTGCCAAAGAAACTCAACGTGCAAGCATGGCCCATTTTGGAAGGCAACGAGCGGGATTACCCTAGGGGTGCAAGTGTGAATGGTGTATTGATTTCATGCATTTGTCTTTGTATTGGTTTGTCTAGCGTTTGATTTTATTTACATACAAACCCTAGGTCTAACCATGGTATATTTGAAAGCGATAAATTGCGGGAATTTAAAGTCTACGCTATTACAAATAAGTATCCGGAAGTGGGGTTACAAATATTTACAAATGGGGATGAGACTTAATAGGAGAGTAGTGTCCAAATAATTTACAACCAAATCGAATCAATCGCAATATCAAATGTAAAGTAATAGCAATGTATAAGAACCAAAGAGAAACAAAATGTGTATTATAAATGTGTCAATGTATTTGTGTAAGTGTATGATTATTTACAAGTTGAGAAAGTGTATTTATTAAGTATTGTTAACTTAATGTATTTAATGTATTTTGTTTATTTAGTATTATTATCTTTTTGTATTTTTGTTAAATATGTACAAATAAAAGGTTGTAAGAAAAGAAAAGGAAATGTCTTTAAGTTTAATTATATTTTTATGTATTTTATTATTTTTATGTACAAATGTTTTAGTTAAAAAAGAAATATTCAACCTAAAAATCTATTTTTTATGTATTTCTATTAATATTTTCTACAAGAGTTTTAATTAAAAGAAAAAATGTTTTAAGTTTGAGAAAAATCAAAGTTTATGTATTTATATATAAACAAATGTTTAAAGAAATAAAAGAAAATCTATTTTCTTATGTATTTATTGGTATGTATTTTTAAATGTAATAATATAAAAAGAGTTATTTAAGAAAAATTTTGTATATGTAATATTTTACTAAAAAAAGAAGTAAAGTGACAAAATAAAATAAAAGAAAAGATTGTTGTGTGAGTTTAAAATAAAAAAGAGTTCAATGGGCTTAGGGAGATTTATGGCCCACAACAAAGTTTGAAATGATAATCAGAAGGGGGGGGGGGGGGGGGGTACGCGCGTTGAATAGGGGGTTTGGCGCCAAGGTCATTGGGCTTAAGGCTTGTTAGTGGGACAAGGCCCAAGCGCGTTTGCACAATTTTGCTTTAGGGTTTCAGGGTTTTGTGTCAATAGGGATTTTAGGGTTTGTTTGTTTTACTGAGTGGCGCTCTTCTTCGTCTTCGTTCCTCTTCAACTTCTCAAGCCAAGTTACTGAACGCCGATCCTCCGCCTAGGGCCACCGAGCGCTGCCGTCTACTCCTCTTCCCTCCATTGTTGAGCGTAACAGCGACAAGCATAGGTAAAAAATTTCCCATTTACGTCTCTTGCTTTAGTTCGTGCATGTTCTGATTATTATTTTTGTTATTTGTCTCATGAGGTGTTTTAAAGAAAGGAGAGAATTTTATACCTTTTGGAGACGGAGGCTTTTGGAGATGGAGGAGGAGCGAATCGGAGGTGCTTCAGGAGGCCAAGGACGAGGGCGTGATGCACTGTGAACTAGCTTGCTTTGCTGGAAAACCTGGTATTCGTTGTCTTTGATTTTTTAGGTTTAATGATGATAACCTGAGAACCTTCGTATAACTCGCTTTTCCTCTTCTGTCTACTCGCTTCAGTTGCCTTTGATTGCTTATTTTCTTCTCTTCTGTTTGCCTCTGAATATTTGTTGAGTATTGCTTTGTATGCTTGCCCTGTGATGAGCCTAGCCCTGAGGGCTTGGTTGTTTGAACGCTTTTTGGACAAAGGCTTAAGGCTAGATGCTTGACAGTTTGTTTGTAAACTTGTTTGATGGCCTTTTGGTTTGAGGTCACAGGTTGAGGATTTCTGGTTTAGGCTTCAGGCTTATAAGCTTGGATTTTGGTTTTGAATCAGGTCAAGGCTTTATACAGGTTTTTAAAAGGCTTGAGGTTTGATGGTTCTGTTTGAGTTTGAAGACAGGCTTCAGGCTGTTATTTGACAGGCTTTTGGCTTGTTTGAATTTTGTTTCAGTTTGTATGTTTAAGGCTAGGGCTTCATGTTTGGTTCAAGGCTTATGCAGGTTTAAGCGTGGACAAGCTTTGTTGTTTGGAGCTTATGAGCTTTGAACTGGTTTGAGGCTTTTTTGTTACAGGCTTCAGTTTGCAGTGAGCTTGGTTAAGGCTTTTGTGAGGTTTGGAGCTTGTGGAGGCAGGCTGTTTTGATACAGTTTGGTATTTTTGCTTTGTGATATTCTGCCTCCTCTTGCATCTGTGTTGACTGTTTGTTTTATATATTTGTCCTTAAGCCTCAGCCTGCTGTAAGCCTATTTCTCTCTCTTTTCCTCTCTCTCTACAATTTAAAGCAATTGTTTATTGCTTAAAAGTAGCTTTTCTGAAAAAGCACTGGCTTGGGAAATGATGACTTTTGATGTTGCTTGCAATATTTGTTTAGCTCTGCATATCTCTTTTCCAGATTTCCTGCATATTGTACTTCTTTGACAGTTTTTGGATAGCCTTTGATATCTTTTTGGCAGCTTGTGGACAGTTTTTTAGTTTGCTGTCTAGTTTGGACTTTGGTTTGGCCTTATGCAGTTTAGTTTGCCTTTTATCCTTGGTTTGGAATTTTGGATTTATGCAGTATGTTTGACAAACTTTGAATTTGTGCAATTTGTAAATTTGTGCATTTCATACTTTAATTGCAAGACATTTTTCTATCCCTCTTTGTGAACCAAGAGAAATCTTGTGATTTGCAGAGAGGGCAAACTGATTCCGGCCAGTCGCTTTTAATGATGAGTCCATTTTTTCTGTCTGCTTTTAATTTTATCTGCCTTTGACTTTTTCTTTGTTTTGCAGATAAAAATCAATGGAGCAAAAGAGGAGTAGCAGTAGAAGATGAAGATTTAGGAAATTTAGGATTCAATTTTATTTCAATTTTAATCATTGTAACCATTATTATTATAAATACTTGTAAATAATTACTGTATTTAAATAACAATTATACAAATAATTAAAAATGAATAAAAGTCTTTTTATTGATGTTCCTTTTAATTCTTCTTCAATTATTTATTTAATTATTCATATTTCTTAAATTATAATAACTGGAATTTATCCCAACTATTCTAATTTAGAATAAATAAATAATCAATAAACAACTGGCGTTCCGAATAATCAAAGCATTGCACAGTCAAATCAAACAAACATCCACATGTTTTTTTTTCTTTTACTGATTAAATCAAACACTGCAAACTCTCAATCCAAATGCCTCAGCTCATATCCCAGAATAACTTGAAAAGCACTGTAGAATTAATTCTTCCTGAGAATGTGCGCACAAAAACCCTAATTCTTGATTAAATGTCAAAGAAGCGTCCGCCTGATCAAAACCTGAGCCAACTCAACCGAACCCTAGTAATCTGCTTGAAATGCATTAAAATCAATGAAAACCCTAAACTTGTCTGACTGATAAGAAAAGTCTGTTTGACCGATTCTTGAGCCAGTCTGAAAAAATCAGGAAAAGCCCGAAGCTGTGATTTCTTGTGGAAAAAGAGGAGGGCAAATTTTGGGGTACAACACATATGGTGTTGTCTTGGTTGACTCGACCATTGACAGCCTTACTTACGATCGGTAGACCAAATAACATGTACACATAGGCGCCACACTAGGTGGTGCATGCTCTTGTTTGATATGCAACACCCCTTCTAAATAACCTGCGAATATATTAATTAAATCAGAGTAACATGGAAAACAGGGATGTCACAATTCAGGATAAATATAAAAACCTCAAATCTATAGTTATCATGCTTTACTGGAGGAATTATTAAGATAAATATTCAAATAAATATCATGTTCTACACAACGGAAATGTCTCAAAACCAGAATAACTTCACTTCATAAGTATTTCCAACATAAATTAAACAATAGAGTATAAAATAAAACTCATCATTCAAACGTTTCCCCCAGTGTTACAACCTATCAGAGCACGACACTGACACGCGGACTTAAAGTAACATAGCTCTAGAGCCATCCTCACCAACTCCTGAGCTGCTAACTTTAATCTGAAATCATTAAAGTAAGGGTGAGATTTCTCATAATTAACATGCATTATAAGCTTCTCAATCAACATTATATCACAAGCATATTACTTCACCCATTTTAGCATAAATCCAGATTCAACACACAGTTTCAATCATACAAGTCATTATGCAAAAATCAATAATCAACCAAAGAATTGTAACACTGGAAGACATCCTAACATGTTACAATTCCATGCAAACACAAATGCAGACACAATGCATGTGGTACCAATCACGTGACCAAGTCACCCAACACTGATCCATCATCAACCAGATACAACAACCATCGATTCGTCCATAAACACTCGGACACGAATCCAGCCTAACCACCCATCATCACCCGGGTATCGGTTAACGGCAATACAAGTCAAATTCCACACAATAGGAATTAACTTCACCAAAACAATGCATATGCATGCACATCACCAGCATGCAACATCAAATCAACGGAATATGATCACAACATAATTCCAAATAATTCCAAAACCAATATATCACATGATCACATCTCAATCATAATGGATAGCAGGCACAACACATAAGTATCAGTTCTCATTCACCAAATCAGAACAATTTACAAACAATTCTACATCATTCTCAAAATACCAAAGTTTACAAAAATCGGGAATTCGACTCTTTTTAAAATAATTTTCATAAAATAATATTTTTCTTATTTTATAAGATAGTATTTTTAATTTAAGAAATACTGCCGAAAACGGCACTCAAATCGGACTTACGGTTTGAAAGTTATGAATTTTCAAAGTTTAATATTTTTCAAAATGTTACAGCAGAACCCGGTTCCTACATATACAGGAACCGGTTCCTACGTGTATTTTTGCCAGTTTTTGTAAGTTTACACAGTGGAACCCGGTTCCTCCCCACTGGGAACCGGTTCCCACGACCTGCAGAGCCAAAAACTGCTATTTTGACAGCATTTTGTATCTCAATCCATTCCTTTTCATTCCCATGCAAATGACCACATCAATTAACACCAGAATCACCCAAGTAACATCAACATAATGTCAAATAACACAATTCAACCATTCCTAATAATCCTATATCATGCAATTGGTTCAATTCCACACAATTTGACAACATTAGGGACAAATTCTACAAACCTAGAAAATCCTAAATTGAGATTCCTAACATGCTTAATCAATTCTATTGATCCCAAAATCTATAAGGCATATTAAATAATTGAAATCACCCCTTACCTCGCGATGATCCTTCGAATTCACGGCGTTTGACTTTTTCCTCTCTTCTCTTCTCTTCTCCAATTTCACGTACAATGACTTTCTCCCAATAACCTTCTTTTTCTTTTCCTTTTATTATTTTCTAAATAATAGAAATAAATTAGTAATTATTTAGTAGAGCTTTTTACTTCACACACCTCTAATTCAACCTTACACCCCCCCGGTCTTCCTTTTTAAATTTCATAATTAATTCATCCATTTAATCCAAAATATTATTAATTAAGCCTTTAATTAATTTAATAATTAAATTCCTAATTATTTAACACATGAATTAATTTGGGGTGTCACAACTCTCCCCAACTAAAAGAGTTTTCGTCCTCGAAAACATACATTAGACGAACAGTTCGGGATACGAGTCCTTCATCTGGCTCTCCAGCTCCCAAGTGACATTTCCATCTGTTGGTCCTCCCCAAGCCACTCTTACCAACGCGATCTCCTTGCCTCGCAACTGTTTCAACTTCCGATCCTCAATCTTCGCAGGTACTGCTTCCACAGTCAAATTCTCTCGTACCTGTATATCGTCTACCCGAATCTCATGAGACGGATCAACAATGTACTTCCTTAGCTGAGATACATGAAAAACATCATGCAAATTTGCAAGTGACGGCGGCAAAGCAATCTGATAAGCAACTTTCCCAACTCTCTTGGTAATCTGAAACATACCAATAAAACGTGGAGTCAACTTCTTTGACTTCAAAGCTCGACCAATACCAGTCATCAGAGTAACTCGCATAAAAACATGTTCTCCTTCGCTAAACTCAAGATCTTTCCTCCTCTTATCGTGATAACTTTTCTGACGACTCTGAGAAGTCCCCACCTTCTCCTGAATCATCTTAATCTTTTCCGAAGTCTGTTGGACAATTTCCGGTCCAATCACAGCACTCTCTCCAGATTCATACCAACACAACGGTGTCCAACACCTCCTACCATACAATGCCTCAAACGGAGCCATACCAATGCTCGAATGAAAACTATTGTTGTAGGTAAACTCAATCAATGGTAGATAACTATCCCAAGCTCCACCTTTCTCCAACACACAAGCTCTTAACAAATCTTCCAACGACTGAATCGTTCTCTCCGTCTGACCATCTGTCTGTGGATGATAAGAGGAACTCAAATGCAACTTAGTACCCAAAGCTTCTTGCAATCCCGTCTAGAATTTATATGTAAACCTCGGATCTCGATCCGACACAATACTAGAAGGAATACCGTGCAAACTCATAATCTTCTCAACATACAATTCTGCCAACCTTTCCATCGGATAATCCATTCTTATCGGAATAAAGTGAGAAGATTTTGTCAACCGATCAACAATAACCCAGATAGAATCACAATTCTTCGATGTCCTTGGCAAACCAGACACAAAATCCATAGAGATTCCATCCCATTTCGATTCCGGAACAAACAACGGTTCCATCAATCCTGACGGTTTCTGATGCTCAATCTTCGACTTCTGACAAACCAAACAAGCATACACAAACTCAGCAATTTCCTTTTTCATTCCCGGCCACCAAAACAAATTCTTCAAATCATGGTACATTTTAGTAGCACCAGGATGAATACTCAATCCACTACGACGTCCTTCTTCCAAAATACTCTTCCTAATCTCTGCAACATCCGGAACACACACCCTATTACCAAATCTCATAATACCATTCTCATTAATCCGGAACTCGCCTCCTTGACCTTGGTTGATCAATGTCAATTTATCAACTAACCCAACATCGGACTTCTGTCCATTCCGAATTTCTTCCAGAATACCACTAGTCAGTTTCAACATACCCAATTTCACACTATTCGGAGTAGTTTCACATACCAAAGTTAAATCTCTGAACTGCTCAACCAAATCTAACTCACGGACCATTAACATCGACATATGCAAGGACTTCCTACTCAAGGCATCCGCAACAACGTTTGCCTTACCAGGATGGTAATTCAAACCGAAATCATAATCCTTTATAAATTCTAACCATCTCCTCTGCCTCATATTCAACTCTTTCTGATCAAAGAGATACCTCAGACTTTTGTGATCACTGAACACCTCAAACCTAGAACCATATAAATAATGCCTCCACAACTTCAAAACAAACACAACAGCTGCCAACTCCAAATCATGAGTCAGATAACTCCTTTCATGTACTTTCAATTGTCTCGAAGCATAAGCCACCTGTGATATGGTGGGAGAACTGACTATGGTTTTGCGTTTGTTTTTCGCAAATGTTTTGGTTGAGCAAGAGTTGCCACCGACTTTTTATTTTATCCTAAGGAAAGGTTTAAAAAGCACAGCAAAAACCGTTGAGATTTTTCTTGGGTTCGGGGAGTAGATTATAGAAAGGGAAGGTATTAGCACCCTTTCTATCCATGGTTATCCATGGGCTCTTAGGTACTTGCTTAGATCAACTTGCCTTGGTTTTCAATTGTTTGAAATGGTGCTTTGTGTGTGGCTTTTGAAAATGTTTTGAAAAAGATGCCTTTGTCTAGGCTACCCTTGTAACAATTCTTTACTCGAATGTTTTACAAAAGGTGTTTGTCTTTTTTGAAAAGATGTTTCAAGGTTTCTTTGAAAGTTTGTTTTGAAAGTGTTTGTGAAGTGTGG
This sequence comes from Vicia faba, assembly GCA_948472305.1. Taxonomy (NCBI): domain Eukaryota; kingdom Viridiplantae; phylum Streptophyta; class Magnoliopsida; order Fabales; family Fabaceae; genus Vicia; species Vicia faba. Next base: position 58,673 of record CATIWC010001147.1, read on the forward strand.
TTTGAAAATAGGCAAGTGTTTTCTTTTGCAAATTGACAAGTACTTAAGAGCTATCTACCCTAAAGTTCTCAAAGATTTTTGTTATGTTTTAACCCTTTTAACAATTTTATTCCACCATTGCATTTGGTGGACAATCTTGTGTTAGGATGTGAAAGGGACGGGCGCGGGTCATCGTTTAGACCATAATTGCAATAGTGCTAAGTATCTTTGGGCAAATTTCTCTTTGAAAGGGACTTGATCATTTTAGGCAACTTTTCGAAAGCGTCATCGAGGGACTATGATCATTTGATTGTTTGTTTTGCCCAAAGAGACCTAACATGCAATATGGCCCATTTATTTGAAGGCAACAAGTGGAATACCCTAGGGGTGCAAGTGTGATATGTGTTGTCCATATTCATGCTTGATTATCTTAAAATTAGGTCAAACTATTTTGGTTCGTTTTATTTGCATACAAACCCTAATTCTAGCATGGTATATTTAGAAAGCAATAAAGTGCAAAATTTAAATTTCCTAAACTATTACAACACAATATGGGAAAGGGGGTACAAATGTTCAAATGGGGGGATATTTAGACAAGGAATTTAAACCTAGCTATTACATCAATTTTGGAATATTTACAAAAATAATTAATTGCATAAATTAAATGAACCATAAAATAAAGATGCAAAATGAAAAAGGGGTTTTCATATGTATGGAAAAAGGATATTTTTTATGTCAAATGAATAAAAATAAAAAGTAATATTTTTTGGAATTTTTGTGTTTTAAGGGTAAAAACCCTAATTTCATTAAATAAGTATATTAACCATTAATATGTATAATATTTAATAATTATATACAAAAAATAAAATAAAATGGAGTATATTCATAAAAAGTATTTTTCATGTCAAATATTAATAAAAATAAAAAATGTATGTATTTTGGTATTTTTTACCTAAATGTACTAATATATATAAATATCTTTATTATTTGCTAAATAAATATTATATATATAAAATAATAATATTTAATATTTATAAAAAAGGTATATTTTGTATAAAATATTTTCAAAAAGAAAAAATGAAATAAAAAGTCAGAAATAAAATATATTTGTATTATTTTTCTAGTTTTTCTAAATAATAGTATGTATATATATTTATGTACAAATGTCCATATAAACAAATAAATGCCTAAAAATATAAAAAATGGTGTAAAAATAATTTTTCATGTTTTTAGTATTATTAGGAAAAATAAATAAACCAGAATGGAAAAAGAAAAATCAAAAAATCAAAAAAACACACAAAATGGGCTCAGGGGGTAAGAAATCAAAAATATGGTGTGAAAAGGAAAGACAAAGCTGGCCCAGCCCATGAAGCTTCTTCTTCAACCTTCAGACAAAAAGATGTCAAAAACGTGCGCCTGTTTTCCAAGTTCAAACATCTAGATTCTTTGATCTTTTGCACAAACTCACAACATAAGAAATGTTAAGCATGGAATCACGATTCTAAATATATAAAGAACTCATCCTAACTCTCAAAAATGAGAGAGAATTTTGACATTCCCAAATCCTGACCTCACTTTTCTTCCATATTCAAACCTTAAATTCTCACAGCTCAAGCAAAATAAATGAAAAGTAAAAGCATGTACAGATTCAGGGGCATGAGTAGAACACTAATTATTCACAAACTTAGAGCTAATGATGCCTAGACTAAGAGTTAGAAGTTCAAGAAGATACCTGTTCAGTTGAAGTTCTATCTGGCAATGGGGGAGCTTTTAGAGCAAGATGATGATCTGTATATCTTTCCTGAAGTGTGGTGATGCTATTCCAATGCTTACTTTGCTTTGAAACACCTTGAATCGAGCTATGGACCTTCAACTGCAAAACAAGAAAGTGAAAATGGTGGAACTGGTTAGAGGAATTACAGGTCGTGTTTTATGCTTTGGTCAGCTTCAAGTGATGCTAGGTAATGTGTTTGATGAGCTCTGGGCAAGAAATCATGAAAGGAATGAGAGATGGGATTCAATCTGCAGACCCTGCCCTGTTTTTGCAGTTTGAGAGTGATTCTGGGAATGGGAGTGTTTGGGACCTTGTTTGCTCGTGTTCTAGCTTGGGTTTGATGATTAGAAGGTGTACAAAATATTTGCTTAGGCTTGTCTTTGCTGAGATCAAAGTTATGTTGTGTTATGCTAAGTTTCTTAACCCTTAAGCAAGCAAAGGCCACTTGAGTTTCTAGACAGGTAGAGGACCCCTAAACATGCTGCAAAACTTCTCCTTGATAAGTGTGATTAACTCATAAACTTGTTCCAATTAGATTTGATCTGTACTTCTTGGATTTGCATTATGACATAAAGCTTGCTTTTGCAAAAATGGCTATTTCACTTTTTCCATAAATGGCTTAATTCAACATGTAATGCATAAACTCATGAAACAAGGCCTTAGCACAATGAACATGCATTAAATTATTGAGTGTTGGATGGTTTAGAGGCCTGTAATGTAGCACAAACCAAGCTGACTTGAAAATGGCATAAGTTATGAACATGTACATGACCAATTCAAAAGTGAGTTTTTGCCATATTGCAAAATTCGATTCTCTCAAGTTATGAGGTTGTTTGATGAGTTCTTGGACATTTTGGAAAGCTTGGAATGTGTACTACAATCCATATTTGAAATGCCAATTGAAATTCCAAGTGGAAGTGTATGGAAAATGGTCTTGAAGTTAGGTAGAAAACCTTGCCAAAATAGGTTAAAATTTCACTAAGTTAAGAATGGTTTAGTACCCTTATTCCAAAAATTGTAACTTGAGATACAAGCCTCTTTTGGGAAAACTTTGTGAATCAAAGTTGTATATTATGCAACAAGCTACAACTTTCATGTTTTGACTTTTGCTTGAATCCAAATGAATCTTGGTGAGAAAGTGGGGCAAAGTTGGGAAAAAATTAGGGTTTTTCATAACTTAGAAAAATTCTAAGTTATGAAAAATTCTCATTTCAAACCCTAAATTGCAATTTCATGATTTGGCATGCTTTGATGAAAAATGAATCTTGACTCTTGATTTTGACCAAAAAAGTCAAAGTTTGACTTTTCAGTATACAGTCAAAATTGATCAATTGACTGGGAAATTCAACTGTCAATCTTGTGTACTTGGGATCTTTTGAACTTGTTGAGCATGTCAAGATAATTCCATGGGGTCCTTGAGCCCATATGTGAGCTTGGTTTTCCATTGGCTAGGTCAAACAGTCAAAAATTGCCTTTGTGCAGTCAAAACCCTAAAAATGACCATTTTGCCCTTTTGGTGATCTGATCAAATTTCTTGTGGAATTGTGATCCAAACTTGATCAAATGGTCCATGTGAGTTCATAATGTTGATGTGGGTCAATTTTCATGAGGTTTGACTGTAAATTGGCCACAGTTGACTTTTTCCCCAATACAGCTGATTTCTAGGTCAATTGTCCAATTGACTGGGCAAAACTTGGAATCAAGACTTGAAACTTGATGTGGATAAACTTGGGAGTCCAATATGAAGCAAGAAAGTCATCTTAGGCAATTTAGGTCAAAACATCTTTGTGCAAACACAAACCCTAATTTGGGTCAACAGTGCAAGGAGAAGTCTTGAGCAGATGAAACCCTAACTGGATCTTGATCTCCAAGGGCTTGGTGATGAGAAATGTTGAGAAAATGGGAGGGAAAATTTTGGGGTACAACAGTTGCCCCTGTTCAATCTTCTTGAATCTGAAGAGTTAGATTGGCAAGTTTGCCTTTCGTGACTCGAGGGTAAAAGGAGATTGGACACTAGAGTGCCCTTAAATTTGCACTCGTCAAAGCAATGGATGCGGGAATGGGCTTAGAGATGCCATTTGGAGATGGGCTTAATGATGCCATCGGGAGGAGTAACAGGAACTTGTCGGGGATGGGCTTAAATATGCCATCTGGAATGAGTATCAGAAAGGTGTCCATGTTTTGGACCATCTTTGAACTAAGGGTCTGAATAAGCAATAAATTGACATCCGTTGTTGGGAGGAATCTGTAAGCTGTTTTCAAAAAATCTTGAGAAGAAACTGAACAAGTGATAGGTTAACATCCGTTACTTGGAGAACCCGTGAACTGTTTTCAGAAATCTTGAAGTTGAATAAGCAATAGAGCAACATCCGTTGTTGGGAAGCGTCTGTAAACTGTTTTCAAAAGTTGCATCTGGACAAGTGATAGATTAACATCCGTTGTTGGGAAGAATCCATAAACTGTTTTCAGAAGTCTTGAGAAGAAACTGAACAAGTGATAGGTTAACATCCGTTACTTGGAGAACCCGTGAACTGTTTTCAGAAATCTTGGAGTTGAACAAGCAATAGAGCAGCATCCGTTGTTGGGAAGCGTCCGTAAACTGTTTTCAAAAGTTGCATCTGAATAAGTGATAGATTAACATCCGTTGTTAGGAAGAATCCATAAACTGTTTTCAGAAGTCTTGAGAAGAAACTGAACAAGTGATAGGTTAACATCTGTTACTTGGAGAACCCGTGAACTGTTTTCAGAAATCTTGGAGTTGAACAAGCAATAGAGCAGCATCCGTTGTTGGGAAGCATCCGTAAACTGTTTTCAAAAGTTGCATCTGAACAAGTGATAGATTAACATCCGTTGTTGGGAAGAATCCATAAACTGTTTTCAGAAGTCTTGAGAAGAAACTGAACAAGTGATAGGTTAACATCCGTTACTTGGAGAACCCGTGAACTGTTTTCAGAAATCTTGGAATTGGAGGAAGAACCGGTGTAGGGTTCCCAGATGATGAGCTCGTGTAAAACTGCATCTGGATGAATCTGGAATAAGCATTAGAATGTTGCCGTGCCTGGGTCACATCCGAACTATTCCTGGAAAGAAATCTCGGAAGATGATGATTTTAGTCTTTCTAATGATCTTACCTGAAAAGGTAAAAGAGTTAGTTATATGCAATGTCATGATGCGTGATACAATGTATGTTATGTGATATGAATATAAATGGATGCACATGTAAGCTGGAGAGCTGTCTTGCAAAGGATAGATGAATCCGAGATGGCTGAAAAGTATCTTGATTGCTGCCGGGGAGAATAATTCCTGGTTGCTGTTGGAGAATAAGGAGCTTGGGTTGTATACCAATCTTCTCGGGAATTCCTGATGACTTCTACTGGGGAGTTCCAATCTAATAGACTCATGCTGGGGAGGTAAGACTGAGAATCTTCAGTTTGGTGGGAAGTATCTCTGGCGACTTCACTGGGGAACTTAAGATTTGTCCTCTCAAAATTCTGTGGGGAGAAGGCTCACTAGTCCGGCTTCGCTGGGGATACTGAAACTTAAACTCTGAGGGGAACCGAGTTCTGGAGGATTCTCTGGCTGAGGGTAATAAAGATAAACTCTTCGGGGATTGTATTGATAAGTTATGCTGGGGAATTTTGATGAACTCCGCTGGGGATAGGAATAAATTTGGCGAGTGCGATCTTCCGTGGCAATAAGCTGAGGATAACCCAGTTATAAGCCCTTGTGAGGAATAACTTTGAATAAAACTCGGGAGAGACGTCCGTACCCTGCAGGGGATAAGCTTCCAGAATCTACTGGGGATAAGCTTCAGAGTTTGCTGGGGATACGGATTCCAAATCTCCTGGGGGTTTCCTCTGAAAGGGTATCAAGATATCCAACTGTATCTTCAATCTATCAGTAATCCTCTTTCTTGATTCGTAAGGAAATGATTATGTTCAAATGCATATGCCTATTTAACAAAACATTGGACGTTTCTCAAAATAAAACAAATAGTGCAAGAGAAAAGAAAACGACACAAATTTCTGGGAAAAATATTTGTATTGACTTTCTATGAGTATATTTGTACAAAGGAGACAATCATCCTAGTAAGAGGATTTTGTAGTAAATATTGAAAGATTTATACAAAATAAAGGATGGCTATGTGAAATAATTCCATGGGATTCCATTCCGCTATAGCCTTCACAACTCTGAATATCTGTCCATTCAATGCTTCGTTTGCCGATGACTGGATTGATCAGAAGCCTGGAACTGGTTGATGAAGAGATTGTCTTTGAAGTGATCCGACGAGACATAGTCATACGCTTTAATTCCCTAACTTTTGCCTGAATCGCCCTTTCGGGTTTTCGATCCACCGGGAAACCCCTTTTTGCCCAAGCCGCCCTTTCGGGTTTTCAACTTGCCGGGTGTACAATTTTTTTTTGTTTTTATCCCTAATTTTTGCCTGAACCGCCCTTTCGGGTTTTCGGTCCATCGGGATGCCCATTTTTGCCCAAGCCGCCCTTTCGGGTTTTCGACTTGTCGGGTTATTTTATGCGTAGTATCTTTTGACTATGTCTGCATTCGTAGGGTGCGGCAAATCGTCGCCGTCCATGGTGGTCAGAATCATTGCACCACCAGAAAATATGCTTTTGATCACAAATGGTCCTTCATATGTAGGAGTCCATTTGCCCCTGGGATCACTTTGCGGCAAGATAATCCGCTTGATTACGAGATCTCCGACTTGATACACTTGACGTTTGACTTTCTTATTGAAGGCCTTGATCATCCGTTTTTGATACGTCTGACCATGGCAGATAGCAGCGAGTCGCTTCTCGTCGATCAAATTGAGTTGATCAAGTCGGGTCTGCATCCAATCATCTTCATTCAAACCTGCGTCCTTCATAATCCTTAGAGAAGGAATCTGAACTTCCATAGGCAAGACAGCTTCCATGCCATATACCAAAGAAAATGGGGTTGCCCCGGTTGAAGTACGTGCCGTCGTACGGTATCCATGCAGAGCAAACGGTAACATCTCATGCCAGTCTTTGTAAGTGACTGTCATTTTCTGAATGATCTTCTTAATGTTTTTGTTCTCAGCTTCAACAACATCGTTCATCTTCGGCCGATAGGGAGATGAATTGTGATGATAAATCTTGAACTGTTCGCACAAGGCGGTGATCATTGTGTTATTCAGATTTGTACCGTTGTCTGTGATGATCCTGTCTGGAACACCATACCGGCATATGAGATTTTGCTTGATAAAGCGGGCAACCATATTTTTAGTAACAGAGGCGAAGGAAGCTGCTTCGACCCATTTGGTGAAATAGTCAATGGCGACCAGGATGAAGCGATGTCCATTGGGAGCCGTGGGCTTGATCTCTCCAATCATGTCAATGCCCCACATTGCAAAGGGCCACGGAGCAGTCAGAACGTTGAGAGGAACCGGAGGGATATGAACTTTGTCAGCATAGACTTGACATTTGTGGCAAGTACGGGAATGTTAATGGCAGTCAGCTTCCATGGTAGACCAGTAATAGCCTGCCCTTAGGATCTTCTTAGCCATTGTATGCCCGCTCAAGTGAGTGCCAAACGTGCCGCTGTGTATATCAGTCATGATCAACTCTGCTTCAGCTTTGTCTACGCATCGGAGTAACACACAATCATGGCTTCGTTTATAAAGGATGCCGTTGCTCAGGAAGAATTTGGCAGCAAATTTCCTTAAGAACTTCTTGTCATTTATGGAAGCTCCTTCGGGATAGTCTCTAGTCTCGAGATACCTTTTGATTTCATGGAACCAGGGTTGTTCCACTACTTCTTCGGTATTAATCTCGTGACAATGCGCAGGTTCATCCATTCGCTCGATGGTGATTTGGGGAGCCTCGTTATCCCAGTTGAGTTGAAACATGGAGGACATTGTGGCTAGAGCATCTGCTAGCTGATTCTCTTCTCGCGGGAAATGCTCGAAGGTAATTCGCTCGAAATGAGGCAACAATGTCAGGACATGTTCTTTGTATGGGATAAGATTAGGATGCTTGGTATCCCACTCTCCTTTGATTTGACTGATAACCAAAGCCGAGTCCCCAAATACGATCAAAGATTTGATCCCCAAGTCTATAGCAGCCTTAAGACCAAAGATGCAAGCTTCATACTCAACCATGTTGTTTGTGCAGCTGAAGCAAAGTCGGGCCGTGAAAGGTGTGTGACAGCCTTCCGGAGAAATGAGTACTGCGCCGATACCATTTCCAAGTGCATTTGAAGCACCATCAAAGTACAGGGTCCATCGGGATCCCTTTTCGGGTCCGTCATACGGTCCGTTACTTTCAATGTTTTCCAAATTCATGATGTCCTCGTCTGGGAAGTCAAATCTCATGGGTTGATAATCTTCGATAGCTTGATGAGCCAGATGGTCAGCTAGTACACTCCCTTTTATAGCTTTTTGGGTGGTGTACTGGATGTCATACTCAGTTAGGATCATCTGCCATCTGGCTATTCTTCCAGATAAAGCGGGCTTTTCGAAGATATACTTGATAGGATCCATTTTGGAAATCAACAAGGTAGTATGAGTCAACATATACTGCCTCAGTCGGCGAGCAGCCCATACCAAAGCGCAGCAAGTTTTCTCGAGCAGTGAGTAGTGAGTCTCACAGTCGGTAAACTTTTTGCTAAGGTAATAAATAGCATGCTCTTTTCGACCAGACTCGTCATGCTGGCCCAAAACACACCCCATTGAGTTATCCAAGACGGTCAAATACATGATCAATGGTCTTCCTTCAACGGGTGGCATCAGAATAGGAGGTTCTAGCAAATATTCCTTGATTTTATCAAAAGCAGCTTGGCAATCGTCGTTCCATTCGACTACCTGATCTTTCTTCAAGAGTTTGAAAATTGGCTCACAGGTAGAAGTCAGATGAGAGATGAATCTGGCAATATAGTTCAAGCGCCCCAAGAATCCTCTAACCTCCTTTTCAGTGCGGGGAGCAGGCATCTCTTGTATTGCTTTCACTTTTGCTGGATCGACTTCAATGCCTTTGTTGCTTACAATGAATCCCAGGAGTTTACCAGACCTAACTCCAAAAGTGCACTTACTTGGATTCAGCCTGAGTTTGTATTCTTTCAACCTGGCAAACAGCTTTTCTAGATGTTCAAGGTGCTCTTCCTCTGTTTGTGACCGAGCTATCATATCTTCTACGTAAACTTCGATCTCATGATGTATCATATCATGAAACAAAGCTACCATGGCGCGTTGATAAGTTGCCCCTGCGTTCTTCAGCCCGAATGGCATCACCTTGTAACAGAAAGTGCCCCATTGTGTGACAAAAGTTGTTTTCTCCATATCCTCGGGGGCCATTTTGATTTGATTGTAGCCCGATAATCCATCCATGAAGGAAAACACTTTATGCTGAGCTGTATTATCGATCAAAATGTCAATGTGTGGAAGTGGAAAATCATCTTTGGGGCTGGCCCTATTCAAATCCCGGTAGTCCACACACATCCTGACTTTGCCATCTTTCTTAGGTACTGGCACGATGTTAGCGACCCATTAAGGATAGGACGTAACAGCCAGAAAGCCAGCGTCGAATTGCTTCATTACTTCTGCTTTGATCTTTTCAGACATGTCAAGCCTCATTCGGCGAACTTTTTGCTTGATCGGTGGACAGTCCTCTCTTGTGGGGAGATGGTGAACCACGATGTCTGTGTATAAACCCGGCATGTCTTCATAAGACCAAGCGAAGATTTCAACATACTCATTCAACAACTGTATCAGGCGTTCCTTGACACTTGGTTCCAGATTGGCACCCACTTGCACCTCCTTCCGGTCTTCCTCGGTTCCCAAGTTGATAGTTTCCAATGACTCTTCGTGAGGTAAGATGGCTCTCTCCTCTTGTTGTAGAAGTCTGGCTAGTTCCCCTGGTACTTCACAACCTTCGTCATCTTCATACTCGACTTGATTGACCAGATCTTCAGAGTTATTGAAGGATATAGCAGAATAGTCACCCATGGAATCCGGAGTGGATGGGTACCTGCATTGGTGTGTGTGGGTGTGTGTAAGGGATAGCCATCCTTAAACAAAAAATGCAAAAGGAAAGAAAATGAACACAAGTAGTTTATCAAATGAAAAACGTCCAATGAATCATTAAACATGGCATATGGATATGAAAAATAATCAAAACCCTTACAAATGGACCTACATGCCCCGGGCAAGGCATGAGGTGAAAAGATAGTGTACGGATTGTTTGAAAGTAAATATTACAGACCAAATAGAAAATGTTTAACAGATAAATTACTGATGAATAAAAGTGATGGGGACAAAGTCTTTTGCCTCCCAGTTGCTCAATCCTCCTTTGACAGTTGGATAAATCCACTCTTCGATGTTGCTTTCTTTGTCTTCATCCTCCAAAGCGTTGATTCCGTAGGGAGAAATTTTGACTGGAACTCTTTCAATCTTTGCACGGCGCATAGCTTTCTGGCCTGCGGTAGTGAACCCTAATCCAAATTTGTCGGTTTTATGCGGAATATCAGGCAACTGCCCCCATGCTGAATTCTTCCCTTCCTTTATTGCGGCCCTTGCGTCCTCCAGAGATGTCATCCTAGCCATCTGCCTTGGTGTCTCAGCTGCCAACTTTGCTACTGCTATCTCAGGAAGGACTTCTTTGAAATGCTGAAAAGGCGTCTCAATGAACTCTCCTTCCACCTCCACGTACCGGAAAGAATTCAAGTGGCTAATCATGTACTCTTCTTCGCCATGGACAGTAATGATCTTTCCCTTGACAGGATACTTTAACATCTGATGTAAGGAGGAGGTGACTGCCCCAGCATGGTGTATCCAAGGCCTACCCAGCAAGCAAGAGTATGACGGACGGATGTCCATCACATAGAAAGTAGACTTAAACACCTCAGTGCCTATCTTGATGGGAATTTCAACCTCCCCATGGACCATTCTCTTCGAACCATCGAAAGCTCTGACAACAATATCACTCGGTTTCAACTCCAACCCTTCGCAATCTAGTCGGTCCAAGGCCTTCTTAGGCAGTACATTCAGCGACAAACCAGTGTCAACCAAGACATGTGCGAGAGTGGTTCCTCGACACTCGACTGAAATGTGCAAAGCATCATTGTGGTTTCTACCTTTAGGAGTTAGGTCGGCATCAGAGAAACCTAATCCATTGTCCGCAGTCAGGCTAGCCACGCAATTTTGAAATTGATCCGCAGAGGTTTCCTGGGGCACATGGGCTGCCTTCAGGAATTTTATCAGGGCTTTAGCGTGCGCTTCTGAGAAAAGTAGCAGTGCCAGCATGGAGATTTTTGAGGGGGTTTGCCCCAGCTGTTCTACCACATCGTAATCACTCCTTTTGATTATCCTCAAAATCTCATCCATTTCCTTCTTGGAGGTCTTCGGGATGACCAAGGGTTGAGCCCTCGTCCTGACGAGCTCATCTTGGATTCCCTTACCTTTGTCAGCAGTGGTAGGAGGGACAGTACTAGGAACAACAACATCTTCAATCAAAGGGGTTCTAGCAGAGAGTTTTATTGGTGCAGGGATGACCTTGTCGGCAGATGAGGGTCCAAAGATTGCTCTTGGAGGGGCAATCTCTGGAGAAAATATTCTCCCGCTCCTGGTGATTTTGCTGGTGCCTGCAATGTTACCAATGCTGGCTTCTTCATCATCCGAACTTTCTTCAGTTATTTCGATTTGTTTGATACCATGGTAGTAAACGTCACCGCCATAGTTCCATGGTATGGACTTCTCAGAAACATAGGGGACAGGCCCTGGCATTCTTATCTTCAAAGGAACAGATTTCGTAGCTGGTGTAATCTTAACAGGCTTTCTGACGGCCTTGGAAAGATTGGCGTGAATGGTTATGATTGAGACATCTTCGATATGGGTTGGAACAGCAGAAACTTTTTCAAACAAAATTTGTCGACTATCCATAAGGCCTTGGATGCCTTTCTTCAATAACGGACAATCAAACGGCAGAGAGTAACAACAATAGCAGTCTTCTTTACATCCCGGGAAGATCCCGGCCCTTAACAAATTCAACTTGATGGTTAACAATGGAGTAGTCAGATCATTGACATCAGCAACATATAAATCTTCTTCAATGGCATTGATATTTCGGCCGTGCTTCGGCATGGGAGCAGATATCACATTAGGCTTCTCTGGAGCGTCAAACTCTACCTCCTTCGCCTCTATCAGGTCTTGGATTTTATGCTTGAGTGCCCAACAATCATTGGTTTCGTGCCCGACACTGTCAGAATGGTAGGCGCATTTAGCATTAGGATGATAATGCGGAGAAGACGTATTCACATTCTTTGGTGCCTCCTTGATGGTGGCGAGATTCAATTTCAACAGATGGGGAAGCACTTGCGCCGGAGTCATATTAATATAGGTGAACTGCCGTTGCGGCCGTTCCACTCGTTGTTGATTTGGTCTGGACTGGTTATAGCGAGGCTGCTCACTTGAAGGATTTTGAATCACTACGGCCCCCACGGTCGGCCGGCGCTCAGTCTTCCCTGCTCTTCTCTGAGAATATACCACAACTGTTTCCTTCTTAAAAGGCTTCTTCTCAACACTTGCAGCAACACCCTTCTGAATCTTTCCTGACTTGATGCCCGCTTCTATTCTTTCGCCCGTTAGGATCAAATCGGTAAACCCCGCGGAAGAGTTACCAATCAGATGATTGAAAAATGGCCCAGATAGGGTCCCAAGAAACATATCAACAAGTTCGCGGTCGGTTAAAGGAGGCTGCACCCTGCCAGCCAAATCCCTCCATTTTTGTGCATATTCTTTGAATCCTTCGCCTGTTCCTAACGACATACCCTGAAGTTGGGTACGAGTAGGAGCAAAGTCAGAATTATACTGGTATTGTTTGTAGAAGGCGGTGGCCAAGTCTTCCCAATTTCGGACGCTAGTTCCCTCTAGCTGATAAAACCACTCCAACTGAGCTCCAGAAAGGCTGTCTTGAAAGAAATGAATCCAAAGGTTTTTATCTGCCGTATAGGGTTGGATCTTTCTTACGTAGGACCTGAGATGCATTTTTGGACAGGACAGCCCATCATACGTCACAAACACTGGCACTTTGAATTTTGGGGGAATCACAATCCCGGCGACCAAACCCAAGTCTTCAAAATCCAAACCTGGTACTCTTTGTAGCTCCATGGCGGCCAACCTGTCTTCTAGCCCTTTGTATTTATCATCAGCTGGAGGGTACTGTTGGTCAGAATAATCTTCATCCTCTTCGACCTCTTCTTCTTCCACATCGGACTCGGAAGGTACCGCAGCCCCACCTCCTTTGCTGGTTCCTTCAGCAGAAGTAGGAGGAAATTCAAGCACTCTCCGAGCTTCTCCGTCAAATCTTCTCCCTAAAGTAGCCACTCCGAGTCTCTTTTTCTTCTTTTTCACTGGATCTTTATTCCCCAGCAAGGTCTTGAGATCCTCCTGACCTTTAGCCAAGGTTGTCAGGAGTTGCTGAAACTGTGCATTCTGAGCTTGCAGGTCTTTGACTGTTTGCTCGAGATCCATCCTACTAAAATAAACAACAGACAGATAAGGAAACCTGGAGTGAGACCTGCTTATGCACATGATGAATGGTATGCTTATGTATGCAATGCATTCAAGGATTTAGGACATTCAAAATTGTTTCAGACAAAGAAGAACGCACGTCATATTAATAAGAAGAAATTTGTTAGTACATAAATGCCCCATGGGCCAAATATTACAAAATAACTTCTCAAGGCAAAAAGACATTGCGCATCCTCTTTGGTGCGATGTAGGTGTTGAGGGCCTCTTGCTCATGGAGTCGGCAGGTAAGCTCTAGAACCTTCTTCTCACTGGCGTAGAAGCTGGCTTCAAAAGTGTTCTGTTCCTCCTTGAGCTGAATCCAACTTTTCTGCATTTCCTCCCACGATGTAGGCATGTCTGGATGTAGGATGGTGTAAGGGACCTCTCCTTCCTTGACGGGCGCTTTAATCACAGGGAGAACATAAGGATAAGGCATCATCAGACTTTGGGCTCGGGCTCGTACCCACTTGAGGTAAGGCTCAAGAGGGATGGAGTTCTTGTGTCCCAGTGTCTTGCTATCAACCTTGTTGGGTCTTCCCCAAGCTCTGATGAATCTTTGGCGAAGTCCTTGCGCATCGTTGTCGAAGTCAAAAACTAGGTCAGGAATCAACATGTCATGAGGGTCATCCCTCCGTGCATATCCAAATTGCCTCAAAGCTAGGCAAGGGTTGTAGGTGATACCTCCTCTGATTCCAAGTAAAGGAACATTAGGAAATTCTCCGCAACGATCGACGATGATGACATTTTCTCTGGACCGAGAACACCAATGTACATCAGAGTGAGTAAGAGTCATCAACCGTTGGGACCACCTTGAGCCTTGGTCATTCTTCAAGACAGATTGTGGAAGGTGCGGAATAAACCACCTTGCAAGGAGAGGAGTACAACACATGAGAACACCCCTCTTTCTCATTGTTCGTGTGTAAAATGAGTGAAGGATGTCCCCAAGCAATGTTGGTATTGGATTTCTGGACAAGAAGATATTGACGGCGTTGACATCTACCAATTGGTCAGGATTTGGGAACAAGACCAACCCATAGATAAGGAGTGCCACAATCTCTTCAAAGGCTTGTAGGTCCAATGAGTTCCAACATTCTTGTGCCTTCTCAAACAAGAATTTTGCTAAGAATCCTTTGACGCCGCTTCTGGTTTCCCAATGCCCCTTGATGTTGGATGGTTGCAGATGTAATGCTCGAGCAACATCTTCCGGCTTTGGTTCCTTTTCCGTACCGTTGAAGGGTAGTTGATTAAGGATAGGGATTCTTAGGAGTTGAGAAAACTCCTCCAAAGTGGGCACCAACTGGTAATCAGGGAAAGTGAAACAGTGGTGAAGATGGTCAAAGAACTGGAATAACACTTTCATCATGTCTTCTTCAATGTTGGTGTTGACTAAGCTGAGCAGTCTACCATGTCTTTCACTGAAGGATGAGCTTTCCGGAATTCTTGAGGTGAGCTCCTTGAGTTGAGGAGAGATTCTTTCAAGGTTGACTTGGATGGTGTTTCTGCGAGGAACTTCCATGACCTACAAAACAGGAACAAAGATGAAGCTCCAAACCCTTGAAATGGTTAGTGAATGCATATGATGTTTTATGATGTTTATGATGTATGCACAAAACATATGTACAAGCAAATCACACCAAACCCTAGTTTCAGGCTTGCATGGGGTTTCATAGGTAAGTACCCTCTTGAGTGTAGTTGGCTTAAAAAGCTGTCCTATAAATAGTAACCGGGTTCTAAGGAGCTCAATATCATTGGATTGTTTTCAATGTTCATTGTTTTGGTTTAGCCACTTAACTAGCGACCAAAATATTCCAAGAAAACAACCCTCAATGAGTGTAGTATCGAGTATCTACCAACTTCGGACTGCACCAAAGCCGGTCATCTCACTACCCCTAATAAAAGGCCAAGATGGTCAAGTAAGGTTCTAGGTCATTAGTGCTTAGTGACATCACTCAGCGGCCCCGTACTCTCCTTGATTGAACTCAAGGGTTACCGGTACTCACAAATATGTCGCACTAATATAGCTATTGCTTCGACCGTGTCGGTATACCCCGCACAGTTTCCACAACGTATTGCTATCTATGAATGTTTCCCAAAATCCGGGTGTAGGATTGCAAACCCAAACAATAGAGCCAAGATGTAAAGCAAACAATTCAAACAATTAGTCATGCAAGAGGGTGATCTAAGCCCTAAGGTTACTCCACTTTTAAAAATATCCCCAGCAGAGTCGCCAGTTCTGTGATATGGTGGGAGAACTGACTATGGTTTTGCATTTGTTTTTCGCAAATGTTTCGGTTGAGCAAGAGTCGCCACCGAATTTTTATTTTATCCTAAGGAAAGGTTTAAAAAGCACAGCAAAAACCTTTGAGATTTTTCTTGGGTTCGGGGAGTAGATTATAGAAAGGGAAGGTATTAGCACCCTTTCTATCCATGGTTATCCATGGGCTCTTAGGTACTTGCTTAGATCAACTTGCCTTGGTTTTCAATTGTTTGAAATGGTGCTTTGTGTGTGACTTTTGAAAATGTTTTGAAAAAGATGCCTTTGTCTAGGCTACCCTTGTAACAATTCTTTACTCGAATGTTTTACAAAAGGTGTTTGTCTTTTTTGAAAAGATGTTTTAAGGTTTCTTTGAAAGTTTGTTTTGAAAGTGTTTGTGAAGTGTGGTTTGAAAATAGGCAAGTGTTTTCTTTTGCAAATTGACAAGTACTTAAGAGCTATCTACCCTAAAGTTCTCAAAGATTTTTGTTATGTTTTAACCATTTTAACAATTTTATTCCACCATTGCATTTGGTGGACAATCTTGTGTTAGGATGTGAAAGGGACGGGCGCGGGTCATTGTTTAGACCATAATTGCAATAGTGCTAAGTATATTTGGGCAAATTTCTCTTTGAAAGGGACTTGATCATTTTAGGCAACTTTTCGAAAGCGTCATCGAGGGACTATGATCATTTGATTGTTTGTTTTGCCCAAAGAGACCTAACATGCAATATGGCCCATTTATTTGAAGGCAACAAGTGGAATACCCTAGGGGTGCAAGTGTGATATGTGTTGTCCATATTCATGCTTGATTATCTTGAAATTAGGTCAAACTATTTTGGTTCGTTTTATTTGCATACAAACCCTAATTCTAGCATGGTATATTTAGAAAGCAATAAAGTGCGAAATTTAAATTTCCTAAACTATTACAACACAATATGGGAAAGGGGGTACAAATGTTCAAATGGGGGGATATTTAGACAAGGAATTTAAACCTAGCTATTACATCAATTTTGGAATATTTACAAAAATAATTAATTGCATAAATTAAATGAACCATAAAATAAAGATGCAAAATGCAAAAGGGGTTTTCATATGTATGGAAAAAGGATATTTTTTTATGTCAAATGAATAAAAATAAAAAGTAATATTTTTTGGAATTTTTGTGTTTTAAGGGTAAAAACCCTAATTTCATTAAATAAGTATATTAACCATTTAATATGTATAATATTTAATAATTATATACAAAAAATAAAATAAAATGGAGTATATTCATAAAAAGTATTTTTCATGTCAAATATTAATAAAAATAAAAAATGTATGTATTTTGGTATTTTTTACCTAAATGTACTAATATATATAAATATCTTTATTATTTGCTAAATAAATATTATATATATAAAATAATAATATTTAATATTTATAAAAAAGGTATATTTTGTATAAAATATTTTCAAAAAGAAAAAATGAAATAAAAAGTCAGAAATAAAATATATTTGCATTATTTTTCTAGTTTTTCTAAATAATAGTATGTATATATATTTATGTACAAATGTCCATATAAACAAATAAATGCCTAAAAATATAAAAAATGGTGTAAAAATAATTTTTCATGTTTTTAGTATTATTAGGAAAAATAAATAAACCAGAATGGAAAAAGAAAAATCAAAAAATCAATAAAACACACAAAATGGGCTCAGGGGGTATGAAATCAAAAATATGGTGTGAAAAGGAAAGACAAAGCTGGCCCAGCCCATAAAGCTTCTTCTTCAACCTTCAGACAAAAAGATATCAAAAATGCGCGCCTGTTTTCCAAGTTCAAACATCTGGATTCTTTGATCTTTTGCACAAACTCACAACATAAGAAATGTTAAGCATGGAATCACGATTCTAAATATATAAAGAACTCATCATAACTCTCAGAAATGAGAGAGAATTTTGACATTCCCAAATCCTGACCTAACTTTTCTTCCATATTCAAACCTTAAATTCTCACAGCTCAAGCAAAATAAATGAAAAGTAAAAGCATGTACAGATTCAGGGGCATGAGTAGAACACTTCTTATTCACAAACTTAGAGCTAATGATGCCTAGACTAAGAGTTGGAAGTTCAAAAAGATACATGTTCAGTTGAAGTTCTATCTGGCAATGGGGGAGCTTTTAGAGCAAGATGATGATCTGTATAGCTTGCCTGAAGTGTGGTGATGCTATTCCAATGCTTACTTTGCTTTGAAACACCTTGAATCGAGCTATGGACCTTCAACTGCAAAACAAGAAAGTGAAAATGGTGGAACTGGTTAGAGGAATTACAGGTCGTGTTTTATGCTTTGGTCAGCTTCAAGTGATGCTAGGGAATGTGTTTGATGAGCTTTGGGCAAGAAATCATGAAAGGAATGAGAGATGGGATTCAATCTGCAGACCCTGCCCTGTTTTTGCAGTTTGAGAGTGATTCTGGGAATGGGAGTGTTTGGGACCTTGTTTGCTCGTGTTCTAGCTTGGGTTTGATGATTAGAAGGTGTACAAAATATTTGCTTAGGCTTGTCTTTGCTGAGATCAAAGTTATGTTGTGTTATGCTAAGTTTCTTAACCCTTAAGCAATCAAAGGCCACTTGAGTTTCTAGGCAGGTAGAGGATCCCTAAACATGCTGCAAAACTTCTCCTTGATCAGTGTGATTAACTCATAAACTTGTGCCAATTAGATTTGATCTGTACTTCTTGGATTTGCATTATGACATAAAGCTTGCTTTTGCAAAAATGGCTATTTCACTTTTTCCATAAATGGCTTAATTCAACATGTAATGCATAAACTCATGAAACAAGGCCTTAGCACAATGAACATGCATTAAATTATTGAGTGTTGGATGGTTTAGAGGCCTGTAATGTAGCACAAACCAAGCTGACTTGAAAATGGCATAAGTTATGAACATGTACATGACCAATTCAAAAGTGAGTTTTTGCCATATTGCAAAATTCGATTATCTCAAGTTATGAGGTTGTTTGATGAGTTCTTGGACATTTTGGAAAGCTTGGAATGTGTACTACAATCCATCTTTGAAATGCCAATTGAAATTCCAAGTGGAAGTGTATGGAAAATGGTCTTGAAGTTAGGTAGAAAACCTTGCCAAAATAGGTTAAAATTTCACTAAGTTAAGAATGGTTTAGTACCCTTATTCCAAAAATTGTAACTTGAGATACAAGCCTCTTTTGGGAAAACTTTGTGAATCAAAGTTGTAGATTATGCAACAAGATACAACTTTCATGTTTTGACTTTTACTTGAATCCAAATGAATCTTGGTGAGAAAGTGGGGCAAAGTTGGGGAAAAATTAGGGTTTTTCATAACTTAGAAAAATTCTAAGTTATGAAAAATTCTCATTTCAAACCCTAAATTGCAATTTTTGATTTCTTGGTGAACAAGTTTCATGATTTGGCATGCTTTGATGAAAAATGAATCTTGACTCTTGATTTTTGACCAAAAAAGTCAAAGTTTGACTTTTCAGTATACAGTCAAAATTGATCAATTGACTGGGAAATTCAACTGTCAATCTTGTGTACTTGGGATCTTTTGAACTTGTTGAGCATGTCAAGATAATTCCATGGGGTCCTTGAGCCCATATGTGAGCTTGGTTTGCCATTGGCTAGGTCAAACAGTCAAAAATTGCCTTTGTGCAGTCAAAACCCTAAAAATGACCATTTTGCCCTTTTGGTGATCTGATCAAATTTCTTGTGGAATTGTGATCCAAACTTGATCAAATGGTCCATGTGAGTTCATAATGTTGATGTGGGTCAATTTTCATGAGGTTTGACTGTCAATTGGCCACAGTTGACTTTTTCCCCAATACAGCTGATTTTTAGGTCAACTGTCCAATTGACTGGGCAAAACTTGGAATCAAGACTTGAAACTTGATGTGGATAAACTTGGGAGTCCAATATGAAGCAAGAAAGTCATCTTAGGCAATTTAGGTCAAAACATCTTTGTGCAAACACAAACCCTAATTTGGGTCAACAGTGCAAGGAGAAGTCTTGAGCAGATGAAACCCTAACTGGATTTTGATCTCCAAGGGCTTGGTGATGAGAAATGTTGAGAAAATGGGAGGGCAAATTTTGGGGTACAACACCACCACCTGCTTATCTTGCATCAACACACCACCTAATCCCATTAATGATGTGTCACAATACACAACAAAAGACTTAGTCGGATTTGGAAAAATCAAGATCGGAGCACTTGTCAACCTCCTCTTCAGCTCTTGAAATCCTTTCTCACATTCAACATCCCAAACAAACATCTGACCCTTCCTGGTCAACTTAGTCAACGGTAACGCTAATTTGGAAAATCCTTCTATAAACTTCCTGTAATAACCTGCAAGACCCAGAAAACTACGGATCTCAGAAGCATTCTTCGGCGCTTCCCACTGAGATACTGCTTCTACCTTCGTAGGATCCACATCAATTCCATTCTTGGAAATTACATGGCCAAGAAAACTTACTTCACTTAACCAGAATTCACACTTGGACAACTTCGCATAAAGCTTATTCTCTTTCAACAATTCCAACACAACTCTGAGATGTTCTGCATGCTCTTCATCGTTCTTCGAATAAATTAGAATATCATCAATGAACACCACCACAAACTTATCAAGATACAGATGAAATATCATGTTCATATACTCCATGAAAACACCAGGTGCATTAGTAACTCCAAACGGCATAACAGAATACTCGTAATGTCCATACCTCGTTCTAAATGCAGTTTTCTGAATATCTTCCGACTTCACACGAATCTGATGATATCCAGATCTCAGATCAATCTTACTAAATACACAAGCTCCAACTAGTTGATCCATCAAATCATCGATCCTCGGCAAAGGATACTGATTCTTGATTGTAACTTTATTCAGCTGCCTGTAATCAACACATAATCTCATTGAACCTTCTTTCTTCTTAACCAACAACGCCGGAGCACCCCACGACGAAACACTCGGATGAATAAACTTCTTCTCAGGTAACTCCACCAACTGTTTCTTTAACTCCGCTAATTCAGATGTCGACATACGGTAAGGCGCCATCGACACCGTACTAGTTCCAGGAATCAAATCTATAGTAAATTCTACCTCCCTCTCAGGTGGCAATTCACTAACGTCTTCCGGAAAAACCTCTGGAAATTCATTCACCACTGGCAATCCATCACTCTTTGTTTTTCCCTCCGCTTCTATTGCAGAATATAACATAAATACCACAACACCATCTTTCACAGCTAGGTTCATTTGTTTAACCGACATAGTCACATCTTCGACACCAACCTCTTCAGGAAAAATAACCGTCTTCGCAAAATAGTTGATGTGAACCTGGTTGAATTCCAACCAGTTCATTCCAAGGATGATATCAAGTTGTTCTAATGGTAGGCACACTAAATCCATACCGAAACCCCTACCAAAAATCACAATAGGACAATTCCTACAAACATACGAAGTAGTCACTGAACCCGACGCAGGAGTATCAATAACCATACTTCCATCCATATTAGAAATTTCCAAATTCAATCTTTTAGCACAATCCAAAGCAATAAAAGAATGTGTAGCTCCAGTATCAATAATCGCAATCAAAGGTATGTCATTAATAAAATATGTACCTTTAATCAGCCGATCATCTGGCTTAGTCTCTGACCCAGACAATGCAAACACTTTACCACTAGCTTGCTCCTTCTTGGGTTTTGTACACTGAGGACGAGTATGACCTTCTTCACCACAGTTGTAACAAGTCACCACTCTTACTCTGCAATCATTGGCCACATGGCCTAGTTTCCCACACTTGAAACACTTCTTTGCATCATTCTTGCACTCATTAGCTCTATGCCCCATTTCACCACATCTATAACACTTAATGGAAGAACCAGAGTCTCCCCCACTAGGCTTCCTCCAACCACCAGATTTATGATTACTTCTATCATAAGGCTTACCACGATCCATCTGTTGCTTACCCTTTCTATCAACATACCCTCGAGCATTCGACTTAGTGCTAGCAAGATCCTCCTCTAAAATCCTACTACAGTCAAGCAGATCAGGAAATCTTCGGATACGCTGATACCGAATACCCTGCTTAATCTCATCACGAAGACCATTCTCAAACTTGATACATTTGGAAAATTCTCCATCTGCATCGTTAGTATAATGAGCACAATACTTCGCTAACTCAGTAAACTTCGAAGCATACTCACTGACAGTCTTGTTACCCTGCTTGAGTTCCAGAAACTCAATCTCCTTCTTGCCTCTGATGTCCTCAGGAAAGTACCTCTTCAGAAAAGCCTTCCTAAACACAACCCAAGTCAATGCAATACCATCTTCTTCCATTTCAGTTCTGGTAGCAACCCACCAGTCATCAACTTCCTCTGCTAACATGTGAGTTCCGTATCTCACCTTCAGCCCTTCAGCACAGTCAATTACTCTGAAGATACTCTCGATCTCCTTCAACCACTTCTGAGCACCTTCAGGATCATGTGCACCCTTGAACAACGGAGGATTATTCCTCTGAAAATTCCCCAATTGTCGGTCAGCACCAATCACAGCTTCCTGCTGGTTCCCTCCGAGTACTCCAGCCAACATTCCCAATGCTTCAGCAAGAGCATCGTCGTTTCTTCCGTTACCTCTTCCGGCCATTGTTCTGTAACATTACAAAACAACCTCATCAGCATACAAGTATCGACAGTGTCATCTTACACTAGTCGCATACAAAAGGGATAACGACACAAGACAAGACCGACTATGCTCTGATACCACTATTGCAACACCCCTTCTAAATAACCCGCGAATATATTAATTAAATCAGAGTAACATGTGTTGTACCCCAAAATTTGCCCTCCCATAATCTTCAAAGTTTTGCCAAGCATCACCTCAAATGGTTCAAGGTCTACTCAAGGGCTACACAGTTAACCATCCTCCTAAGCCAGTCAAATTAGGGTTTTGGTTCTTGCAAAGAAATTGAGGTTTCCAAGGGTCCAATCAAGTCCCATATGCCTATAAACATTGTCAAACATTCATATGTCAAGTTTCAAGACTCACAGCATCAAGTTGCCCAGTCAAAAAACCCTAATTGCTCCACAGTCAACTGCAGGGGCAAAATGGTCATTTGACAGTCAAAAGTCAAAATTTTTGGTCAACATCTTATTTTGAAGCCACAATCATCATTTGATCAATTCTTG
Organism: Vicia faba; assembly: GCA_948472305.1. Taxonomy (NCBI): domain Eukaryota; kingdom Viridiplantae; phylum Streptophyta; class Magnoliopsida; order Fabales; family Fabaceae; genus Vicia; species Vicia faba. The sequence continues at coordinate 81,414 of CATIWC010001147.1, forward strand.
ATCATGATTCCACAAGCATGGCTCAAAAAGTCTCAAGATGCAAAAGTTTCTATTTTTGGACAACTGAAAAGTCAACTGCAAATTGACCAAGGCATAACTTCTTCATGGTTCATCAGAAAAATCCCATCCAATGCTCATATTGAAGGGGAAGACATTTCCTACAACTCATCTTCACATTCCAAGTTCAAGAAATGCTCTCACAAAAAGTTATCAATTTCAACATTATAGGTCATTTTCAAAAGTCAACAAAAAGGCACTTTAAGTCAAAGACCATAACTTGAGATTGGTAAATAAAAATGACATGGGACCAAAGACATTAGTTAGAGGACTTCAAGACCTTTCCAAAATGTCCAAGAACATGTTCATAGATTCAAAATTGAGCAATATATGCATTGGAGAAGTTGAGAAATTTTTGTGAAATGGCCAAAGTCAATTATCCTTGAAACTTCATTTTTGACAAAAGGGGCCCACTTTTTCCACTTGATTCAGCTTGGCCATGCTTCCCACGTGTCCCACAATTTATTTCAAGATTTAAAATTAATTTTTCCATTTTTATTTAATTTTATTTGATTTAATTCATTTTAAATCTTTAAAATTCAAATAAAAATCAAAGAAATTAATGGAGGAGTATATTTTGTTTTGAATTGCTTTGATACACCATCATTCACATTCCAAATTCGTGCAAGGCCTATTCCAAGCAAGAAAATTCAAATTTTCACAAATATGGCAAGTGGTTCAATGTTGGTTATGGAGGAAATCAAGAACATAATTGCATAAGCTTAATGACCATTATTTGGATTGATATACATTTCATTACTATATATACAAGCCTTCCCAACCTCATTCAAAAAATAGTGTGTGCAGAAACGGCCAAGAGCAAAACCAAAAATTATTCAAAAAGTGAGAGTTCTAAAACATAGTTGCGAGCATCTTCAGATCAAAACAAGCACGTGGTTCTATTCCTTGCCACACCCTGAAGCTAAAGCAACCTTTGCCAAGTCCTGAGGCTCATACCGTGCTGTAAGTTCTTCCCAGGTCCCCTATAATTTCCATATCATTTTTTTCATTACTTTCATGTGCAGATTCTCAAAGGAGGAACACCATAAACCTCATATCCCAGCGCTCCAAGTGTCATCAACGCAGATCCAAGGGACAAAAAGTGTAGCACACCATACTCTGGAGTCAAGCGTGCTGCAGGCAATCATGAAAGTCAAATGTGGCTTAGATTTCAGTGGGCTTGGATTGCTTCAATAAACCTCCTATTTGGCCCACACCCCCCTTGGTTTTTACTTTCTTTTTTATTTTGTTTTGTCATTTTCTCTTATTTTTAATTGCTAACCTTTTAATTATTTTTATTATTAACAATTAACCAATTAACACATTTTCATAAAAAACCAAAAAATAGAATTAACATTATTATTATTATTATTATTTTGTAAATATATATTAACCAAAATAGTTTAATTAGGCAATTTTAATTCCTTTTCTTAAAAAATTAAATCTAGAATTAGGTAAAAGTTAACTTTTAATTTTATTCCATTTCTTTTATTTCATAAAAACATAAAAACAAAAAAATATGTTCTTTTAATTAATTAATTAGTCATTAATTAGCTTTAATTTCATTTTAATTACAAAAAAAAGGATCAAGGACATAAGGGTAGCTTCTAAGGTGTCCTAACTGTTGCTTCGGTGACCACACTGTCCCTACAATCGAATTGACCCGAACACCTCCAACGGTGGTGCTACCTACCCCTCAATGGTGGGATGGCACTATCTTAAGGACATTTACACAGCTTAATTCCTTAGGGTAGGTAGATGACTCATAGATACTTGCTCTTTTCAAAAACAAAACAAAAAACCTTTTCACACTGACACTTCCAAAAAGCTTTCAAAACAATTTTTCAAACACTCTTGAGGACAGATACAAGAGCTATTCAGAAATCTTTAAACGAAACTTTTTCAAAACCCACTCACATTTTGAAAAGCAAACACTTTGAAAACATAAGAGCAAGTATCTAAGAGCCCATGGATAACCATGGATAGAAAGGGTGCTAACACCTTCCCTTTCTATAAATCTACCTCCCGAACCGAGAAACATATCTCATAAGGAATTTTGTTGTGCTTTTGTCCTTTCCTTGTTGGATAAAATAAAAGACGGTGGCGACTCTTGCTTCCGCGACATTTCACGAAACCAGCTTTAAATAGTCAGTTCTAAATCCACCAAATACAGAACTGGCGACTCTGCTGGGGATATTTAAAAGTGAGGTGTACCTTAGGATAGCTCATACTTATGTTTTCAATTGTCTGAATTGTTTGCTTTATTATTGTGGGCACTGTCTTGGGAGTTCTATAGATCCTAACCCGGATCTGGGGGATACCTTCTTAGAAAGTAGCAACAAGACTGTGAGGGAACTGTGTGGGGTATACCGACACGGTTGAAGCAGTCTGCTACGTTGATGTGGCACTTTGGTGAGTACCGGTAACCCTTGAGTCAAGTCAAGGAGAGTACGGGGCCGCCATGTGGTGTCGTGAAGCATCAACTGACCTTAGGAACCTTAATTGAACCATCTTGGCCTCTTTAGGGTAGTGAGATAACTGACTTTGGTGCAGTCCGAGGTTTGTTGATACTCGATACTACACTCAATTGAGGGTTGTTTTCTTGGAATATTTCGGTCGCCAGTTCAGTGGGTAAATCGAAATGATGAACACAGAAAGTAATCCAATGATATTGAGCTCCTTAGAACCCGGTTACTTTGATAGGACAGGTTTGAGCCCACCAACTTCAAGAGGGTAGTACCCCAAACTTCATGCTGGCCTAAACTCTAAGGGCTGTGGTGTGACTTGTGTGCCTTCAAACTTGACTACTTGCATGCTTGTTATCTGACACTTGAGTTTCTTGCAGGTCTTGTTTACAGTCCTTAATCTGGACTCATAACAGGGTTTACCTACATTACTCCACGCATAGCATAACATCATGCCATCATACCATTGCATACATCCTACATAAGGACTAATCCATTTCAAGGGTCTGTGATACAGGTCATGATGAATCAAACTGTCTAGCAAGGGGCAAAGGGGATTTATTTTCCTCTAGCCAAGGTTAATGACTTGAGTCAGGGGCTATGACCCACTCGATATGGTGAGCCTTGACTCTTGAAGAAGGACTCTCAACAACATGAAGTTCCTTCAATCGAGCTACCCAAATTCAAATTCTAACAACTTTTCTTGTTTACCCCACGAGATCCTTGAAAACATTGCATGCATACATACATATCATTACATTACAGGTACCCTTTTACAGGTCACTTACCTTCTTCGCTGTTTATTTCAGCAGTCATCGTGAATCCTGAATCATCCAATGGACAAGCTATCAAGGCCCTCCAGGCCCAGAACGCCCAATTCTAGAAGCTGGTCATGAGCTTAGCACAAGGACAACAGGAATTGAAGACTCTGCTTTTGAAGAAAAAGAAGAAGAGGACTGTTTTGTTCAACCCTAGACGCAGATCTGGGAATACACTGCAGAATGAAGCTGAGTGGACTACTCCATCTGTTGGGGAAGGCAGTCACCAAGAGGGAAGGGTTCCTAGTCCCGTAGTCTCTGACACCGAGACAGATTTCAACGATGAACAGTACCCTCCTGCTGAGGACAGGTACAAACAGCTGGAGGACCGGTTGAACGCTATGGAGATTCAACGTGTGCCTGGGTTGGACTTTGGGGACCTAGGTTTATCTTCTGGGGTGGTGATCCCTCACAAGTTCAAGGCACCTGCCTTTGCAAAATACGACGGGGCCTCTTGTCCTAAGTTGCACCTCCGTTCATACGCAAGGAAGATCCAGCCCTACACGGCAGACAAGAATCTATGGATCCATTTCTTCCAGGAGAGTCTTTCAGGGACTCAGCTCGAATGGTTCTATCAGCTGGATGGAACCAGTATTCGTAACTGGGAGGACTTGGCAACTGCTTTTTATAAGCAGTATCAGTATAATGCCGACCTCGCTCCCACGCGTACCCAACTCCAGGGTATGTCACTGGGGACGGGTGAAGGTTTTAAGGAGTACGCCCAAAAATGGAGAGACCTTGCTGGAAGGGTACAACCACCTCTGACTGACCATGAGCTCGTTGACATGTTCTTGGGGACTTTGTCTGGTCCATTCTACAACCATCTGATTGGGAATTCTTCTGATGGGTTCACAGATCTTATCTTGACTGGGGAGAGAATTGAAGCTGGTATCAAGTCGGGGAAGATTCAAGAAACCGCACCTGCTGATGCTCAGAAAAAGTCCCACAGTGGGAAGAAAGAGTCCAATGCTATACATGGTAAAAAGGGTCGTCATGATGTAGGGGCAATCCAGATCTCTGATCCCGCGCCCGTTCAACTAATAAAGAGCAATAGGCGTAGGATAAAGTATCAAGATAGGAAGTATACTGACATCAACATGTCTTTGTCTCAGGCATTACAACAATTGCTGAAGGCAAAACTGATCACACTAAAGGATCCTCCTCAAAATCCTGATACTTCCTCTTCCAAGTACAACCCGGGTGTGAGATGTGCCTACCATTCTGATAGTCCTGGACATGACACCGACGACTGTTGGACCTTGAAGAACAAGATCCAAGACTTGATTGATGCCAAGGAGGTCAAGTTTGAACACTGATCCTACACCAAATCATCGAGAATGTCTTTTGTTCATTAGAATTTTCAATTTGTAATTTTCTTTTGATTGTTCAAACATTTATTCATGTTAAACTTTATTATTTCATTAATGCATTAGACGTGTCTGTTTTGAAGTAATTGTGTTTACTATGCTTAAAATTTCTTTTATTGATGCTCAACTCTCAATTAATAATTCTAAGCCTTTTGAGGGAGGATGACGAAAACGATACCACGATTTACAGTATGCTTTTGAACAGACCCCGCTAATGAGGTACAGGCATTGCTTCAATTCCTAAACACTGGAGTTATAAGGAAGATAATCCTTCGTCAACCCCTTTGAGCCAAAGAAGTCAGAGTTTTTCTTTTCAAAAAAATTTTTAAAACCCTTAATCATAACCTGGGGCAGGGTAGTTCTCTCAGTTAATCCAGGTGCACAATAAATGGCATCAAAAGAAGTCCTTCTGAAACAAAATACAATGATGGTCCCGAATAATCATAAAGACAGGCAGTCATTATATCTCAAAAAATAAAGCCCAATAAGTCAAAACCTATGAAGGAGACTTACAAAACTGGGGCATCCCGCTGACTGTAATCACAAAAGAAACAGCTCAGGCAAAAACAGGGATAACAAAATCAAAAAAGAAAAGAGAAAGAGGTCCTACAAACCCTCAACAAAAAGAACTGACTGCCTGTTCAAAATAAACTGTCAGCATCCGAACCATCATTGGAATATCAGGATAAAGACTCGAACGAGGTCTAACGCACGATCAGCTGAGTTTAGGGTCGAAGAACATCACGAAGAGCGGGTGGGTACAAATAAAATTGAGCCTTTATCCTTTGTTTTCTTAAACCGTGAACCAGGCCACATTATAACCCTTAAAAGTCCTAGCTGAAGCATGGGTTAGTTCGAAAGCGTACTGTTACGAAAGGTATCGTGACTCCTTAAGGCTTACTGTAAAATACTGAGTTGACATCATATTTTTACAAAACTCACTTGCGTTTACAAAAATGCATTTTTCAAAATTTCAAGACAGACATAAGCTTTTGCATTCTCAAAATAACATTGTTTACATATGACTAGTTATTTGAACAGCAAAGAAATCCGCACGACGAATGTCTAAATGAACAAAAGCACCCCCAATCGAGGGGCACGGCATGATCATTGTCCATCATCTGGGGCAGTTAGGTCAAGATTCGAAGAATCTCTCAAAAGGCCAACCAACTTGGGGAAAATCTCCATCTGGATCACTTGGGGCATTGGACGATCAAACGAAGATCTTCTGGCGGCATGGTAACGCAGCACTACTGACAGTGACAACTCCCTGCATCCTGAGAGCACGAACATAGTCGAAAAAATACTATGCAAAATCAAAGACCCGCTAGGTTGACACACCTATGCAAAAATAAGGGCTTCCCGACGAACCAAAAAGGTTCGGGCAAAAATAAGGGATGAAAATGAAAAAATCTGTACACCCAGCAAGTCGAAAACCTGAAAAGGCGGCTTGGGCAAAAATGGGTATCCCGGTGAACTGAAAACCCGAAAGGGCGGTCCAGGCAAAAGTTAGGGATCAAAAGCGTACGACTATGTCCCGGCATCTCGTCACTTGCCTACCAGAAGAAGATTGGTCAATCGGCAGTTGTCAAACACCTCCACAAGTACTTTCTCCCACAGAAGCTGGGGCAATAGAAATGGTCCAAACTATACTAGCTGCTCTGTCCAAGGTACCAAGGTAGTTTCAGCTGAAGAACGATCAGGATACCTTCACTCCCCGCAGAGTAAGTCAGGACTCAACAATACTCCCTGAGCAGAGTTGGTCTCCCAATCAGCCCTACAAGGCACCGTATCTCCAGCAAGTCAGCAACACTCTCCCCAAGCAGAGGTAGCCCACAGTCAGCCTCAAGGAAGTTGGGTATCCCCAGAAAATCTCAACATTCCCCAGCGGAGTATACAAACATTCCTCTACAAGCATCCCCGACAGTCTTGATCTAAGATTGTTCCCCGGCGGAATACAGAGCATCCAGTGGAGCCATTCCCCAGTCCAATCTGAAAAGTCTCCCCAGCAGAGTTGAATCAATCTCCCCAGTAGATTCTGGAAGCTTATCCCCAGTAGATTCTGGAAGCTTATCCCCTGTGGAGCACGAACGCGTCTCCCCGGACTTTATTCAAAGGTTACTCTCCACCAAAGCTTATAACTAGGTTATCCTCAGCTAATTAACAGAAAGACCGTCCTCGGCGAAGTTCTTCCTATCCCCAGCGAAGTTCATCAGATCTTCCAACAGAACTCATCAACAGAATCCCCAACGGAGTTATCATCAAAACCTCAGTGAAGTATCTCTTCCTACATAGTAGATCCCCCGCAAAGTAATCTCTCCAACAAGTTTATTCCCCAACGGAGTCATCTTCTCCTACCGGTTTATTCTTGCAATCATCATCCCCAGCGAAAACGAAGAACTCTCTTCAACATTAGCCCAGGATTCAGCTCCCGGCATTCTTCAAGGATTTATTTTCCTAGACGAAAATACATTCATAAACATCACATTGTCATACATTATGATACATGCATACACGCATCATATCACCCCAATCTCATTTATTTTTGAGAACATCATGACATCATGCATGTCATACATTATGACATTGCATACAACTAACTCGTTACTTTTTCAGGAAAGAACGATCAACAGATAAAAGTCTTTACCTTTTGAGGTAGAAGACGTCCAAGATTCCTTCATCATTCTACTGAGGTTGTAGTCGCCTAAGATTCTCTCATCATCCCGTTGAGGTAGTAATCACCCAAGGTTCTCTCATCGTTCCGTTGAGGTAGTAATCGTCCAAGGTTCTCTCATCGCCCCGTTGAGGTAGTAATCGTCCAAGGTTCTCTCATCGTCCCATTGAGGCAGTAATCGTCCAAGGTTCTCTCATCGTTCCGTTGAGGTAGTAATCGTCCAAGGTTCTCTCATCGTCCCGTTGAGGTAGTAATCGTCCAAGGTTCTCTCATCGTTCCGTTGAGGTAGTAATCGTCCAAGGTTCTCTCATCGACCCGTTGAGGTAGTAATCGTCCAAGGTTCTCTCATCGTCCCGTTGAGGTAGTAATCGTCCAAGGTTCTCTCATCGTCCCGTTGAGGTAGTAATCGTCCAAGGTTCTCTCATCGTCCCGTTGAGGTAGTAATCGTCCAAGGTTCTCTCATCGTTCCGTTGAGGTAGTAATCGTCCAAGGTTCTCTCATCGTCCCGTTGATGTAGTAATCGTCCAAGGTTCTCTCATCGTTCCGTTGAGGTAGTAATCGTCCAAGGTTCTCTCATCGTCCCGTTGAGGTAGTAATCGTCCAAGGTTCTCTCATCGTTCCGTTGAGGTAGTAATCGTCCAAGGTTCTCTCATCGTCCCGTTGAGGTAGTAATCGTCCAAGGTTCTCTCATCGTCCCGTTGAGGTAGTAATCGTCCAAGGTTCTCTCATCGTCCCGTTGAGGTAGTAAATGTCCAAGGTTCTCTCATCGTCCCGTTGAGGTAGTAATAGTCCAAGGTTCTCTCATCGTTCCATTGAGGTAGTAATCGTCCAAGGTTCTCTCATCGTCCCGTTGAGGTAGTAATCGTCCAAGGTTCTCTCATCGTCCCGTTGAGGTAGTAATCGTCCAAGGTTCTCTCATCGTCCCGTTGAGGTAGTAATCGTCCAAGGTTCTCTCATCGTCCCGTTGAGGTAGTAATCGTCCAAGGTTCTCTCATCGTTCCGTTGAGGTAGTAATCGTCCAAGGTTCTCTCATCGTCCCGTTGAGGTAGTAATCGTCCAAGGTTCTCTCATTGTTCCGTTGAGGTAGTAATCGTCCAAGGTTCTCTCGTCGTCCTGTTGAGGTATTAATCGTCCAAGGTTCTCTCATCGTCCCGTTGAGGTAGTAATCGTCCAAGGTTCTCTCATCGTCCCGTTGAGGTAGTAATCGTCCAAGGTTCTCTCATCGTCCCGTTGAGGTAGTAATCGTCCCTGATTCATTCATCACATCATTATCGACAAAAACCTTTTGAAGTTCCAGACTCGATTCCTATATCCTGCCAGGGCACGTCTGAAGAGTTTGAAGATCCGATTCCTGTATCTTTCCAGGGTGTATCTGTTGACGACTATTTTCCGGACTCGATTCCTGTATCTTGCCAGGGCACGTCTGAAGAGTTTGAAGATCCGATTCCTGTATCCTGCCAGGGTGTATTTGTTGACGACTATTTTCCGGACTCGATTCCTGTATCCTGCCAGGGCACGTCTGAAAAGTTTGAAGATCCGATTCCTGTATCTTGCCAGGGTGTATCTGTTGACGACTATTTTCCGGACTCGATTCCTGTATCTTGCCAGGGCACGTCTGAAGAGTTTGAAGATCTGATTCCTGTATCCTGCCAGGGTGTATCTGTTGACGACTATTTTCCGGACTCGATTCCTGTATCCTGCCAGGGCACGTCTGAAGAGTTTGAAGATCCGATCCATGTATCTAGCCAGGGCACATCTGTGAGTAACTGATTGTAGATTCGATACCTGTGTCCAGCCAGGGCATGTCTGCATGAAGAGTTTGAAGATCAACCCCTGTAACAGGCCAGGTAATTATCTTTCTTTCTCAGGTACGCAAGTTCTCGCTAAGGAATCTCTTACGCGATCGACACCTCCAGATGGCATCTATAAGCCCATCCTCCTATCTATCAACAGTTCCAAATGGCATCTATAAGCCCATTCCCAACAAGGTTCTGTCCAGATGGCATCTATAAGCCCATCCTCCTGTCCACCATCCCTCCAAATGGCATCTGTAAGCCCATTCCCGCTATCACACTGCTGATACTCTACTATGTGAGTGCAAATTTCTGGGCACTCTAGTGTTCAATCATCTTCCACCCTCGGATCACGAAAGGCACGCACGCCAATCTACATCCTCAGGTCTAAGAAGATTGAACAGGGGAAACTGTTGTACCCCAAAATTTTCCCTCCCATAATCTTCAAAGTTTTGCCAAGCATCACCTCAAATGGTTCAAGGTCTACTCAAGGGCTACACAGTCAACCATCCTCCTAAGCCAGTCAAATTAGGGTTTTGGTTCTTGCAAAGAAATTGAGGTTTCCAAGGGTCCAATCAAGTCCCATATGCCTATAAACATTGTCAAGCATTCATATGTCAAGTTTCAAGACTCACAACATCAAGTTGCCCAGTCAAAAAACCCTAATTGCTCCACAGTCAACTGCAGGGGCAAAATGGTCATTTGACAGTCAAAAGTCAAAAAATTTGGTCAACATCTTATTTTGAAGCCACAATCATCATTTGATCAATTCTTGATCATGATTCCACAAGCATGGCTCAAAAAGTCTCAAGATGCAAAAGTTTCTATTTTTGGACAGTTGAAAAGTCAACTGCAAATTGACCAAGGCATAACTTCTTCATGGTTCATCAGAAAAATCCCATACAATGCTCATCTTGAAGGGGAAGACATTTCCAACAACTCATCTTCACATTCCAAGTCCAAGAAATGCTCTCACAAAAAGTTATCAATTTCAACATTATAGGTCATTTTCAAAAGTCAACAAAAAGGCACTTTAAGTCAAAGACCATAACTTGAGATTGGTAAATCAAAATGACATGGGACCAAAGACATTGGTTAGAGGACTTCAAGGCCTTTCCAAAATGTCCAAGAACATGTTCATAGCTTCAAAATTGAGCAAGATATGCATTGGAGAAGTTGGGAAATTTTTGTGAAATGGCCAAAGTCAATTATCCTTGAAACTTCATTTTTGACAAAAGGGCCCCACTTTTTCAACTTGATTCAGCTTGGCCATGCTTCCCACGTGTCCCACAATTTATTTCAAGATTTAAAATTAATTTTTCCATTTTTATTTAATTTTATTTGATTTAATTCATTTTAAATCTTTAAAATTCAAATAAAAATCAAAGAAATTAATGGAGGAGTATATTTTGTTTTGAATTGCTTTGATACACCATCATTCACATTCCAAATTCGTGCAAGGCCTATTCCAAGCAAGAAAATTCAAATTTTCACAAATATGGCAAGTGGTTCAATGTTGGTTATGGAGGAAATCAAGAACATAATTGCATAAGCTTAATGACCATTATTTGGATTGATACATATTTCATTACTATATATACAAGCCTTCCCAACCTCATTCAAAAAATAGTGTGTGCAGAAACGGCCAAGAGCAAAACCAAAAATTATTCAAAAAGTGAGAGTTCTAAAACATAGTTGCGAGCATCTTCAGATCAAAACAAGCACGTGGTTCTATTCCTTGCCACACCCTGAAGCTAAAGCAACCTTTGCCAAGTCCTGAGACTCATACCGCGCTGTAAGTTCTTCCCATGTCCCCTATAATTTTCATATCATTTTTTTCATTACTTTCATGTGCAGATTCTCAAAGGAGGAACACCATAAACCTCATATCCCAGCGCTCCAAGTGTCATCAACGCAGATCCAAAGGACAAAAAGTGTAGCACACCATACTCTGGAGTCAAGCGTGCTGCAGGCAATCATGAAAGTCAAACGTGGCTTAGATTTCAGTGGGCTTGGATTGCTTCAATAAACCTCCTATTTGGCCCACACCCCCCTTGGTTTTTACTTTCTTTTTTATTTTGTTTTGTCATTTTCTCTTATTTTTAATTGCTAACCTTTTAATTATTTTTATTATTAACAATTAACCAATTAACACATTTTCATAAAAAACCAAAAAATAGAATTAACATTATTATTATTATTATTTTGTAAATAAATATTAACCAAAATAGTTTAATTAGGCAATTTTAATTCCTTTTCTTAAAAAATTAAATCTAGAATTAGGTAAAAGTTAACTTTTAATTTTATTCCATTTCTTTTATTTCATAAAAACATAAAAACAAAAAAATATGTTCTTTTAATTAATTAATTAGTCATTAATTAGCTTTAATTTCATTTTAATTACAAAAAAAGGATCAAGGACATAAGGGTAGCTTCTAAGGTGTCCTAACTGTTGCTTCGGTGACCACACTGTCCCTACAATCGAATTGACCCGAACACCTCCAACGGTGGTGCTACCTACCCCTCAATGGTGGGATGGCACTACCTTAAGGACATTTACACAGCTTAATTCCTTAGGGTAGGTAAATGACTCATAGATACTTGCTCTTTTCAAAAACAAAACAAAAAACCTTTTCACACCGACACTTCCAAAAAGCTTTCAAAACAATTTTTCAAACACTCTTGAGGACAGATACAAGAGCTATTCAGAAATCTTTAAACGAAACTTTTTCAAAACCCACTCACATTTTGAAAAGCAAACACTTTGAAAACATAAGAGCAAGTATCTAAGAGCCCATAGATAACCATGGATAGAAAGGGTGCTAACACCTTCCCTTTCTATAAATCTACCTCCCGAACCGAGAAACATATCTCATAAGGAATTTTGCTGTGCTTTTGTCCTTTCCTTGTTGGATAAAATAAAAGACGGTGGCGACTCTTGCTTCCGCGACATTTCACGAAACCAGCTTTAAACAGTCAGTTCTAAATCCACCGATCACAACATGGAAAACAGGGATGTCACAATTCAGGATAAATATAAAAACCTCAAATCTACAGTTATCATGCTTTACTGGAGGAATTATTAAGATAAATATTCAAATCAATATCATGTTCTACACAACGGAAATGTCTCAAAACCGGAATAACTTCACTTCATAAGTATTCCCAACATAAATTAAACAATAGAGTATAAAATAAAACTCATCATTCAAACGTTTCCCCCAGTGTTACAACCTATCAGAGCACGACACTGACACGCAGACTTAAAGTAACATAGCTCTAGAGCCATCCTCACCAACTCCTGAGCTGCTAACTTTAATCTGAAATCATTAAAGTAAGGGTGAGATTTCTCATAATTAACATGCATTATAAGCTTCTCAATCAACATTATATCACAAGCATATTACTTCACCCATTTTAGCATAAATCCAGATTCAACACACAGTTTCAATCATACAAGTCATTATGCACAAATCAATAATCAACCAAAGAATTGTAACACTGGAAGACATCCTAACATGTTACAATTCCATGCAAACACAAATGCAGACACAATGCATGTGGTACCAATCACGTGCCCAAGTCACCCAACACTGATCCATCATCAACCGGATACAGCAACCATCGATTCGTCCATAAACACTCGGACACGAATCCAGCCTAACCACCCATCATCATCCGGGTATCGGTTAACGGCAATACAAGTCAAATTCCACACAATGGGAATTAACTTCACCAAAACAATGCATATGCATGCACATCACCAGCATGCAACATCAAATCAACGGAATATGATCACAACATAATTCCAAATAATGCCAAAACCAATATATCACATGATCACATCTCAATCATAATGGATAGCAGGCACAACACATAAGTATCAGTTCTCATTCACCAAATCAGAATAATTTACAAACAATTCTACATCATTCTCAAAATACCAAAGTTTACAAAAATCGGGAATTCGACTCTTTTTAAAATAATTTTCATAAAATAATATTTTTCTTATTTTATAAGATAGTATTTTTAATTTAAGAAATACTGCCGAAAACGGCACTCAAATCGGACTTACGGTTTGAAAGTTATGAATTTTCAAAGTTTAATATTTTTCAAAAAGTTACAGCAGAACCCGGTTCCTACATATACAGGAACCGGTTCCTACGTGCATTTTTGCCAGTTTTTGTAAGTTTACACAGTGGAACCCGGTTCCTCCCCACTGGGAACCGGTTCCCACGACCTACAGAGCCAAAAACTGCTATTTTGACAGCATTTTGTATCTCAATCCATTCCTTTTCATTCCCATGCGAATGACCACATCAATTAACACCAGAATCACCCAAGTAACATCAACATAATGTCAAATAACACAATTCAACCATTCCTAACAATCCTATATCATGCAATTGGTTCAATTCCACACAATTTGACAATATTAGGGACAAATTCTACAAACCTAAAAAATCCTAAATTGAGATTCCTAACATGCTTAATCAATTCTATTGATCCCAAAATCTATAAGGCATATTAAATAATTGAAATCACCCCTTACCTCGCGATGATCCTTCGAATTCACGGCGTTTGGCTTTTTCCTCTCTTCTCTTCTCTTCTCCAATTTCACGTACAATGACTTTCTCCCAATAACCTTCTTTTTCTTTTCCTTTTATTAATTTCCAAATAATAGAAATAAATTAGTAATTATTTAGTAGAGCTTTTTACTTCACACACCTCTAATTCAACCTTACACCCCCCGGTCTTCCTTTTTAAATTTCATAATTAATTCATCCATTTAATCCAAAATATTATTAATTAAGCCTTTAATTAATTTAATAATTAAGTTCCTAATTATTTAACACATGAATTAATTTGGGGTGTCACATGATACACATAGGCGCCATTCAACATGGCTTATTATTTTTTGCATGCATGCAAACCTGCAGCGTGGCAGAGATCAGATGACATGCATGCAAGTTTGTTGTTCAATGACAAGCCACCCTAGGTGGAATATGCATGCAAAAAGAAGAAGACAAGCCACCCTAGGTGTCTCATGCATGCAAAAAGAAGAGGACAAGCCACCCTAGGTGGCGCATGCATGCAAAATATAGAGGACATCCCATACTTTCATCTGTCTATTTAATCGTCTATGTAGGGTGCATTACTAGTATACATCCATAACTCATAAAAAACATACCTCAACAACATGGATCATTCAAAAAATTATACTATTGTTGCCCGTATTAACGATGAGACGTTCAACTGCAATAGCTTCGGTTTTAATTTCCGTAATACCGATTTTATCCGCTTTCAGACAAACAAGAAATCAATTTTTACACGCTTCAAAGATAAACTAGAAGCCAAATTGCAGTGTGGTCCAGTTTACCAAATTCTTTACAAGTCCCCATTTATATTTGACAACGACCAAGCCAGATTTTATCAACTAAAGGTGTGCGACGATGATGATGTTTGAAACATGTTTCGAACTCATGAATAATATGGGTTCAATGAGATTGAGCTGTATGTTTTATTACAACAACCGGATTAATCTCAGGTGGTAGATCCTTCTCAATACTTTGAAGAAGAGGATGAATATGATGAGGACAACCATCCCGAAGTCGATGTTATTGACCAAGAAGAAGAAGATGATAAGGCAATGATTGATTTTATGGTCAATGATGACGTTGTAGATCAAGAGCATGAACCTGTACCTACGACTCATGTGTACGACCCTCCGTTTCACATGACGAACTTGAACTTGGGGGAAGATGAACCAACCTCAGATATCTTTCACAATCCTTATATGCAGACCGAAGGGGCCTTGAAAGTTGGAGACATATTTTATACAAAAGAAGAGTGTATTAGAGCTATCAAAAAATACCACATGGAAATTTTAGCTGACTTCAGTATAGATCGAAATAATTCCGGGATGTATGTTATTTTATATCGTCAAAAACCAATTTTCCATTTTCAGTTAACTACATCTTACAGGAAGAGAAGTGATTCATGGGAAATATGTACCATTGATCCACTCCACACTTGCATCGCCATCGTTCCGATGCAGGATCATTGGAAACTTAGTTCTCAACTAATATGTTAAGAAATCTTGCCTCTTGTTAGCAAGGATCCATCATTAAAGGTGAGTACATTTATTTCTCATATCACTACAAGATTCAATTATACTCCCTCTTACAGGAAGGCATGGATCGGGAGGACTAAATCAGTTGAACTTGTGTACGGTAATTGGGAGGAAACGTACAAAGAACTTCCAAGATTTTTGGTGGCACTCAAATATTATGCTTCAGAAACTATTATAATTTTGGAGACACTCCCGGCATTTACCCTAGACAGAACTCGTGTCAGTGGAAATGGAACATTTTATCGCTTATTCTGGGCGTTTGAACCATGCATCAAGGGTTTTGCATTTTGCAAACCTATTATACAAATTGGTGGGACTTGGTTATACGGAAATTATAGAAAAATTACTCATGGCAGTGGCACAAGATGGGAACAATAATGTTTTTCCGATTGTCTTCACTCTAGTTGAAGGTGAGACAGGTGGTGCGTGAAATGTCTTTCTGAAGAATCTCTGATTACACGTTGCTCCTCAACCCAACCTTTGTTTGATTTTAGACAGACATCCATCAATTGTGAGTGCATAAAATAACCCTGATAACGGTTGGCAGGATCCCCCTTCAACACATGTCTATTGCATTAGACATATCACATAAAACTTCATGCTCCATATCAAAGACAAGACACTTTGAAAGAGAGTTATTAATACAGGGTATGCCTTAATAGAGCCATCATTTTAACACTATCGCGAAGAAATCCGGTTGACAAACTAAAAATCATTAAGGTGGATCGATAATATTCCAGTGGAGAAGTGGACTCAAGCATTTTACAATGGTCAACGACGGAGCCACATGACAATAAATTTGGTGGAATCATTGAACTTTGTCTTCAAAGGCATCCAAAACCTACCAATTACTGCTTTGGTTAGAGAAACATATTATAGGATGGGGTCATTGTTTGACATAAGAAGTTCAAAATGAAGGGCAGATTTACAATCAGGGCAGTTGTTCAGTGAATGCATAATGAAAACATTTAACGAGGACAATGCGAAAGCAAACACCTATGGTGTCACCGTGTTTGACAGTATTAAAGGTTGGTTCAGAGTACAAGAGACAATGGATCATAATAAGGGGATGACAAGGGGAAGTTATCGGGTCGAACTAGATAGAGGTTGGTGTGATTACGAAAAGTTTCAAGCATTTCACATGCCTTGCTCTCATGTCATAGTGGCATGTTCGCATGTTCACTTGGACCCAATACGACATATATCCTTCGTGTACACAGTAAAGAGCGGTTTAAGTGTGTACATCAATACTTTCTCCGTGTTGGCAAAGAAGGACTATTGGCCTGCTTATCAAGGGGACATTATTTGGCACAATGAACAAATGCGACGGAAGAAAAAGGGGCGCCCGAAAAGCACTCATATTAGAACTGAAATGGATACGGCCAACAAAATGATAAGATTATGCAGTACATGTCGTCTTTCCGGACACAATCGAAAAAATTGTCAGAATATTGGGTCTAGCTCTACAACCTAACTTTTTTATAACAAACTTTCTGGAGTAATTAATTTGTTGTACGTAATATATTTCAATTTAAATTCGGGTTAACATTTCATGTTCAATTTATCATTCGATTACAACAACCTTCACATAATGACCCAAAAAATTACAACACCATAAACTCAGGACAATAACATAACAACATGATAAACAGACAAAATAACTAAACAAATTATAATATCTAAGAGATAAAAACCATTAACACAATATCGTTTGGTCCAAGCATCATCATCATGTCATCAGCGTTGCATCTCACCTTTTTCCATGATCAGCTTATTCCATTTTCGTTCCTCACTGTAATTTGCCTTTCTATTTTTCTGATGTGTTCACCTTTAGGAATGTCTCCTGCCAACCAGCGAATCAAGTGCCTCTGAAAATGCTCGAACGTCTGCGTGTTCCAGAGTTTGATCTTCACTGGAGACTTTGTCGTCGAAAAAATAACATGCGCGTCTCTTTTGATCAGTGAAAACCTTGACAAGGGAGTTGAAGACATTTTCTAAGAGTTATGTGACAAATGGCGTGAAAAATAAAAAGGATGGGTGGTTGCATTTATAGAAAACCATATAACATTGTCAAGCCACAATAGATGATGCTTCCTCTATGCCATTACATGCATGCGCCACACTGCATGACTTTATAGAGGAAGACAAGCCATGCAGTGTGGCGCCTCCTCTCTAAATAGCATTCATGCGCCACACAGAGTGGCTACTCCTCTGTGTGGCGAATTTTTTTTGTTTGAAAAATGGTTAGTTTGATAAAAATTTTGAAAATGTGATTATTTGAGAATTAAAAAAAATGATTTGAAAAAAAAAACTGTTATTTTTTATATTTATAAAATCATTGTAATGAATGAATGTAAAATGAAAAATGTTATATGAAGTGATATACTAAATTTGTTGTTCAGTTCACTTTTTTTTCAAAACTCAACAATTCCTAAGGGAAAAAACAACAAAGCATTTACTATTCAAACTTGATTTATTGCTTCGTGACTGGATTGACCAATAATGGGCACTCGAGTTACAATGTCTTATTTACTGTTCGAAGTTTGGTTACTGCATGCACTAAATTGGGGATAAGGAAATAGTGGAAATCAATGTCTTACAGACCAAAGCCTTCAAGCATATATCAATATCCTCGCCGTTCAAATAATATGCAGTATGTAATTTAGAAAAATTCTAAACAGTTCAAATTGATTCCTAGTAGCCGTATTTGTATAATACACAACCATTAATGAAATATGCTAAACAATATGAATTGATAATACACAAAACAAAACTAGATCCATTCGAATTTTAGACAATCATGGTTAGTAGAAAGTACATTTATCAAGTAGTAGTTTTGGTCAATAATATACAACCAGCCATTAATCACAAATATCACCACACTCTTCGTTCCCACTCATCTCAATTGTCATTTCATCCTTCTAATCAATGTTTTAAAATTTAGATCGGTGATCGACTCGGTAAAGTTATTGGGTCACTGGATTACTGGTCGGACCAACGAGTCACTGGTCAGACCGTATGGATTTTGATTCGGTTTCTATAAAAAATATATTCATTATCTAAAATTTGTAACTATAATAATATAGAAAATTATAAATTCAAATAATTTAGAATAAACAAAAGTATTAGTAACAATCAAAATAAGTGATAGAAACTTAATGTAGCAAATTATAAATTCAAAGAAGTGATAGAAACTTAACAATTAATAAGTTATAGTATTATAATAAGTCACAAAAATCCATACTCAACAATCCATAATTTTTTATGTCCATGAAGTCAAATTGTCAT
Source organism: Vicia faba (assembly GCA_948472305.1). Classification (NCBI taxonomy): domain Eukaryota; kingdom Viridiplantae; phylum Streptophyta; class Magnoliopsida; order Fabales; family Fabaceae; genus Vicia; species Vicia faba. Next base: position 100,009 of record CATIWC010001147.1, read on the forward strand.
AATCTTGATATTCATATCCATCTTCAACTTCATTGTCTTCTCCACCAACTTCATCTTATCCGGTGTTGCTTTTTTCTTGAAATAGTATCAACAATAGTATCTTGTGCATTACCCATATCTCCATCTTCATCCTCATCTAAATCTATTTGATCTATAACAATATTTTAAAAAATAATTAACAAAAAAAATTTAGAGATGGTAAATATGAGACATTAAATTGATTCACAACCACAAACTATATTATGCTCATATTAGAACATACCAATATCACTTGAAATTGGTTGGATGGTCATATTTGCAGGTCATTCCACAATGCTTCCAAGTCTCCATTGGTTAAGAGAGGTGGTGAATCCTCTAATACCCAACTAGAATGGTCGGCAATTGTTTCAATATTGATAGGATCATAACTCCCATTTTTTATTTTCCTAAGCACACATGAATTAAATCTAAGTATATGTATTTAAATATAAAAATATAATGATCAAAGAAAAATAACCATAATAATACCTATTTTGAAGTCTCAAGTTGTAACGAACAAACACTAAATCATTAAGCTTTTGGTGCTCCAATCTATTTCTTTTTTTGGAATGAATATGCTCAAATATAATCCAATTGCGTTCACAACCCGAAGCACTACAAGTTTGGCTTTAAATACGAATAGCTAACCTTTGCAAAGTTGGTGTACAAGTGCCATAAGTTTCCCACCATTGATCTGTTTATACCATGTTATTAAATAAATTTATAAACATATTGAAATATAAAATATAATATATATCAAGAGTTAGAAGTTATGAAATTACCTGCCCTCACAATACATCGTTCATCCACGGCTGATTTCCTTCCAAAATCTAATTCACCGTCTTTGAATATTCTCATCTCATATGTTAACTTCAATCGAAGTTCAGAATTTCCATTAGCATGCTTTTCAATGACATCTAAAAGTCCTGATGTTGTGGATGCATGTTTTTCAAATTCTACATCATTATATCTACAAGCTGGATTCAACCAATAACCGACAGCATGAAGATTTTTACGGAGCTGTGAATCCCAACGTTTATATAAGATTTTCAAGTAAGGATCCACTTTCTTCTTATTTCTTTGAAACCTCCTCACCATCTCCTCTCTAGCTTTGACTATAGATTTGTATAGAATGCCCATAGCAGGTTTATCTTCACTATCAACAATACGCAACACACGCACAAGTGGTTCAGTGAGTTTAACTACATCAACACATTTAATCCAAAATCCAGAATCTAAAACTTGATCCACAAACTGTTTTGCCTTTGCTTCTTTGGTATATGCTGAGCTTGTCCATTCTTTAGATGTTACCATGACTCTTAGTGAGTTTTTGTGAGACAAAATACTTTGCAAAGCAATGAAATTAGTGGCAAACCGAGTTGGAGCAGGACGAATGATTTCTCTTCCACCTGTTTGCTTTCTCATTAAATACAATGCATAACAATGGTTATAAATATATTTGGTAACATTAGAAGCATGTGACACTGTCTCACTTGCTTCCTCTAATTTTCCCATGTCTTGCAACATCAAGTTAATGCAATGTACAGTAATATATATCTATCCCAATTTCTATCTCTAATATACAACAACTTCATTACCAGTATATAATAAGTTAATTCATAAAAGCATAAAACTGCTTCATTCATACAAATTCTATCTCAATTTGTTAAACTAAAAGACCCAATTTTATAGAAAATGATCAAATTTAATCATTTATTTTCTATATCAATTAATCAACAAAATGAAACAATAATATTCATATTGAAAAACATCAATACAAATTAGACCAAGTAAAAAAGAAATAACCCGTTTTTGATGTTTTGATGAAATTTTTGACGACAAACAAGGAATATCAAATAACAGCAGCAAGTGGGAGTTTTTGTTGGTAGAGAAAATTGAGAATATGACTTCAATTAGAAAAAGAAAAGACAGAATAAAAAAGAAAACCTTTCAAATGCTTAGGTTTGGGAAACGAGGAGGCAAAGCGTTTATGTTAATTTTTTTTTCAAAAGCCCTAAAAAATAAAATAAATAGTCAAACCCGCCGGTTCAGTAAAAACCATCAGTTCACAGATTTAACCGATGATCCAGCCGGTTCACACTGATTTCATCCGGTTTAAATGTAATTCCGATCTTATCCCTTAATCAGACCGCCTAGCCCACCAGTTTTCGGTCAGACCGGTCCGACCGACCGGATCGAACTGGATTTTAAAACATTGCTTCTAATACCAAATGACAAACATTTGGAGTTGATGGTATATATAGAAAACAAATTTTATATATTTTAATGTTGTAATTACAATGCTATAATTAATATGTTTAAATAGCTTAATTATTAGATTTAATGAAATACATGATTTTGAATTACAATAAATAGATAAATAATGAGATATTTGATAGCACTTTCCTTGTACATTTAATTAGTTTTTAAATATTCAAATTATCAACTCGAGATGTTATGGCATGATCATGAATGAAAAATGAAAAAAATTAACATGAACTCATCTTGTAAGAAACATTTTAACAGTTAGCTAGTTGTACTGATAACAAAAACATGGCCTGAATTGGTTGGAATGATTTGTGTTAGAACGACAAAGACGACATCAATTCAGGAACAAATCCATATACTCTCAAGTGGTTCAACAAGCTCCAAGCTTCAATTAAATTTCCATGTTGAGTATAAGAAGTGATAAGTGTTCTTTGAGACATTTCTTCGAACACCTTATGATAATGAATGAAGTTGTTGCGAAACACATGACACTTAGAGGAAAGAAATTGAGTTTGAATGTATAAAAATTAAGTTAATGTTTCAGTTATTTAAAGGAGGCTATAAACCCCCCACAATCTAAAGTTTTTTTTCCAGTCAAGCATACTGTTGACTTTAAGTGACGTGACATCAAACGTGACGTGCCACGTCAATTTCCGTTAGACCAAACAGATGTCAAAGACCAAAATTGTGGACGAAAAATTTTAGGAAGACCAATATTTAAAGAAATTTTTTGAGAGACTAAAGTTAAAGGATGAGTTATTTAAAGGGACGAAAAACAAATTTAACCCTAAATAAAATCTTGAAAATTTTATTAGATTAAAGGAGATTAGGCTTTGATTTGAATCCCATGTACGTCATTGTTGTTGTTGCACTTGGTTATTAGGAGTTGGTTGAATGGGTGCATATGGAGTACTAAAGAAGTCAACAATTCGACGTATTTGATGTGCTAACTTGGTAACTATCATTAGTATTTTGGATCAAAATATTAAACACTATACCAATATGTTGGGTCAACATATTAACCATATCATAGTTACTATCATCCATTTGTTGTCTTACAATTTGAGAGTGAAGGTGAGAAAAACACAAGAATAGGGGTTGAATTGTGTAGGCTTTTTTACTTTTTCAAAAACTCTTATCAGATTCTAAACACAAGGTCTAGAATCAAATTCAAGGTAAGTTGTTTGCAGCGAATAAAAGCAATATCAGAGTTAGAGAGTGAGAGAAAGAGAAACACAAGCAATTTATCTTGGTTCTTCCCACAAAACATGAGTAGTCTTGTCCTCTAGTACTTATAAGGGATTTCATTATAATCACTATTAATTACAATTGCTCAAGCACACAAGCAAGAGACTTGCAATGCTCAAACACACAAGTAAGAGACTTCTAAGGCTTAAGCACACAAGCAAGAGACTTCAGATGCTCAAACATACAAGCAAGAGAGTTCTAACAATCTAACTTACATATGAGAGATTGTTTGAGAATTGCACTTGATATACAATCAGAGGTGTAAACAAAATACAACACAAAAAGACTCTTAAGACTTAAGAATTTTTAAGATATGTAAGTGTAAGAAATTATAAGTTAAACTTGTGCTTTTAATTTGACAGAGTAACAACTCTTTGTTTTTCAATGGTTCGTAGTAGTAGTTTCTTTAAGTCTTCAGCTCCTTATATAGAGAGACTGAAAAGAGTTCTTGAAGAAGACTTCTTGCACGAGTGAGTCTTGGAGAAGCTTTGGTCAGAGACATTAAAATGTTACTTGATATGTTTAAGGTCTTGCGAAAGACATTTGAAATTACTTTGCTTCAAAAGAAATTATTCATTCCATCCTTGCTATCTATGTATATTTTTGTTTTGTTCTGCACATGATCAGAAGAAGACAAAATTGAAGGTGTGAGAAACACAAGAAAGAGAGGTTTGAATTGGGTTTCACCAAATAAAATCTTTTCGTTGGTGACAAACCAAATACGCTTAGAACATAAAACCGTAAATGAACACAATGGTTTTTATCTTGGTTCGCTGTTAACTAAGCTACTCCAGTACACCCTCGCAAGGATGATTTCGCCTTCAACAGGGACTTAATCTATTATAACCAAATTGATTACAGAACAACACAAAACAAGTCTGATCAACCTTATTGGCACCCCAAATAAGTCTGTCGATCCTTACTGTAAATCAACTCAAGCTGCGACAGGAGTCTTCTTGAGCTAAGACCTTCACTCAGTCTCTCAAGGTATCATTCTACAATAGTTCAGTAATTTCAGTATATTACAGATTTACTTCTTATAAGAAGATTACACATAATTTTCAGTACAATGAAGAACACCTAAGTGTTCTACTGTAAGATACGAGCAATAACTCCTTGCTTATTTACAAAACTATACACAGATGATTTCTCTATAGAGTTTGCACATCGCTTTGGTGTAGTTTTGTTGAGCTTGATTTGAACCGATAGATTTGTCATTGTAATGTAGTTGGTTACTTTTCTTCAGCTTCCAAGTCTTCCTTTTATAGCTTGTAAAAGAGATCCGTTGAAAGGGTAGAAATGTAAATCGGAAATCTAGTTGTTGGTTTTCAACGTTTATAATGAGAGTAGTCAATGTCAAGTACAAAAGAACTGTTCTTATGCCACACTAGAAGAGTAGAGGTCAGTCACTTTATGTACCTTTTGCACACTATCACACGTTAACCATTTTGAATTTTTTCTTCTTGATATACAAAGGCTTCAGATATTTGAATATTGAGCGTTGAAGCTTGTTATAGAAGAATCTTTCTTAAGCCTTAGAACCTAAGTCTTAGAGTCTTCATAACTTGTCACATCGAACCTTGTCTTCAGAGTCTTCAGCACTTGGTTGTAAGAACTTAATTTTCTTTAGATCATTAGAATTTGTTCAACAAAACCTTGTCTTCATAATCTTCAGAACTTGTAACACAGAAAAGTAAAGCTTTAGAAGGCTTCTAAAGCTAAACCACAAAGCCACAATCAAAACTTCTTGTACTAACGTTCCTAAGACACATTGCAGAAGATCAATTCAAAACCTTAACTTTATTGAAACATGTAACCACATGTTTTCTTCCATAGTGTATGTTCAGAACCTGATGACGTCACATGCCTTGTACCAGAGTCAGAATATTATAGCAGCAGCTACACACTAGACGAAACCATTAGTGTATACAATTATTCTCTAAGATAACATATGAAGTTATCATCAAAATCTCAAGGCCAGATGTAGGAAATACTTCTTGTTCTTACATTCTCCGCCTTTTTGATGATGATAAAACCATATATTTTGATAGAACAATTTATACAGGGTAATCACCATAATCGAAAAATTCAGAGTTAAGCTCACAACTCCCCCTGAATCTGTTAAACCCAAAATTTTATTTAAGCTTGTTCAGAGTCTCCCCCTGAGCCCAAGACTCACAAAATAAATTTTGAGTATTAGAACATAAGAATAGAGAAGTAAAATTTCCCTATAACAACTCATCAGATTCTGACTAGAACACCTGGTCTTTATCTCAAAACCTGGTTTCTATCAGCACTTGATGAAGAATCAAAACTTGATTTGAGCCTGATTGAATAATGCCACACATTATGTATCAACGCTTTTGGACCATGATTCTGATATCACAACCAAAACACTATGCTTCTCAAGCATCACCGTTTGATATGATATTCTCCACTGTATCAGACATTCAGACAGTTCACAACTTCTAAATAGAGCATATGTTGCTGAAGCACACATATCAGAGCATATATTCTAAGTGGCATCTTTGTATGAGAGCATGCATCCGAATTTTAACTTGTCTTCCTTTCAGGAAAGCACAAATTCCGAGCTTTGAGTCTACATTTCATACTTTCAGAAAGTTAACAACTTCTGAACAATATAATATCAAGCAAGATTACCTTACTTTCAGTAAGTTTATAACTTCTGAATTGCGTTTGGTACATTTGTTTGAATATACATATATTCACAAGATGTACAACATCTTAGATATAAAATCAGAGTTGATTTCATCCATAAGGGTTTCAACCTTAACATTAAGATCTTCTTCTTCAACATGTTCTTGAATAATTGGTGAAATTGTTTAGAGCTCCCAGATTGAAACATCAAACAAACAGTTAGTAACAACAACATTATATATGTTTGAGTTTCATAATCTGAGAGTAAACATTATCAAAATCATTTTACTTTCTCCCCCTTTGTCAGAAATAAAAAAGGTAATAGAAGAAAAGAGAAATGAATCTTTGAAGATGGTAGAGAAAGATTTATGAAGGCATGATAGAGAAAAGATGGAAGATGGTTTTTAGATTAAGAGATGAGGATGAGACAACGAAATGGATGAGAAGCGAAAGAAATGACACATGACTTACCTGACGAATGACATAGGCTAAAAGGCATATCTCACAAGGAAGTGAACAACCAATAACTGACGAAGGATAAAGCATGATGATTTTCGTATACTCCCAATAATATCATCTCCCTCAAGATGTCACAAAAGTGCAAGGTGATTCGGAACGACAACTGACTTTTATCCCAACAAGAATCCTTTTACTTTTTAGTAACTTGTTTGATAAAGTAGGTTCTTTAGTTATTCACAAAAATTATCGATTCGAGAAATATATGATTCATGAGCACAACTGATTCATGAAGACTTCACTTAATCAAAAGTCACATATTTCAGAAACCTACATAGTAAATCTTAGAAGCATATATTACATTTAGTGCTTCATCAAATTGAAACAATACCTTTTTCATTCTAGACATGAAACCATGTTTAGATTTCTTAGAATGAAAATAAGTCTATCTTCAGCAAGGGGTTTTATAAATATGCCAGCCCACTGATGTTCAGTGTCTACAAATTTTAAAGAAAGGACACCATTCTGGACATAGTCTCTAATGAAATGATATTTAATTTTAATATGTTTTAGCCCTAGAATGTTGGATAGGATTCTTAGATAAAGAAATGGCAGAAGTATTATCACAGAAGATAGGAATATTATTTTCTTGTAAATGATAATATTCTAACTAACTTTTCATCCAAAGAATTTGAGTGCTGCAATTTTCCGCAGATATATATTCGGCTTCTGCAGTTGAGAGAGAAATTGTTGATTGTCTCTTGCTGGACCATGATATGAGATTTTCTATAAAAAATTGACAACTTCCAAAGGTACTCTTCCTTTCAAGCCTATCACCAGCATAGTCAGCGTCACAATACCCTACTAACTTGTATTCTTCTAATTTTCTATAACACATACCAATGTTAGCAGTATTTTTCAAGTATCTAAAGATTCATTTGACAGTAGTTAAGTGAGATTCTCTGGGATCTGATTGAAATATAGCACATAGACATACATTAAATAATATATCAGGCCTAGAGGCAGTCAGATAAAGTAAAGAACCTATCATACATCTATACAACTTCTGATCAACTTTGCTACTTACCTCGTCCTGATTTAGAACACAAGTAGGATGAATAAGAGTATTTGATGTCTTGCATTGATAAGTCAAACTTCTTCAGAAGTTCTTTTACATATTTTCTCTGGTGAACGAAGGTTTGATCCGTTCCTTGATTGATTTGGATTCCCAGAAAGAACTTGAGTTCTCCCATTAAGCTCATTTCAAACTCATCCTGCATAGACTTGGAAAAATTCTTGCACATAATGGAATCAGTAGGACCAAATATAATATCATTAACATATATTTGAACTACCAAAATATCATTTTTGAAAATTTTTAAAAACATAGTAGTGTAAACCTTCCCTCTGTTAAAGTTATTTTCTAAAAGAAAAGTGTCGAGTCTCTCATACCAAGCCCTTGGAGCTTATTTTAGACCATACAAATATTTCTTGAGTTTGAAAATAAAATCAGGATTTTTATTGTCTTCAAAACCAGGAGGTTTGTGCACATAAACTTCCTCAGTTATGTAATCATTCAAAAATGCGCTTTTAACATCCATGTGATATAAGATGATGCTCTGATTAATATCAAAGGAAATTAAAAGACAAATAGATTCTAACCTAGCGACTGGTGCAAATGTTTATGTATAGTTTATTCCTTCTTGTTGACTATATCCTTGTGCAACCAGTCGAGCCTTGTTTCTTACCACTTCACCTTTTTCATTTAGCTTGTTCCGAGAAACCCATTTGGTTTCAATCATATAAGTTCCTTTGGGTCTTGGTACTAGATCCCAAACATCATTGATTGAAAATTTTCTGAGTTCTTCTTCCATGGTGTAATACGGTGGGAGAACTGACTTGGGTATTTTGCATTTTATCGCAATTTTTGTGGATAATAAGAGTCGCCACCGACTTTTCTTTTATCCAATAAAGGAAAGAGTGAAAAGAATAGGAAAGACCTTTTGAGAATTTTCTTGAGTTCGGGGGGTAGGTTATGAAAAGGGAAGGTGTTAGCACCCTTTTTTCATCCGTAGTTATATACTGGCTCTTAGTTGCTAGCTCACTTTGAAATTCTTTATTTGAAATGTGTTTGTGATGTTTTTGAAAGTATTTTTGAAAGTTCCTTTGTTTAGGCGAACTTTGTAATGATTCTCGTCTCTATAAGAATGTATACAAAGTGTTGACTTTTGAAAATATTTCATTTGAAAGTGTTGGTGTGTTTTAAAGGTGTTTTGAAAATGGTTGTGATCAAGCAACTATGAACGTTCTATACTTAAAAAGTCTTTGTTCATTTCCTCCTCCTTTAGATATTGCTATCTTACCATTGATTGATAAGAAGCCCTATCATTGGATGTGAAGGGATGGGCGTGGATTGTCGTTCAGTCATAGAAGGCAACATTGTAGGGTACCATAGAAATTTGTTGTAAGGGTCTAAGATCGTTTACTGAAGGCAACACTGGAGGGTCATCCAGGGACTACGGTCTTGTATTCGAGGGTCATTGCTAAAGTATCCCACGTTTGAGGGACATGACTGTTTATTTGAAGGCAACAAGTGGGATATAACCTAGAGGTGCAAGTGTGCAAAGTGTTTTTTGATTTCATGCATTTTTGTCTTGAATTGGGTTTTTCTACTTGTTAATTTTATGTCTTTCCATACAAACCCTAATTACTAGCAATTATATTGAAAGCGATAAATTGCATAAATTTAAAGTTCTACGCTATCACAAATGGGGATCTAAAAATATAAAAATAATGTAAAAAAGGAAGGAAAATTGTTTTAAAAAAACTTTATGCATCGAAACATGCACTTATGCATCAATACATATCACTTCTTGCCCCTAGAAATTAAAACCAACTCAGTATGTATTGATACATAATGGCTTGCACCAGATCATTTCTGTTTTGCATCGACACATGCACTTATGCATCAATACATATCACTTTTTGCTCCTGGAAATAAAAACCAACTTAGTATGCATTGATACATAATGGTTTGCATCAACTCATTTCTGTTTTGCATAGACTCATTCGTGTTTTGCATCGAGTCATATACACATTTTGTATCTCTGTAATATGTCTTGGTAACAGTATGTATTGATGTATAATGCCTTGTATCGACTCATCCCATGTTTTGTGACTAATATGAGTCGATGCATATGATATATGTATCGAATCATACTGCAATTTTACTTCTAAAATCTTTCTGTTACATATATAAGTCAGTTCTCAACACATGGTTAATGAAAATGAAAAGTAAACCTATGGTTATCTTCAGGGCAATGGTATATACATTTTATCCTCACAAATGAACCACTAATGATGCTTGTATGAATAGTTCAAAGTCAATAAAACTTACCTTGAAACTAAAATTTGTGTTTTGATTTAGAGTTGTTGTATTGTCTTGGAGAAGTCAAGTTGCATGTGGCTGTTTTGAGTTAGGAAAATGGTGATAGTGTTGTTACAGAAGTTGTTTATATGTTTGAACAACTTCTATATGATGTATATGAAGTATTTGTATGGTTTGTGTGGGAAAAACATGCAAGGTTTAAGAGGTTCAGATATTAGGACTTCAAAGCTCAAAAATGGAGGTTTTGTGGACAAATCTGGTTTTTTGAGAGTATAGAAGTTTTGAGTGCTTGTTTCTCTTCCTCTTTTTTCTGACCTCCATATCTTGCAATTGATCTCTCTATTTATAGGCAAAAGATTTGGGACAAAGGTTGATCCAATTTTGCAAGATCACATGTTGTGGCTAGGTTGGATTGTTAATGAAGCAAGTTTGAAGATCATAGTTCCAATATTTTGTACTTTACTGCATAAAGTTATTGGACACTTTAAGCATGCTCATCTAATTTTGTGTGTTGAGTGTGCGTAGAAGTAACAAGTTAGAGGCTCAAGAAGAGTTGACTTTGTGATTAAAGCTACTTTGCATGAATGACCATGTTAACTTTGTGCCAAAAATGGAAAGATCACTTGCACAATGCTTAAATCAAATGGTCCATAGCTCAAAAGTTTGTGTAAGCATTAAATTATGGCGATATTGGCAAGTTATAAGGCACGCAACACAAGATTATACAGCATAGCATGAATATTAGATTATGTGTTCTTCACCAAAAATGATTTGTAATTCAAGAATGGATGTCCAACTTCATGCCTTTGAATCTCCTAGCTTAAGTATGATAAATGCATGCTCTTGGATGTTTTGGAAAGCTGGAAACATTGTCTACAACTTTCATGGTGACCATTTTGGATAAATCAATTCGGAACCTGATGAAAATTGGCAAAGAAGTTGAGATAAAAACTGACCAAAACCTGTTGAAAATTTCTCTAAGTGTTTTATGAAAAATGTCATGACTTTAGGAATTTATAACTCAAAATCCAAGAACTTATAGAACTTGATCAGCAAAGAAAAGTTTTAGATCTCATCAAGATCTACAACTTTCATGTTGAAATTTTTATATGAATCATCTTGCATCTTCGTGAAAAATTGGCATGAAGTAATGAAATTATCATGTATAAAAACAACTTTGAAAAATTTCTAAGTCTTGAAAAGTTTGACTTTTCACATTGAATTTTGACTTTCTTGATTTATTGATGATCAAGCTTCATATTTTTGAATGTATTGATGAATTGTGATCTTTGAAATCAAATCTTGATCAAAAAGTCAAAGTTTGACTTTTTGTACATCAGTTGACTTTTCATCAGTTGATCAAATTTCAACTATTAATCCATTGATCTTGAGAAATGTTTTGAACCATGAAATTAGGTTAACATGTTGCATTTTAATCCTTGATATTTATGCTTCAAGCCATTAGATCATGTATTAGGTCAAAAGTCCCTGATCAGTCAAATACAATCAAAACCCTAATTTTGACCATTTTACCCTTTTGGTAAATTGAGTGCTTTTATTGAGACATTGTGATCAATACTTGATCAAATGACGAATAGGACTTTAAGATGTTGATTTTGGCCAAAAATCATGAAGTTTGACTGTAGGTTGACCATAATTGACTTTTTACCCAATACAGTTGATTTTCAGTCATCTAGTCAATTGACTGAGCAAAATTGTGATTCAAGACTTGAAACTTGACATGAGTATTCTTGTAGGTCTATAATGATACATGAAAGTCACTTGAGGCATTAGAAGTCCAATTGTCTTTGAGAAAACCAAAACCCTAATTTGAGGCATCATTGTTTATGGGATAGTTTGACCTAGTCAAACACTTGTGCAAGCTTGAGTCATTGAAGATATTTGTGAGAAATGTCTTGAGAAATGAGAGGGAAAATTTTGGGGTACAACACATGGCTTGAATCCAGGATTGATCAAGAAGAGCTTCATCGGTAGAGACAAGTTTTATCATCGAAACTAGACTTAGAAGCATTTCTTCAGGAGGCTTGAAGTGAGATCTGGTTCAAACAGGTTATGTCTTATCTACTAGAATTTGTTCCTCAAAATGAGATGGACTTTTTCTTAGTCTTTTTGGAGGAGGCTGAACATTAGAGACTTCTAGTTGATCATTTTCTGGCTCCTTCACTTCTTGGACTTCAGCAGCAGTTCCTTAAGATTCTGAGTAGGTGATTTTCATATCTGCAAGCTTATCAACTAGATTTGACTTTTCAAAGTAAAGCCTATCATAAAATCTAACATGAATTGATTCCTCAACAATGAGTGTTTCAATGATATATACCATGTAGCCTTTTGAGCATTTAGAATATCCTAACATGATACAACTCTGAGCTTTTGAATCAAACTTGTTTAGACTTTCTTTAGTGTTCAGAATAAAACAAGAACATCCAAATGGATGAAAATAAGAAATGTTGGGTTTCTTGTTCTTTCATAATTCATAGGGAGTCATACCAAGAATAGGTCTAATGGAGACTTTGTTCTGAATATAACACGTTGTGTTTACAACTTCTTCCCATTAGTACTTTGCCATGTTGGTTTCATTGGTCATGGTCCCAACCATTTCTTGTAAATTCCTATTCTTTCTTTCAACAACTCCATTTTTCTGTGGAGTTCTTGGACATGAAAAATGATGGGAAATTCCATTTTCATCAAATAGTTTTTCAAAGTGTTTATTTTCAAACTCTCCACCATGATCAGTTCTAACCTTGACAATTTTAAGATTCATCTAATTTTGTACTTGAGTACAGAATATAGTGAAAACAGAGTGTGACTCATCCTTGTATTTGAGAAACTTTATCCATGTCCATCTGCTGTAGTCATCTACAATGACTAGTCCATACTTTTTTTCATTGATTGATTCCATTTTTACTGGCCCAAAAAAACCAATGTGAAGAAGTTCTAATGGTCTGGAAGTGGAAACAACATTTTTTTGCTTTGAAAGAGGTTTTTGAAAACTTTCCTTTCTGACATGCTTCACAAAGAGCATATGAAGTATACTTCAGTTTTGGTAGGCCTCTAACAAGGTCAATTTTAATCAGCTGAGAAATTCTTCTCAGCGTCTGTGCCACATCCATTTCTCTTCATTAACAGATATGAGACATTTTACATTTTGTTCTTTAACGTCAGAAAGTCTGATCTTATATGTGTTGTTTCTTCTCTTTCCATTGGAAAGCACGAAGCCATCTTTTTGATTAACAGCTCTACATGAATCTTGATTAAAAATTATATCATACTCATTGTCACTTAATTGACTTATAGATAAAAGATTATATTTTAATCCTTCAACAAGTAAAACATTAGTAATAGAGGGAAGATAGCCATTACCTATTGTACCTGAGCCTACGATTCTTCCTTTCTGATCTCTGAAACCTATGATGCTTCCATGCTTAAGATCCAAACTTATGAACATGTTCCTTTTTCCCGTCATGTGTCACAAGCAGCCAGAGTCCAGGTAACAAGATTGATGTTTTAGCTGTGCAGCTAAGGATGTCTCTTTGCAGAGACATTTTTCTTCCTCTGAATTGGCTTTATCCTCTGAGCATATTTCTTCATTGAATGTTCCAGTATGATCCATCAGTACTACATAAGCTTGTTCTACTTCTTATAATCTTTCTTCTATTGATCAGTCATAGCTCTCCTAACTATCTCTTTTCCAGTATTATATGTGGAAGGTACGTAGCCATCGACTATTATATCCAAAAGATCAATATCGTGAACTAGAAAGAAACTTTCTAGTCTATCTTTCCAGTATTCAAACTTTTCTCCATTAAAGATGGGAGGTTTAACGTTATAACTTTTATTGTTTGAATCTGATGCAGCAACAACTGGAGTGGGTTTAACCATTGTGTTTCTTCAATGAATAAAACTCGTCTGTATCTTTATCTGACATGGTTAAGTGTTTGATAACTATCAATACCAGAACCAGAGCTCTGATGCCAGTTGAAGGTGTGAGAAACACAAGTAAATGAACATAATGATTTTTATCCTGGTTCACTATTAACTAAGCTACTCCAATCCACCCTCGCAAGGATGATTTCACATTCAACAAGGATTCAATCCACTATAACTAAATTGATTACAAAACAACTCACAACAAGTATGATCAATCTTATTGACACCTCCAATAAGTCTGTCGATCCTTACTGTAAATCCACTCAAGTCGCAGTAGAAGTCATCTTGAGCTAAGACCTTCACTCAGTATCTCAAGGTATCATTCAACAACAGTTGAGTACTTTCAGTGTATTACAGATTTGCTTCTTATAAGCGGATTACATAAACTTTTCAGTACAATGAGGAACACCTAAGTGTTCTACTGTAAGATACGAGCAACAACTCCTTGCTTATTTACAAAACTATACACATATGATTTCTCTACAGGGTTTGCACAACACTTTGGTGTAGTTTTATTGAGCTTGATTTAAACCGATAAATTTGTCGTTATAATGTAGTTAGTTACTTTTCTTCAGCTTCAAAGTCTTCCTTTTATAGCTTATAAAAGTGATCCGTTGAAAGGTTAGAAAGGTAAATCAGAAATCTAGTTGTTGGTTCTCAATGGTTATAATGAGATTAGTCACTGTCAATTACAAAAGAACTGTCTTTGTGTCACTCTAGAAGAGTAGATGTCACAATCACTTTATGTACCTTTTGCATACTATCACACGTTAACCATTTTGAACTTTTTCGTCTTGATCTACAGAGGCTTCAGATATTTGAATATTGAGCGTTGAAGCTTATTGTAGAAGAATCTTTCTTAATCCTTATAACCTAAGTCTTGGAGTTTTCAGAACTTGTCACATAGAACCATGTCTTCAGAGTCTTTAGCACTTGGTAGTAATAACTTTTTTTTCTTCAGATCATCAGAACTTGTTCAACAGAACCTTATCTTCATAATCTTCAGAACTTATAACACAGAGAAGTAAAGCTTTAGAAGGCCTCCAAAGCTAAACCACAAAGCCACGATCAAAACTTCTTGTACTAACGTTCCTAAGACACGTTACAGTAGATCAGTTCGGAACCTTGACTTTACCAAAACATGTAACCACATGTTTTCTTCTAGAATGTATGTTCAGAACCTGATGACGTCACACACCTTGTACAAGAGTCAGAATATTATAGCATCAACTACACACTAGACGAAACCATTAGTATATACAATTGTTCTCTAAGATAACATGTGAAGTTATCATCAAAATCTCAAGGTCATATGTAGGAAACACTTCTTGTTCTTACAATCTCCCCTTTTTAATGATGACAAAACTATGTATTTTAATAGAATAATTTATACAGGGTAATCACCGTAGTTGATAAATTCAGAGTTAAGCTCACAGCTCCCCCTGAATCTGTTAAATCCAAAATTCTATTTAAGTTTGTTCAGAGTCTCCCACTGAGCCTAAGACTCACAAAATAAATTTTGAGTATCACAACATAATAATAGAGAAGTAACACTTCTCTATAGCAACTCATCAGAGTCTGACTAGAATACATGGTCTTCATCTCAGAACCTGGTTTCTATTAGCACTTATGAAGAATCAAAACTTGATCTCGGCCTGATTGAATAATGCCACGCATTATGTATCAGCGCTTCTGGATCAAGATTTTGATATCACAACCAAAACACTATACTTCTCAAGTATGGATGGAAAGGAGATGCAATAACCATTTCATTATATGCGTACATTGACGCAGTAGTTTGTAGGCCTGCAATCATCGCGGTTGGCATGTCATATGGATACCCCCTCCCAATAGGGGGAAGTGTAAAATTTTGCAGGAATGAAGGCCTACTATCTCCTAAGCGATTTTTGTAACTACGAGATTAATATGACCACTAGTTGATGGTGGTATCATCATTTCTGATGTTGTAGTCGGAGCTAATGTCAGACTCAAAATAGAAGTAGTTACTCCAACGATTGTTTATTGTCTATACCACCAACGGTTCTGATCAATTGTTCTTCTACGTTTGTAGCATTGTTCTGGGGAGGAGAAATTTACTGAGGGGGTTAATTTCCCGATGATCTGGTCATACTAATGAGTTAACCACTCCTAAAACACATAAACGCTCAATATATGACAACATTTAGATGCGAAGAATGTGAACCAATATCAAAGCACATATACTCTCTGCAAAAGTTTAAATTTTGCACATAAGGATTCCACAGGACGTGCCAATTTGTTTACTAGTGTTTTTAGTAAACAAATCACAAGTTTTAGTTCACTTAAATGATTAAACTCGAAAAAATTCTAAGGAAATTTTGTGCGAGATCTTTGAGAAAATGTGTCTATGTTGAAAGGTTTAAAGTTTGAATTTAAAGAAACATGATGAAAATGTAAAAAAATAAACGCATAATTGCTTAAGAAAGGTAAAATAAATGAAGACGAATTGGTAAAGAAATTAGATAAAATATTAAAATTAAAAGAGGGACAAAAGTTCATACATTTCTTACAAATTCTAGATCATTGTGACTTGGATATGTGAATTCTAAAGAGAACAAATAAGAAATTGTGAACCCTTTTCACTTAAATGAAATATACTTATATACTATGTACATCAATAACCGTCACCAACGATTACCTCTTCAGCATTCGACACGTACACTATTACGTAGGTCATTGACCTCTACTTTGCTTCCACGTGTCTTCAGCTCTTAAGTTGTCTCAAAACCACTATTGTTGTTGAAAACAACTTCAGGTCCTCCAACTGCCTTTTTCGAGAGTCACAACGTTTGAATCTTATGATTTTTGTGTCGAAAACATGATTTAGCTATCCGTGTTTAGCTTGTGTTTTTGTCTCACATCCCCACTCCTGTCAAACATGTTGAGTCGAAAATCTCAAGCGAGCAACTGCTCAATCATCTTGGAGTTTCCAATTGGGACAAATTTGAATCGATAAGAAACATGGAACCAAGTGATAATGACAGTAAAATCGAGATTGAATAGGTGAAAGAACAAACATTTGTCTGTTGGCTATTGAGTGGTAATCTTACAATATGTCTTATATGCGATACCAATATACTTTTTTCTTTTTTTTCAAGACTTTGACAATTATTATTTTTAAATTAGAATCTATTTTTAAACAATTTTTGTATTGGGGGAAGAGGTAGCGAGAAAGAGAGAAAAGTTAATTGGGTTAAATAGAAAAAAGTGTGTAGACCGATTAAGAAGGGGAATTAAGAATTAAAAACTTAAAGATGTTTAACATCGCATCACTAGGAAAATGAAAATGTAAAGAAAATAATAAAAGAAATCGTATTTGATATGATGTGTTAGTTAACATGTACATGCAAAATAATGAGGTTTTAAATTCGAGGTTAAATGTGATTTCAAATTATTGCAGAGATATTTGTCATTTGGATGGAGGTGGGTGGGTCACATCAAAGGAGTATTATGTGAAAGAAGTCTATAAGAGCATGGTGGCCAACGACCAACCACCATCTAGCCAATTCTGGACCAAAATTTGGAAAAAGATTATCTCTTTAAAAGTGTCTTGTTTGCCTTGAAGAGTGCTCAAGATAAAATCGTAATAAAAGATAACTTAGTTAGAATGGGAGTGTTAGATTAGAGGTAAGTATGGTGTGTCAAGAGTGTGGTGTGTGGGAGGGAGGATTCACTTTCTCACTTTTTTTTAGTTCCCAATTTTCGCATGTGCATGGATCTCCATTTGTAAATGTATTGCCGTAATATCACCTTCCATAATGATAGATGGCAGCACTTGGGAACAGTTTGAAAGGTTGCTAGGCAGAGGAACAATGTTAACTATGAAATTAGACGTCATTTGAATCACTTGTGTTTGGAGCATTTAAAAGCATAAGGAACCATAAAGTCTTATGAAATGAGGATAATCAAATTGAAAAGGTAGATAGAGGAGGCAAAAATATCGGCTTGGA
This sequence comes from Vicia faba, assembly GCA_948472305.1. Classification (NCBI taxonomy): domain Eukaryota; kingdom Viridiplantae; phylum Streptophyta; class Magnoliopsida; order Fabales; family Fabaceae; genus Vicia; species Vicia faba. The sequence continues at coordinate 117,982 of CATIWC010001147.1, forward strand.
AGTAGCTTAGAATAAAGACAAATACAAAAGTAGATGACATTACCATGTGGTGTATGAATCCTAAGGCGTGCCTCGGCATCTTGGGCGATTGAGTATGTTTGCCGACAGTAGCTTCACTTTCACTGTCAATTATGTGTTTTTTGGGGACAGGTGCTTCGGTTTTGGAAGTTTTGAGCTGCTGCCAGCTTTCAGCTATGCGGATTCCGATCTGTCTAGGCATTAGTGCAGTTTCTGTATTAGTGGAGTCGTGTTCAAGTTTTCAGGTGCAAGCTAGTATCATGAGATCAACACCGAACTGCATTGATTTATATGAATCTGTCAAGGTGTGACTGCTTGAATAGCTCTGTAGTGATTTGGAGTTCGCGGGTAGTTTTTTCGACTTGGTCCTCAGATAGGTTTAAGATTTTAGTGGTTGCAAGTTATGAGTATTCTAACAAGGTGTTTCTAGGCTTCAACTTGCACATGTATATATATGGTTGGGTCTTGTAAAGTTGTATAAAGTTTGACAGGAGTTTTTTCATTTATGCTGGCTGTGCCTTGTATTGTTGTCATTGGAGTAAACAACTCAGAGTTATGTCCCAGCTTGTGCCTTGTTCTGTTGTTATTGGCAGTATGCAACTGTGAGTTATGTCCCGGCTTGAGACATGCCTTATGTCTGTGCTTTAATTTAATTTTTTTGCTGTTTAGAAAAAGCCCTATGTCTGTGTTTTAATTTTAATTTTTTTGCTGTTTAGAAAAGAAAAAAAAAAAACCTATCATGAATATTTTGTACGGATATCCATATAATATGAATACAATTATCACCCCACATGTTAGTATCGAGTTTTGGCCATTTGTTTATTATAGTTTCCACAAATTTTCCTCTTTTGTTATGAGGCGTGCTTGCTCTAGCTTTACCACATGTACTTGAGACCAAATAAGAGAATCGAACGCCTCAAGAAAAATTACAGTGAACTTACATGCAATCTTGAGTGAGACATTAGCGTTTTTAAATTTTGAATTGAAAACTCAGAATACATATGAACCTTAATAAACGAAACTGTTGGTTCTTCAGTGATGATAACCTTAAAGGAACCAAGACACGCATGTTTCTGTGATTTGTTTTTTATGTGAACCAAAAATAAACAATGTACTACTATATAATTATGTACACACAAGGCTACAAACAAATAATCAAGTTTAAGTCCTAAACCTTGTTTATAGACAAAATTAATCCACAAAAGTTAAAACAAAATAGCAAGTTTGAAATGGCCACCTCCATGATTTACAACCCAAATCCAACAACACCAATAAACGTTTCAGAACCACCCACTTGTTCAATTCATGCCTTTTCCTAGAGACCTATACCAGCAAATTTAAACCTTTGAAAAAATAAATGGGAAACCTAAAATGTAGTAGAATTGATAAGGTTGTTGTTCCTAGCTGCAGCAACTCGGTAACGAGCTCGACTCAAGCCACCCGATTCAAAAAGACTATCAAACTCACCATCTTCGTCATCACCATCTTCAAAACCCCTCATCTTCTGCAACACCCTTTTGGCCTTCTCCCTCGCCCTCTCTGTCCCGGTTTCTTCAATTACCCTTAAAACCTCCACAGCTTTCGCTTCCTTCGCCAACCCTTTAAACCTCAAGCTCCCGTGACTCAACGCATACAGAGCAGCAACACAATTCTCACGAGTCGCCTCTGAGTCCAACTCGTTTCCTCTCAACAAACTCACCAGACACTCCACTGCATTGGCATCAAGCATAGACGTTCTTCCCTCCACGCACATCGCCAGATTACACAGAATCAACAAAACCCGACTTGCCATTGTCCCAGTCATCACCATTGAAATCAATGTAGGAACAACCCCAAGTTTCACAAGCTTGACTCTGTTACTCTGAACCAGTGTCAAATGATAAAGTGCAAGCGCCGAGTCATGGCGAGTCCGCTCCGATTCAGACCTCATCGCGTGCATAAGCGGCTGCAACGCGCCGAGAACTCCAATCGCCATCTTGTTATCATCATCCAAAGCCAAACTAAAAATTGCACCCGCAGCGTGCTCCTGCGACTCACTGGATCCTCCCTTCAACACATCGATGAGAAACGGAACAAATCCTGACCTCACAATCCTCATCTTGTTGGATTTCTCAAGCGAAAGGTTGACCAACGAAGCAACGGCGTTGACCTGAACCACAACGTAACGCGAGTCAATCAAAGAGCGCAGCGACGAAAGAATCCGCGGCGTGCATAACGAAACCCTAGCTTCCTCTCTGCTCCTCGTGATGCTCCTAAGCGAGATAACCCCTTGTTCTTGTTCAAAAACCTCGTTGCTCTTCAGCTTCTTCAGTAGGATTTCCTCCTCTTCCGAAACAGGTACGTTAGGGTTTTGAACTTCGATCTCGAAGGAGGAAGATGAAGAAGGAGAGAAACACGTTGGACGAACCGTGAAAGGTAAAGGCGTTTCTGGACTCGACGGGATTATAACTGATTCCTCAGATGAAGAACCTGAATTGAAGTGATTGACACGCGGCCCTACCTCAGTCGCGGCGTGGGAGAATATCACCGGCGGGTTATCCGCCACCGCGTTGAGCAGCTCCTTTTCAGAAACCCTAATCGGTTCCAGTGGCACCATTTTTTCTCGTACAAGCTTCTCCACGGCGGCGTAATCCGGTGTGGGCGGGTGTTGGGTATGAGATTTGTCGCACCAGTTGAGGATGGTTTTTCTGATGGCTAAGTTGGTGATGATGGTTGAGAAATCGGGTCGGGACCCGTCTTCTAGGAGTGGGGAGAATTTTAAGTCTTGGCATACTTGAACGGAGAGACGTTCGAAGGTTTGACCCGAGGAGACGACAACCGGGTCGGACATTAATGACCCGGTGATAGGGCATAGTAACTCGTTGGGAGGTTGGAGGGGTTTAGAGTGAGAGGAAGGACGATGGAAGGAGATTTTCCACCTGTGTTTTCCATTGCCACCCATGATTATTTTAATTTCAGATGCTAAGGTTAAGAATTGGGAATATAAATATAATAGTACTAAAAACTCAGAAGCATGTGACTTGAGTTTGCACGTGTTGGGTAAGAGTCATACTGGGTCTTGTTGAATGAGTATGAGGAGAAGAAGAAGAGAGTTGAGACCAGAGACAGTAAACAACAAAACTATTGACAGTGAGGATTGTTACTGCGCTGGATGAGATTCTTTTTGCCTTTTCTTTACCTTATTCCGCACTTTTACGACGAGTTATTTATTTCCGAAACTTTCAACATGTTTATTTTTCTTTATTCACAGGTAATTATAGTGTCTCTCTCTATCATAACCACAGCTCTGAAAAAGTCGCTTCCCAAACAGCTCATCGGATTTCTTTAATGAAAACCACTTACTCTGTTTAACACTCCTTCCATTTATTTACTCATTAATAATAAATTGTTTTAAAGTAAATGCCATTTTAACCCTTTTTAAAATATATACAATCAATTATCACTATTTTAGTCGTCTCATATAATTACTGTTATACTCCGTGTTATTTTTAAAATATTTTATTCTATATTTAATTCTTCAGTTTTAGAAAAGTGGCAAAATTGCTTTGATAATTTTATTATGCTTTTAAGATATACATAACAAATTTAAATAACATTAATTTTAAATAATAAAATATTATTATTTTAATGAATGTATTATTTAAATCATTGTTACTATGAGAGTTTTATAGTTGATAATTTATTAATTGAAGAAAACTCACGTACAATTTGGTAAATGTGAATTTATAGTATTTTTTAATAAAAATATGACAATTATATAATATTTTTTATATATATAATTTTCTCCTATTTTGATTTCATATACTATATATATATATATATATATATATATATATATATATATATATATATATATATATATATATATATATATATATATATATATATATATATATATATATATATATATATATATATATATATATATATATATATGTGTGTTTGATTTATAAATGTGATATTCTTATTTGTAACCTAGAAAATATACTCAACTTTTGATGTAATATGTTATTCCTTCCGTTTTAAAATGACTGTCGTTTAAGGTTTTTGCACACAATTAAAAAATACAATAATATTGTCATAAGACATTACTCTTTTACAAATCTCCTGGATACAAGATATATGTTATTGATGTATCTATCTCGTCAATGGACCGAAGTCTTATTTATCTCTGATATATATATGATACATGAATGCTACAATTAATGCGAATTGACGTTCACAATCCTCCAACTACAATCCTCATCACTAGACATAAGTCTTACATGTTACTGATTCTTTCGAACCTAAACACATCATTATGAAATCATTATCAGTGTAAGACCATGTCACTGGTTCTCCTGAATCTAAACACCTCAACAATGGTTCTTTTGAACCTAAATACATCTTCATCACATTATTGTCTGTGTAAGGTCACTAATTCTCTTGAACCTAAACATCTCAACACTGGTTCTTTCGAACCTAAACACACCGCACATGAACACTTGTGTCCTAACCTTAATAAATTAACTCATATATGTATTATAAACCATTGAAGTTGTGTCCTAAAAACATTAACAACTTAATTCACATAGCATCTTATCAAAATAGCTCCAAAATCATGTTTCCTACTAGTCATGCCTCATATTCGAATAATTATTTAAAATATAAAACAAAGTCAGAATCAAGCAAATGCACATGTTTCGAAAAGCTTAGAGAGTCTATTTTAATACTATGGTTTTTTATTTTAGGACTTAAGATCCCAATCGATACACTTTAGTCAAATAATAGGAACTAATATAGGGATCGGGTATAATGTTTTGTCGGACTTGTAACTAGTATTTCTCTTACTGAACTTAAGAATTTGTAACTAGTACTACTACTATTTCAACATGTGAGAAAATATACAAATAATCTTCAAATACCATTAGCACATAAAACAGAATTTGTTGGGCAATTAACCCCCTTTGTCTTATAACATGTAACGAGCAGGTATGCAATATCTATAAATATACATATCGTGTTCTTAAATTTTGGAGTAGCATGGATCTTCCGGATAAGCGGTCAATTTTTGAGGCATGTGAGGAAACTTGTATCAATAAGATAGTTGATAATAATTCGATAGGAACTTCTTACCGAGTAGTCACCAATAGGCTCATCGCTCTAAATCGGCTTATCAACGGTAATCAGGTAAAAAAAAGTGTTATGTTAAGAAGTTTACCATCATTGATTGGGTCAAAATTAGTATTAATGAACTGAGTGTTCCACTTATTTGAATTTTTCAAGAGGATATCACCCATGTAGAATTGGTCTTGGGAATGAAGATTTGGGATAAGGGTGATTTTGTTACTAATCCATTTTTCATTCTAAATTGGGATGTTCACGCTATTACATATATACCATCTAATAACTTTTCTCAAAATGAATTTAGCATTGTAAGTACTTATCTACAGAAAGCTTGGATTATGACCCACCTTAGAGCCAAAGAAGCCCGTATGAGAAAATCCTGAGGTTTGAATAGTGGTGGTGTGAGATTTGAATGTGTGAAAAATACAAGAAAGAGGAATTTGAATTGAGTTTCACTAAATAAAATATTTTCGTTGGTGACAGACCAAATTAATTTAGAAAATAAAAATAAATGAACATAATTATTTTTATCCTGATTCGCTGTTAACTAAGCTACTTCAGTCCACCCCCTCTAAGATGATTTCGCCTTCAACAAGGACTTAATCCACTATAACCAAACTGATTAGATAACCTACAATAAGTCAGATCAACTTTATTGACACCTCCAATAAGTCAGTTGATCCTTATTGCAAATCTACCGAGCCACAACAGGAGTCTTCTTGAGATCAGATCTTCACTCGATCACTCAAAGAATCAATCAACAACGGTTGAATACTTTTAGTGTATTACAAATTGCTTCTTTTAAGCAGATTACACAAACGTTTTAGTACAAAGAAAAATACCTAAGTGTTTTACAGCAATATACGAGCAACAAATCCTTGCCTATTTACAAAATTATACACAGAAGATTTCTCTAAAGAGTTGCACAATGCTTTGGTTTAGTTTTGCTTGAGCTTGATTTAATCCGATAGATTTTGTGTAATGTTGATTCTTACATTTCTTCAGCTTCCAAGTCTTTCTTTTATAGATTGTAAAAGAGATCTGTTGAAAGGATAAAAAGGTAATCAGAAATCCAGCAGTTTGTTCTCAACGGTCATAATGAGATTGGTTATAATATAGTAGAAAAGGAATGTCCTTACACCACCCTAGAGGATAGAGGTCACAGTCACTTTATGTATCTTTGGTACACCATCACACATTAACCATTTTGAACTTCTTCTTATCTTCAAAGGCTTCAGATAATTTGAAAGTTTGAAGCTTGTTGTAGAAGAATCACCCTTAAGTCTTAGAACCTAAGTCTTGGAGTCTTCAGAACTTGTCTTGTCAGAACCTTGTCTTTGGAATCTTCAGCACTTGGTTGTATGAACTTGCTTTCTTCAGATCGTCAGAACTTGTTCAGCAGAACCCCGTCTTCATAATCTTCAGAACTTATAACACACAGAAGCAAAGCTTTAGAAGGCCTTCAAAGCTTAACCACCAAGTCACAATCAGAACTTCTTGTACTAACGTTCCTAAGAACCGTTGCATAAGATGAATTCTAAAATCTTGACTTCACTGTAACACGTAACCACATGTTTTCTTCCAGTAGTGTATGCTCAGAATCTAATGACGTCACATGCATTGATACCATAGTTAGAACATTATAACAACAGTTACACACTAGAACGAAACCATTAGAGTATACAATTGTTCTTTATGATACCATGTAAAGTTATCATCAAAATCTTAAGACCAGATATAGAAACACTTCTTATTCTTACAATCTCCCCCTTTTTTATGTTGAAAAAACCATGTATTTTGATAAAATAATTTATTCAGGGTAATCATTGTAACCGAAAAATTCATAGTTAAGCTCACAGCTTCCTCTGAATCTGTTAATCCCAAAATTTCATTTATGCTTGTTCAGAGTCCCCCCCCCCCCTGATCCCTAAACTCACAAAATAAATTTTGAGTTTTCAGAATATAGAGATAGAGAAGTAACATTTCCCTACAACAAATCATCAAAGTTTGACTAGAGCACCTGGTCTTCATCTCAGAACCTGGTTACTATCAACACTTAATGAAGAATCAAAACTTGATTTTGAGCATGATTAAATAATACCACGCATCATGTATCAGCACTTCTATTTCTCGATTCTGATATCACCACCAAAACATTATACTTCTGGAGAAGTTCACTACTTCTTAAGTATCAACGTTTGACATGATAGTTTCCAGTATATCACACACTCATACAGTTCACAATTTCTGAATAGAATATACGTTGCAGAAGAACATGTATCATAGCACAGCTTCAAAGTGGCATCTTTGTATGAGAGCATGCATCATAATATTGACTTGACTTCCTTTCAGGAGAGCACAACTTCTGAAGCTTTAAGTCTGAATTCCATACTTTTAGAAAGTTCACAACTTCTGAATACTATGATATCAAGCAAGGTTATCTTACTTTCAATAAGTTTATAACTTCTGAATTGTGTTTGGTGCATTTGTTTGAATATTCATATATTCACAAAGTGTACAACTTCTTATATATGAAATCAGAGTTTATTTCATCCATAAGGTTCTAAACCTTAGACATCAAGATCTTCATGATCTTCATATTTAACCTGTCTTAGAATACACAGTGAACTTATTCAAAATTCCTGGATTGAAATATCAAACAAACAGTCAGTAGCAACAACATTTTATATGTTTGAGTTTAAGATTCTAAGAATAAATATTATCAAAATTATTTTACTTTCTCCCCCTTTGTCAGAAATAAAAAAGGTTCTAAAGAGACAGAAAAATAAAATTTGATTAATAACTAATGAGTTTAAAAGATACAATTGTTTTATAAACAAAAGAAAATAAATCTTAAGTTCTAAGATAAAGGTCTAATCATAAAATTCCTTGTTAAACTTCTCCATAATCTGCTTCAACATTTCATCCATCTGGTTGAAGGAAATTGCTTGAGCAACATTGTTTTCTTCATTTTTGTCTAGACGTTCTTGAATATGCTGATTGGTCTCTTGGAATTTTTCCAGAGTTTCCTTCAACCTATTATTTTCATTTTCAATGTTCAAAGCAGGCTTTATTTCATAGCAAGATGGCTGAGTGTCAACCACTGCTAACACAATATCAAAAATACCCTATGAGGGGATGGCTTCTAAGGCAAGCACAACTTCTATTTTTGGAGAAGGTAGAAGGAGAACTTCTGCGGTTGCTTCTTCCCAGGCTCTGTGCTTCTTGGCGACTTCAACAAAACCAAAGGATTCTATGATTATGAAATTGTTTTCCAGCCAACATCTGAATGATTTCCAAGTCACTTCAACTTCTTATGGATTTATGCTAGTTAGGGTTCTTCTTTCTACCAGTTTTAGAGCATTTTTGACACGTACTCTGAAATGGTACGATAATTCATTCAGAGGAATATGTTGAATGTCTGTTTTGGCAAAGTATATCAAAGGTTTCATAGCATATGGACATGGATCCATGTCAGGCACAACAACAACCTATACAATTTCTTCTTAAAATAGGGAAACATCTTGGTTATCAGCAAGACCTTCTGTAGACTGGGAGAAATGGTTGGATGGAGGAGAGTTAATATTAATTTCCTTAGGGATAATGAAGAAGAAGTATGGAGATAGAGGTTCGAAAAATGTTATATTTAATTGAGGCTCTGTAGGAGTAGAGGTAGTGGTGTCTGAGGCTTTTGAATCTTCTTGGTTGGAGGCAACTGGATGTTCATTTAATTCTATTTTAGAAGCTCTAACTCTAGAGGAAGCAGTAATACCTTTTGAAGTCCTAGCTACCTTAGAGGTTTCTGTGCTATTTGAGCTTTCAAGTATCAGAATGTGTTTCCTGGTTGTCCTTGTTCTCTTGGGAGCTACAAAGTCTTCTTTAGCCTTGGATTTTTCAACCATTTTCCTTTTTCTCTTTGGAGTAGGAGCAATGAGGGGTTAATCTTTGATTACACTTGATCGATCAAGCAGAAAGTTAGGGAATCCTATTACCAGAATTCGTCTCTTCTTTAAATCTGATGCATTAGGTTCCTCAGGATCTTATATTTCTTCTCTCTTTTTTAGACCAAAATATCTTATGGTAATTCCATTTATGGAGGCTCCATTAATCACATTTAAATCTTGAGTGTTCATAGAGTCAAAAAGATGAATTTCAATGAGAATGTCTGAAATAAGTCTTCCAAAAGGAATTTTCATCTTCTTTTTGGATGCTCCATCCCTTGAATCGGTAATAGTGGTTTTCAGATGATTGAAGAGAATTGCTGGAAGGTTGATTTTCTTGGAGGTTTGAATGGCACGCAGAAGATATTTCTGAATAGAATTGACATGATCAGGAGAGTTTGTTGGACAGCAGTGAGTAAAACTACCCAGAAAGATTCTAAACCAAACTCTCAGTTTAGGAATTAGAAATTTTCCCTTTTGTTCCTTAGCTCTTTTCTGATAGATAACTTTATCAATACCAGATTTCCTACAGACCTTTGTTGACATGTTAGTTAGAGTAGATCCTGATCTTTCAAGACTATAGAGCGTGGCTATATCTTCTTCTGTAATGAATATCTTCTTCCCATGGACGCTCGAACATACATGTCCACTTACAGAGACATACGCGTGTATCCAGAAGTCTTTAACTTAAAGAAAGGCTTGTGGAGATAATCAAAGTAGTTTGCCCAATTTTGAATACTAGCGACATCCTGTAGATGGAAATCGTTTGCAACAAGATTTTTGAAATCCACCAAAGCTTCAACAAGGACTACCAGCTTATTCACAGGGGTAGATAGGAATACTTTGGAATGTTGTTCGAATGGCGATAGATTCATATTAGCGTTTACTTGCTGAGATGCCATAGACGAGGAAGAGCGGATGCAAACTGAAAGTGTTTTAGGGTTTTCAAGAGGTTTGGGCTGAGAGAAAAAATATTTTTTGGGAAAAAGAGGATAAAGGGTGTGAAGAGATGTGAGTAGGTCTTAAATTGCTTTTTAGAAGTAATGACAAAAACTTGAACAAACCAAGAATCTGACAAAGAGTAAATTAGAGAGATTTTCTCACTTATTTTCAAGATTTGTCTCTTGAGGCACATCAATCGTTAATCATGTCTTAGAAAGGACAACTATCTTAAATTAACACTATTTCCTTTTGTTTTAACATATTTAGCTGCTATAAATTCTTTAGATTCTAGAGGATAGACATAATAATTTTTTCTTCCTTACAAACCATTAATAGGAGAAGGCATCTTAAATAAAAATAATACATTTCATAGGATGGTAATAATAATCATTTAAAGCCTTACCTTTCTCTAGTCATGCCATGAGCTTTCCTTCAGAAGTTCTTTTATTATATTTGATCATATCCCTCAGAATCAACTTTTTAGCTTTCAGTTTTTGTATTGAAATTTTTATCTTATCCACTCCAATTTTCTTGAGCGGAAGAGAGTACTGAATATGATTTGTCTTTGAAATTTGTAGGTTGCATTCATATCTTATGATATAGTGTTTTGGATTATATGATCTTTCCCTTTTTAATCACCTCTGAAATCCATGACTTCCTAGGTTTAAGTTCCAGGCTTCGGAACATATGCCTTTTTCCCATCATGAGTTGCAAGCATCCATAGTCTAGGTACCAAGACAGGCGTTTCAATTTCACCTCTAAGGATGTCTACAACATATATTATATTATCTTTCGGTACCCATAATTTCTTGGGTCTTTTGTGTTAGTTTTACCAGAGTTATGAGCAATTTTGGTTTCAACATTGGATTAATCATATTTACAGGTGTTAAAAGTATTTGGTTTAGCCAATTGAGTATCATCGGGTTATAGAATCATATTTCTCTTCATCTTTTCCATCTTCTTTTGGCGAAAACCCAGCAGGCACAAAATGAGAGTGTAAGGCAGTTTGTATATTTTCTTTATTAAGTTTAGATTTTTCATGAGGATCATAACCAATACCATTTACTTCATTTTTGCTTACACCATAGATCATAGAAGCTAACTGTAGTGGTAGAAATATTTTAAGACTAAGCCATTGGATTGACTAGACTTATACAGATCAAAATAAAAATCACCACCGCGCTTTACTGTTTCCAAAGGAATGGGAAAAGAGAGAGTAACCCAAAAAAGAAGGGGGAAGATTCAAGGTAAGGGGGTTAGTTATGCAAAGGGAAGGTATTAGCACCCTAAACATCTACGGTACTCCGCAACAACCTTTGTAAAATATGTATATTTTGGCTATAAAATGTTGTATATAAAATGGATGGTGGAGGTGAGAAAAGAAATATATATTTTTATGGTTTTTGCACCCGCCGCGGTTGCGAACCTTTAGTGCCTACGTACCACATTTCGTGTAATAGGGAATCATGGTATACGTAGTTCCTCTTTTAAAGTTTTAAAATACAAGTACGTTGATTAACTTTATAAGATAAGACATCATCGTCATTGTCCGTGTGGAAAACATACTTACTATCCACAATCATGAGAAAGGAGAATTTGCATCATCTCAAAGTGGAGGATATGACTTGATCTTAAAATCAACAATGCCTCACTCAACACTCAAGTGGAAAATATATCACTTTACTATATATTATAGAAGTATAGTTTTTTGCATCACTACAAGGATTGACAAGAGTCTAATCTTTTAAGAAAGGTTTTAAAGTAAAAAGCCAAAGTGGAAAAATGGTTTGTAATGAGGTTGATTGACTTCTAATCTTCTCACAAAAATGTCAAAGGTATTATTAAGTTGATTAGAGTTTATTTATGAAATTTTTTTAAAAATGCATGGACCTAAGTCCAAGTTTATTATGAAAGTGGTTTAAGTTTAAAAACAAGAAGAATTTTCAAAAGGATGGAGAAGATTTTTGAAATTAAAGAAGATGGGAGGAGAAGAAGAGACTATCCTAAAGCATAAGGTAAAAGCTAGGGATAAGAACCATCTAACCAAAAAGAAGCCAACACTTGACATTATGAGCCAAGATAGAATTCTCATTCTTTGGATTGAAACCAAACAAGCAAAGATACTAGACCTCTTGAGAGAACCAAACTTCAAGTGTATTAAGTATTCACAAAAATTGGGTAGAGTAACGACTGTATACGGGTGAATTTCAGATTACAGACAAAGAATGTAATCACAATAACCTGCATACAAAATAAACAAACAACCCAATGTCTTGAGGTAAACCTCAAGAACTCCAGACAAAATATCAATTAAGGTCACAAGGTCTCCAACATAGGCCAAGGTTTCTAATCCTAAGTCCAAGAAGTCCAATACTCCATAATGCCAAGGATAGTAACCAAATAGTCCAAATATTATTAAAGCTTTTTATGGTTCATGTTGATTATTAGGTGTCTTAAAAAGAAAAGAAAAGCTCAAGTGAGCAAAATAAAAATAGCAAGAATATAAATGCTCAAGTGAGCAAAATAAAAATGGTACATAAAGCATAAAAAATAAAAGGCATAAAATAAAAACAATTTAATAATTAGTGATTAGTTGGATGACCATCTTGAAACTTGTATTTGGAACTCATTAGAGGATTGGTAGAACCAAAGCCTCCACACAATAAGTTGCATTTGCTTTTTGTCAAGTATATCATCCATTTGGAATCCTCAAAAGTACCTTTTAATGATCAACGATGTTTAAGTGATCCGCGTTGACCAAAAGTGTTGTAGACCCATTAGAGGATTGGTAGAACCAAAGCCTCCACACAATGAATCTCAAGGTTATTGGATCAAAGAGATCAAATTAACATACTTGGGCTTGCAAACATAGGTTTGGGCCACGAATGATCATTTATTCGAATCGGGTCAAAATTTAGCGCTATGTTAAGCAATCGTAAGTGGACTTATGTAGAAGTCGCACCTATTTTGAGGTCGGTCAATAGCAATCTATGCACCATTTGTTTTGAGACATGATATAGAGATCATACTCCAATAACACTTAGTGCAATAAGAAAGGGATAAGATGAAGAAGGATGGGAAAGAATATACAAACCACATTTGAATTAAAATTTAATCAAACTATTATTAAAATCATTCATCCATTTTTGTGGAGTTAAACTCAACACCATGGAACCAATGATGTTAATAAAGTTCATGATCAAAAGTTCAACCCAAGATCAGCCAGAAAATAATCACAAAAAATAGTATTGCATTTAATATATACATTAAAAAGGTTTTTTAAAATGTTTTAAAATAGAAATAAAAGAGAAAAATATCAACTATATTCAAATTAACCAAGAAATAAAAAGTAAGACCATAAAAAAAATCAGAAATGAACTAAAATAATTTTATAAAACTTTTGGTAATTTTTTAAAGTCAGAAACTATTTTTAAAATTAAAAGAAATGATTAAAATAAACCAAAAATGATTAAAAAAAATAGCAAAGTTAGAAATAAAAAATAAATGAGGTCACCAATATTTGTCACAATATCATTGGATCATTCCATATTTTTTTTTCAGAATTCAAAAATGCATAAAAGTATTTTTAAACATTTAAAACAATTCAAATAAAGTAAAAATTTATAAAAAATATCAAAACACAAAATAAAATTGTGAAAAAATAAAAATCAGAAAGAGAAAAATCAAAAATATTTTTCATTATTTTTTCAGATTTTTTTGACTAAAAATGAATTTTCTATAATTTTTTTAAATTTAAAACAATTAAATATAAAAATCAGAAAATAAAAATAAAGTAAAAAATATATGGACCATTGGATGAGAGTCAAAACGCGTTAGTAATCAAATCCAAGGGATCAGGCGCACTGTACATATCATGGTCATTAGTGAATAAAGCACTGAATCAAATGTAAATCAAAAATTCAAAAAATACAAATGGCGATGTTTCATTGGTTGAAGGATGACACGTTGGTCATCTTTAACCTCCAGCCAGTCCCAAAACCAGGTTGCTCAATCTATAAAATTAGAGCACGAGACCTATGACATCTGCTTCGTCTCTTCAAGACGAAGACAACCACACATTCGCGATAAATTTATATAAATTGTAGCTCAAGCAATTTGGAAGGAAAGTTTTGAAAAGGGATTTGAAATTTCATGGTCAAAACATGTTTCCAGATAAAAGTAAGTGTTGCGACTAGAACCAGGGAAATGAGAGCATCACAATGATATCAAAGTTTTGAAGAATTGATGAAGAAATCTACCTATTGAAGTTGAGTTGCAGAGCTCCTGAAACTGGACTTCTATGGAGCAATATAGGGCATGATTCTTGAAGGTAATTATATGGTTAGCTTCAGGGAAGATCAAGGGAGGTAAATGGATTGAAAAATTGGATTGAAAAAGGCTTGAACACAGATTTCGAAGTTGCAGAAATATGAGTTATGGAACATGTAACACCCTCTAAAACCCCGCATATAATTTTCGCAAATATTAAAAATTATAAACTCAGAGTACATGTAATAATCGAGGAATGCTACAATTCCCTTTTAATAAAATAAATTCCTGTCATGCATAATTTTAGTGGTAACTCATACATGTCTACACAGCGGAATAATTTATTTAATAAAATCAAATGTTATAATATTTTCCAAAATCATCAGGGATTAACACCTGGAAAGTCAACGTCATATTATAACAATTAAAAGAAAATAAACGAGTCTGACTAAGCAGCTCGACAACCAAACGTTCCCGGAGTTACAACTATCAGAGCATGACCCGGACATACTAAAACGAAACTAAACTAGACACGATAAGCCTTCGCCAAGCACCTGAGCGAAGCTCCTCAATCTGAAATATTCAACAGTAAGGGTGAGCTTCTCAAATATACATTTGGTTATACATTCATAACAATCAATTCACGAAATCATAAGCATCACCCAATAATTAGCATATTTCATAGTTTACAAAACCTTTACAATTCATATATCCATGACATATTGCCTTTCATATTTGCAAATATTCATCAAACATCATCAACCATTTATCAAATCATACGTGTATACAAACAATCAAATATAACATTGGAAAAATCATCCATTCATGTTATATTCGAGTAATGCAACACACCCATGCATGTGGTACCACTACACCGCCCCATTATATCGCGGGTCACGGATAACTCACCGTTCCATTATATCGCGGACACGGCTACCACCTCAACGTTCCATTAAATCGCGGACACGTATATTGGCCACCATGTTAATTCCACACAATGGGAATTAACAAATGCAACATGATATGTAAGTATGTAACACTCAACATACTATGAACATCATTCAACATA
Source organism: Vicia faba (assembly GCA_948472305.1). NCBI lineage: Eukaryota > Viridiplantae > Streptophyta > Magnoliopsida > Fabales > Fabaceae > Vicia > Vicia faba. The sequence goes on from CATIWC010001147.1 coordinate 133,327, forward strand.
TCATGCACATCAACAATATCAAACATAACAGGATATGAATAGTATGTAACCACTCAGCATACTATTTAAACATCAATCATATCAAGTTACAAATAGCATGTAATCACTCAGCATACTATTCAAACATCAACCAATCACATCAATTATATCATAACTCATGCTCGAGAACATATCTAAAAGCATGGCAATAAAAATCCAACATCAAAACACTGAAATCAAAAATTCAGAAAATTCAGAAATTCAACACAGTAGCATCAACACGGGTGCCCGTGTTAAACAACACGGCCGTGTTGAAATATGCCCAGAAAACGCATTTTTTTAACAAAACAGGGGATCAACACGGGTGCCCGTGTTAAACAACACGGCCCGTGTTGAATTGTGTCTGGAAAACACAATTTTTGGCAACACAGTGCATCAACACGGGTGCCCGTGTTAAACAACACGGCCGTGTTGATGAGCGCGGGTCAGATTTTTCTGAACCTGCAGTGGCTCACAACAGCCGTCCAAACGCGGAAAAATGTCGGCCAAAACGCGTATTTCAGTACCTAACGCATCGAGCTTGTACAATCCACAACAATACCACAATATCCAATTTACTAATAATCATTATAATAACCTTAACCGGGGATTAACCGTAACTTTGGGGAATTCTACCGACACTGAGGTCGTCCCTACAATTTCCAAGGTAAATTCACGATCATTAGACATACGCCCAATTCACCATTTGGGACCTAAATTCTTAATCGATTCATGAGAATTGGGAATCCTAATCCTTTTCTAACAAAGTTCAGTCCTACGGTTATCGATCCCTAGAAACATCTAACAATTGGGATTTTCCTACCATTACCCGAATCAACCGTACATAAACCCATAAACAAAGGTAAATCGAGTATAAACCCCCCTTACCTTATCAATTAGCAGCTTTGAATTCTTGAGCGAAGTTCTCCGTTCTTCGTTCCTCGTACCTTCAGAGCTCTATTTCCCCAATTCTAACTTCTGTTTATCGTGAAAACCAAAATGAGGAATAACTTGAGTTCCAACACATAACTTTACTTCTTTTTCACCCCCACTCTTTACTAACAGCATCTAAGCCCAAAACATAAAAATCCCTATATTTCTTATTTCTTCGAATATTCCAAATAAATAATTCTTTTTATTTTATTAATTCTAATAAAATAAATTCCCAAATTTAAATAATTCAATTAATTGAAAACGGGGTGTTACAACTCTCCCCCACTAAAAGAGTTTTCGTCCTCGAAAACATACCTTAGACGAACAGCTCCGGATAAGCCTCTTTCATCTGGCTCTCCAGCTCCCAAGTGATATTTCCATCTGCTGGACCTCCCCAAGCAACCTTCACTAATGCTATCTCTTTACCTCTTAACTGTTTCACTTCCCGATCTTCTATCCTCATAGGCAATGTTTCTACTGTCAGGTTATCTCTTACCTGTACATCATCTATTTGGATTACATGAGATGGGTCTGGAATATATCTCCTCAACTGAGAAACATGAAAAACATCGTGCAAATTCGCAAGTCTCGGAGGTAAAGCAATGCGATAAGCAACTTCTCCAACTCTTTCCGTAATCTGAAACGGACCAATAAAACGCGGAGTCAACTTCTTAGACTTCAACGCCCGACCAATACCCGTCATCGGAGTAACTCTCATAAACACATGATCTCCAGCACTGAATTCTAAATTCTTTCTCCTCTTATCATGATAACTTTTCTGACGACTCTGAGAAGCTCTCATCTTCTCTTGAATCAATTTGATCTTTTCTGTAGTCTGCTGAACAATCTCTGGCCCAATTACCGAACTCTCTCCAGATTCATACCAACACAAAGGCGTCCTACACCGTCTACCATACAATGCCTCAAACGGAGCCATACCAATGCTCGAATGGTAACTATTGTTATAAGTAAACTCAATCAATGGCAAATAGCTATCCCAAGCTCCACCTTTCTCTAAAACACAAGCACGCAATAAATCTTCCAACGATTGAATCGTCCTCTCCGTTTGCCCATCTGTCTGAGGATGGTAAGCTGAACTCAATCTCAACTTAGTACCCAAAGCCTTCTGCAATCCTTCCCAAAATTTCGAAGTGAACCTCGGATCTCTATCTGACACAATACTAGAAGGAACCCCATGCAAACTCACTATTTTCTCAATATACAACTGTGCCAATCTCTCCATCGAGTAATCCATTCGCACCGGTATAAAATGAGCAGACTTAGTCAACCTATCCACAACGACCCATATCGCTTCACAATTCATAGGAGTCCTTGGCAACCCAGATACGAAATCCATAGAAATACTATCCCACTTCCATTCTGGAATAAACATTGGTTGCATAAATCCAGACGGCTTCTGATGTTCAATCTTCGATTTCTGACAGATTAAACATGCATACACAAATTCAGCTATTTCCTTTTTCATTCCCGGCCACCAAAACAATTTCTTCAAATCATGATACATTTTCGTGGCACCCGGATGAATGCTCATCCCACTGCGATGTCCTTCCTCTAATATACTTTTCTTGATTTCTGCGACATCAGGAACACAAACTCTATCGCCAAATCTCATAACATCATTTTCATCAATCCTGAACTCACCACCTTGACCTTGGTTGATCAATGTCAATTTATCAACTAAATTAACATCGGATTTCTGCCCGATCCTGATCTCTTCTAGAATACTGCTAGTAAGTTTCAACATACCCAAACGAACACACTTCGGAGTACTTTCACAAACCAAACTCAAATCTCGGAATTGCTCAATTAAATCCAATTCACGAACCATCATCATAGACATATGCAAGGACTTCCTGCTCAAAGCATCTGCAACTACATTTGCCTTACCAGGATGGTAATTCAAACCAAAATCATAATCTTTGAGAAATTCCAACCACCTTCTTTGCCTCATATTGAGCTCTTTCTGATCGAAAAGATACCTCAAACTCTTATGATCACTATACACTTCAAACCTCGAACCGTACAGATAATGCCTCCACAATTTCAAGACAAACACAACTGCTGCCAGCTCTAAGTCATGAGTAGGATAGTTCCTTTCATGAACCTTCAACTGTCTCGAAGCATACGCAACTACCTGCTGATTCTGCATTAAAACACCACCTAAACCCAACAGAGATGCATCGCAATAGACCACAAAAGATTCCACCGGATTCGGCAAAATCAGAATAGGAGCACTAGTCAATCTCCGCTTCAATTCTTGGAAACCTTTCTCACAATCAGAATCCCAAATGAACGCTTGTCCTTTACGAGTCAACTTCGTCAACGGCAATGCTAACTTTGAGAATCCTTCGATAAACTTTCTGTAATAACCTGCAAGACCAAGAAAACTTCTGATTTCCGAAACAGTCTTCGGCGCCTCCCACTGAGATACCGCTTCTACTTTCGTAGGATCCACTGCAATACCACTCTTAGAAATCACATGTCCAAGAAAACTAACTTCATTCAGCCAGAACTCACATTTGGACAACTTTGCATACAACTTCTTATCTTTCAACAATTCTAACACAATTCTGAGATGTTCCGCATGTTCTTCGTCATTCTTGGAATAAATCAGAATGTCATCAATAAAAACCACAACAAACTTATCCAGATACGGGTGAAAAATCCTGTTCATATATTCCATGAAAACACCAGGTGCATTAGTAACTCCGAACGGCATAACAGAATATTCATAATGCCCATACCTCGTTCGAAAAGCAGTCTTTTGAATATCTTCCGCTTTCACACGAATCTGATGATATCCAGATCTCAAATCAATCTTACTGAATACACTGGCTCCAATTAACTGATCCATTAAATCATCAATCCTCGGTAACGGGTACCGATTCTTAATGGTTACCTTGTTCAATTGCCTGTAATCAACACACAGTCTCATAGAACCTTCTTTCTTCTTAACTAACAATACCGGAGCACCCCAAGGCGAAACACTTGGACGAATAAACTTCTTCTCCAGTAAATCTTCCAACTGACTCTTCAATTCAGCCAATTCAGACGCAGACATACGATATGGCGCCATCGACACCGGTCTCGTACCAGGAATTAAATCTATAGAAAATTCCACTTCTCTCTCAGGAGGTAACTCGCCAACATCATCAGGAAAGACTTCTGGAAAATCACACACCACTGGCAATTCACTACTCCTGACCTTTCCTGTTGCATCTAACGAAGCAAGTAACATAAACACATTAGCACCATCTTCCATTGCTTCTTGCACCTGCCTAGCAGTCATAGTCAAATTCTCGACACCAACTGCTTCTGGGAAAATCACCGTCTTAGCAAAGCAGTTCAGATGAACCCGGTTAAATTCCAACCAGTTCATCCCAAGGATAATATCAATTTGTTCAAGCGGTAGGCACACTAAATCCATACCGAAACTTCTACCAAAAATCTCAATAGGACAATTCCTACATACGAGTGAAGTTGTCACTGAACCCGATGCAGGAGTATCAACAACCATGCTACCTCGCATACCAGATATGTCCAGTTTCAACCTCTCAGCACAATCCAAAGAAATGAAAGAATGAGTTGCACCAGTATCAATAATTGCAACTAAAGGTGTGCCATGAATAAAACACGTACCTTTAATCAATCAATCCTCTGGGGTAGTCTCAGATCCAGACAAAGCAAACACTTTTCCACCTGACTGATCCTTCCTAGGCTTAGGACACTGCGGACGAATGTGACCTTCTTCGCCACAATTGTAACAAGTAACAGACTTCCCTTTGCAATCAATAGACAAATGACCAGCCTTTCCACATTTATAGCACTTCTTCTCATCACTCTTGCAATCTCGAATGTGATGACCAGACTCACCACACTTGTAGCATCTGATAGGAGCCTTAGAATCTCCCCCACTAGGCCTTTTCCAACCGCCTGATCTCTGGTTATCTCTACCATATGGCTTGCCACGGTCCATATGTTGCTTCCCTCTTTTATCAACAGCCCCACGAGAGTGAGACGACCGATTCTTGGTAATATCTTCTTCCAAGATTCTGCTACAATCCACCAGATCAGAAAATCTACGAATACGCTGGTACCTGATTCCCTGCTTAATCTCATCTCGGAGACCATTCTCAAATTTGATACATTTAGAGAATTCTCCAGCCTCATCATTGTTGTAGTGTGCATAATACTTTGCCAGCTCAGTGAACTTAGTAGCATACTCACTAACAGTCAGATTGCCCTGCTTAAGCTCCAAAAATTCAATTTCCTTTCTTCCCCGAACATCTTCAGGAAAGTACCTCCTCAGAAAAGCCCTTCTGAAGTTAGCCCAAGTCAGTGCCTCTCCATCCTGAACCATTTCAGTCCTTGTGGCAACCCACCAGTCGTCGGCCTCTTCTGCCAACATATGCGTACCATATCTGACTTTCAGATCTTCAGTACAATCGATCACACGGAAAATCCTTTCGATTTCCTTCAGCCACTTCTGAGCACCTTCGGGGTCATGTGTACCTTTGAACAACGGAGGATTGTTCCTCTGGAAATTTCCCAATTGCCTATCAGCACCAATCACGCCTCCAGTTGGGTTTCCAGCAAGTACACCAGCTAACATCCCCAAAGCCTCAGCTAATGCAGCATCATTTCGTCCATTACCTCTTCCAGCCATATTCCTGAGAATTAAAACATACTCCACATCAGAATACAGTATCGACAGTGTTACCTTGCACTAGTCGCATACGAAAAGGAATGACTGACTCAAGACTCTGGTCACAACGACCAACTATGCTCTGATACCACTATTGTAACACCCTCTAAAACCCCGCATATAATTTTCGCAAATATTAAAAATTATAAACTCAGAGTACATGTAATAATCGAGGAATGCTACAATTCCCTTTTAATAAAATAAATTCCTGTCATGCATAATTTTAGTGGTAACTCATACATGTCTACACAGCGGAATAATTTATTTAATAAAATCAAATGTTATAATATTTTCCAAAATCATCAGGGATTAACACCTGGAAAGTCAACGTCATATTATAACAATTAAAAGAAAATAAACGAGTCTGACTAAGCAGCTCGACAACCAAACGTTCCCGGAGTTACAACTATCAGAGCATGACCCGGACATACTAAAACGAAACTAAACTAGACACGATAAGCCTTCGCCAAGCACCTGAGCGAAGCTCCTCAATCTGAAATATTCAACAGTAAGGGTGAGCTTCTCAAATATACATTTGGTTATACATTCATAACAATCAATTCACGAAATCATAAGCATCACCCAATAATTAGCATATTTCATAGTTTACAAAACCTTTACAATTCATATATCCATGACATATTGCCTTTCATATTTGCAAATATTCATCAAACATCATCAACCATTTATCAAATCATACGTGTATACAAACAATCAAATATAACATTGGAAAAATCATCCATTCATGTTATATTCGAGTAATGCAACACACCCATGCATGTGGTACCACTACACCGCCCCATTATATCGCGGGTCACGGATAACTCACCGTTCCATTATATCGCGGACACGGCTACCACCTCAACGTTCCATTAAATCGCGGACACGTATATTGGCCACCATGTTAATTCCACACAATGGGAATTAACAAATGCAACATGATATGTAAGTATGTAACACTCAGCATACTATGAACATCATTCAACATATCATGCACATCAACAATATCAAACATAACAGGATATGAATAGTATGTAACCACTCAGCATACTATTTAAACATCAATCATATCAAGTTACAAATAGCATGTAATCACTCAGCATACTATTCAAACATCAACCAATCACATCAATTATATCATAACTCATGCTCGAGAACATATCTAAAAGCATGGCAATAAAAATCCAACATCAAAACACTGAAATCAAAAATTCAGAAAATTCAGAAATTCAACACAGTAGCATCAACACGGGTGCCCGTGTTAAACAACACGGCCGTGTTGAAATATGCCCAGAAAACGCATTTTTTTAACAAAACAGGGGATCAACACGGGTGCCCGTGTTAAACAACACGGCCCGTGTTGAATTGTGTCTGGAAAACACAATTTTTGGCAACACAGTGCATCAACACGGGTGCCCGTGTTAAACAACACGGCCGTGTTGATGAGCGCGGGTCAGATTTTTCTGAACCTGCAGTGGCTCACAACAGCCGTCCAAACGCGGAAAAATGTCGGCCAAAACGCGTATTTCAGTACCTAACGCATCGAGCTTGTACAATCCACAACAATACCACAATATCCAATTTACTAATAATCATTATAATAACCTTAACCGGGGATTAACCGTAACTTTGGGGAATTCTACCGACACTGAGGTCGTCCCTACAATTTCCAAGGTAAATTCACGATCATTAGACATACGCCCAATTCACCATTTGGGACCTAAATTCTTAATCGATTCATGAGAATTGGGAATCCTAATCCTTTTCTAACAAAGTTCAGTCCTACGGTTATCGATCCCTAGAAACATCTAACAATTGGGATTTTCCTACCATTACCCGAATCAACCGTACATAAACCCATAAACAAAGGTAAATCGAGTATAAACCCCCCTTACCTTATCAATTAGCAGCTTTGAATTCTTGAGCGAAGTTCTCCGTTCTTCGTTCCTCGTACCTTCAGAGCTCTATTTCCCCAATTCTAACTTCTGTTTATCGTGAAAACCAAAATGAGGAATAACTTGAGTTCCAACACATAACTTTACTTCTTTTTCACCCCCACTCTTTACTAACAGCATCTAAGCCCAAAACATAAAAATCCCTATATTTCTTATTTCTTCGAATATTCCAAATAAATAATTCTTTTTATTTTATTAATTCTAATAAAATAAATTCCCAAATTTAAATAATTCAATTAATTGAAAACGGGGTGTTACAGAACAAGTTTGGCAGGGTAATTCTGGCTATCCAAGCTTGAGAAAATGAATGAGGGATGACCCTCTATTTATAGGGAATCAAATGGAATGTCCAAGCGTGTGAAATGATGAAGTTGTAAACAAGAAAATTGTGACTTCTAACTCAACCAAAACGCGCGTTTTGTTGTGCTAATCACTTCTAGAAGTTCAATAAACATGTATAAAGAAAAAAAACGTGCAGAAACAAAGTGTTTAGAAGCTAAACCAATGATTTCAAATTCTGACTTTTGAAGAAACTTCAGTTCCAAGTTACCAAGTTCAAATCAATGGCATTCTCAGCTCAAGGGGTCTTAGGGCATGATTCTTGATGCTTTAGAAAGATGAGGTTACAAGCTTTAAAATGGGAAAAGAATGGAGTCAAATGGATGTTTGAGCTGAAAGTTGGAGAAAAAGGGTTGACTTTCCATACTTAGAAATATTTCAAAATTTTCTTCAAAAATGACCTGTAATGTTTTGCATCCAAACATGGCCTTCCTCTTGTAATTTTCTCTTGACCAAAAAAGATGGCATAAAATAGACCTCTTAAATGACACTTTGAAACTTGAACCATTCAAAATATCCAAAAATTGAGAGAGTTATGAATTGTTGAAGTTGGCAAAAAATCATGAAATGACCTATAATCTTTTGTGTCCTTAGGGCATCTTCCATCCATTTTCTAACTTTGCATATAAAAGAAGGAATAAAGTTCACATCCTCAAGATCATTATGGAAAAAAGAGTGGGCTCAAGGTGATAAAAATTGACCAAGTTATGATCATTTAAAGTCACACATGAGAAATTGAGGGTTCATCTAGAGGACTTGTAATCTTTCTTCATCATCAAGTTTCTTCCACATGAAAACTCCTTGAAACTTTTGAAGTAATTTGTTAATAACCATTTGAAGAGAATGATGAATTTGGAATCACTCAAAAATACCAAAAGATGAGCAAGATATACTTCTTTGAAGTTCAAAACCCTAGCTCCTAGATCAAGAAAATGTTTTGAGGAACCTTGACAATTTTGAACCACATTCTTGTACCAACACTATTGCTTTGTAAATAGAAGTTGTTGAGGATGAAAATGGGAACTCATAGCCACTAAAAACACTTACATATCTTGAGAATTGAGAGAAATATTCACTTGTGATCAATGGGAGCAAGACTTTGTCCAACCATGACAACTTCTTCAATCAATCCCTTGCACTTTTGAATCAATCTTGATATCTTGGAAATAAAGTGAACCAAAATAACCTTGTCATGCCATACCTTCCAAAACAACTTCAATGGTGAGGTTTAAAGTTCTAAAGTTTTATTTCCTAGGGCATGGAAATAAACTCATTAACCCATGGATCAACTTGCTAAGCCACATTGCCTTTACCTAAGTAAGACAAACCATCATTGCATTTTATTAATTAAAAGGAAAATCAAGATAAAATATTCATGATCACAAAAGAAAACAAGTCAAGGTGCTTGGTGATTCATCAAAGAGCAAAGCTAAAGATAGGGAGGAGAACTAAAAACCCTAATGTGATCTTGTTGTAATTGAATCAATATGGTATGATAAAGGGATCTTAGGGGGAAAAATTCGGGTGCAACAGCTGCCCTTATTTAAGTTTCTTCTATCCAGAGATGCGAAGGTTAAAAATATTCGCGTCGACACAATCGAAGATATTTAAATATAAAACAAGCCCTATTTTCGGACCTAAGATGCCATGCAATGCTCATGAGCATGAATGCGCATGAACAAAATCAAAGAGACACAAAACACCGTTGGGGATGTAACAAAGGAAATAAAGAAACAAAAGAGAAACCAGACCAGGAAAATAAATCACTGGTGAATCAAAAGACCTGACTTATAGAGGATGATAAAAAGCCAAAGGATACACAAACTTTTACTGAAAGCGAAACTACCAACGTTCACTGAAGGTAGAAAGGGAGAAAAATAATACCGATGTTTACTGATGGAGAGCTACCAACGTTTACTGAAGGTAGAGAGAAGAAATCATCGATGTTCACTGACAATGAACTACCAGCTTTCACTGAAGGTAGAGAGAAAAGAAAATATCATAACACTGTCGTTCACTGACAGTGAACTACCAACGTTCACTAAAGGTAGAAAAAATATAACAATCACCAACTTTCGCTGAAGGTGACCTATCAACTTTCACTGAAGGTAGAAAGAGAATATATCATAACATCTCTGTTCACTGACGATGAACTACCAACATTCACTGAAGGTAGAAAAAAGATAACAAGCACCAACTTTCACTAAAGGTGACCTACCAACTTTCACTGAAGGTAGAAAGAGAATATATCATAGCATCCCCGTTCACTGAAGATGAACTACCAATGTTCACTGAAGGTAACAAAAAGATAACAAGAACCAACTTTCATTGAAGGTGACCTACCAACTTTCACTGAAGGTAGAAAGAGAGTATATCATAGCATCATCGTTCACTGACAATGAACTACCAATGTTCACTGAAGGTAGCAAAAAGATAACAAGCACCAACTTTCACTGAAGGTGACCTACCAACTTTCACTGAAGGTAGAAAGAGAATATATCATAGCATCGTCGTTCACTAACGATGAACTACAAACATTCGCTGGAGGTAGAAAAAGAATATATCATAGTATCGCCGTTCACTGACGATGAACTACCAACGTTCACTGAAGGTAGCAAAAAGATAACAAGAACCAACTTTCACTGAAGGTGACCTACCAACTTTCACTGAAGGTAGAAAGATAATATATCATAACATCACCGTTCACTGATGATGAACTACCAACGTTCACTGAAGGTAACAAAAAGATAACAAGAACCAACTTTCATTGAAGGTGACCTACCAACTTTCACTGAAGGTAGAAAGAGAGTATATCATAGCATCATCGTTCACTGACGATGAACTACCAATGTTCACTGAAGGTAGCAAAAAGATAACAAGTTTTTTCCAAAAATTTCGGCGCTTCACCTAGAATGGGCCTCAACTTCTTCTTTAACCAAGGCATTCTTCCTGAAAAGGATAATATATAAGCTGTCTCAAATAAAGAGACTATCACTTGCAAAGATTTCACAATGAACTGTCTCTGCGATATTGAAAGTCTTACCATCCACTGGTGTAATTTGACAACGGATTGCAAACTGTCCACTCATAGAGAAGATAGCAAAAAAGTTACGTCGACTTTTATAGGGAAGTACAAGTTGCTCAAATAAAGAGACCTACCACTTATTGTTATAGGAAGGATCGTAAAAATGACTTCCTGGGGAAAGAAATATGACTTCCTGGGGAAACGCCAATATATTCCTGCTGAATAGATAAAGGTCTTCTCGTGCAAAATAAATGCACATCCTCAAACCAAAACTCAAAGCTTTCAAACGTCCAAAGTAATAATATTGCTGGGAAACAAAGATTCGATCTAGAAATAAACTGGAGCAAAATAGTCTACCAAAATACATTCTCTGAGAAATGAACTCAAGAGGGAAACCCAAATCATCCAGACAAAGAGCTGTACAGGAAGGCTAAAGCAAAAATCTTGCACGAGGGACTACTCAGTGGGGAAATTGAAAGAACATACACTTTCTGCTTATGACTGACACTCTATTGGAGAGAGGACAACAGAATTCTGCAAAACAGGGCAATACATCCACAAAATAATAACGAGTGTGAATGAGCAATGATTTGCCAAATTTTAACTATGCATGATGTATGTATGAATGTATGAGTGCTATCGTAGATATGCTGACAAAACAGACATATAACACTGTGAGTAACCAGGAAAAACCAATTCGGGCACAAACTACCCTCGGCTAAATCACATTTAAGATGAACGTTCCATAAGAAAAAGTAGGCGCCAACTAAGGAAATAAAATCCTACTGCATGGCTTAACTTCACTAGGGAGAAACGTAATTCGGAAGTAAATAAAACATAGCGACAAAACAGTACAGATACAGAGATATAACATCCTTCCCCAGGATTTACCAGGGAATAGCACTCATACTTCAATGGGGAGACACATATTTTCAAATGTAACACTTCTATTGGGGATTTTAAAATCAATTTCAAGTAAGGCATATGGACACCAAATCATCAAAACATTCACTGAGGAATTCAGGCCCACTTTGAAGGAGGAAAAACATACAAACTTCGCTAAAGCATATAATGCCCCATCGTCGAGACATTAACCGGGGATTTCATACTGACTTCAATAGGGAGGTAAACACCACATTCTCAAAGGGAAAACCAATATACGTTATTCACTGGAGAAACCAGAGACATGTGTTCTTCGAGATTAATTATTGTACCAACTTCTCTGGGAAGAAAGAACTTATGTCAAACAAGAGAAACCTTCACTGGAGAAATCTTGGATTGAGTCTTCATATCATGCAAACTCAGAAAAGAAAAAAAAAATGAACCAAAACTTGACCGGGGACATTGGAGTCACAAACCCAATACAACAAAAACGTCTTGAGAAAATCTTCCCCGGGAAACAAAACTTATCAAAACAACTGGAGTTCATCCATTCCTGGGATCATCACTTTTGTTTTTCTCTTGCATCACAAATTTTAAAGTAAAAGCAAATTGTAAATTCCTTTTGAAAATCAATTTTTTTATTTAATCTTTTCGCTTTAAAAGTTATTATCAATAATAAATGGAGTCTTTGCAAGCTAAATAAAATAAGAAATACAAAGAATTGGGTAAAAGCTCAAATTTCATTAATAGAATGGTAGTCTGCGAATGGCGAGACTCCATGGATGATTACAAAGTTCGGAAAATGGTAATATATAATGGAAAAGATACATTAAGATACAATGACCACTATCCCCTCTAACAACTTTTGAAATCCTGAGCAGCAGCTTCCGTTGAAGTATGGTAAGGATTCAAGAAGATTGTTGCTTCAACGATCAAGTCTTGTCTGATGTAGTTACTTGCCAAGAAAGTCCCTAACTTTTGCCTAAGCTGCCCTTGCGGGTTTTCAACTTAGCGGGAAATTTTATTCTGTTTATGTCTCTAATTTTTTCCTAGACCGCCTGTTGTACCCTAAAATTTTCCCTCTCATTTATCAAGACTTTTCCCACAAGATCTCTTTGACTCAAGACTGGATTAGGGTTTGACCAATTCAAGACCTCTCATCAAGCACTGATCACCCAAAATTAGGGTTTGAGTTTGCCCAATGATTGTTGGACTATCAATGCTTCATATGAATTTCAAAAATCATTATGGACCCCTAAGTTTACTCATGACAAGTTTCAAGCCTTGAACCACATTTTTGATCAATCAATCAGACAGTTGACCTAAAAATCAGCTGTATTGGGGTAAAAGTCAACGATGGCCAATTTACAGTCAAACTTCATAAATTTTGATCCACATCAACATTTTAGACTCATTTATATCATTTGATCAATTTTGGACCACAATTCCTCAAGAAATTTGATCAAATCATCAAAAGGGCAAAATGGTCAAAATTAGGGTTTTGATTGAGAAAGGGTAATTTCTGATTTTTGACCTAGCAAGTGACCAATTGATTTGAAGCACGATTTCAAGGGTTCAATTGTATCATATTTACCTAATAATATGGTTCAAAACATTTCAATTTCATTGGATTGACAGATGAAATTTGCAGTCAACTAATCAAAAGTCAATTGTATACTGAAAAGTCAAACTTTGACTTTTTGGTCAAAATCAAGTGCCAAGGATCACAATTCATCAAAACATGTCAAAATGTGAAACTTTTTCATCAAGAAACCAAAGATTGAAGATTTGATTTTGAAATTTGAATTTTTCTTAACTTAGAAATTTTTCTAAGTATAGAAAATTTCTTATTTTTTCTCAACCTTAGGCCAATTTTCCACCATGATACAAGATGATTCAAAGGAAATTCCCAACATGAAAGTTATAGATCTCCATGAAATCTATAACTTTTCTTCACACATTTTTCCTTAAAGATGCTTGGATCTCAAGATATAATTTTGTGAATACATGCCCATGAACTAAAATAACTTAGTGAAATTTTGTCCTAATTTAGGCAGGTTTTTGACCTAACTTCATGGAAATTTTTCACCTAGTTCCAAGAGGTATCTTGAAATGCATTTCAAAAATAAGTTATAGATTATATTGCAAGCTTTCCAAAATGTCCAAGAACTCCTTGAGATAATTTTTGAGTAGGGATAATCGAAGAGATGAAGTTGACAATTTCTCACTTTGAATTCAAGCCATTTCATGAAGAACAAAACTCCAATCTGAACCTATGCTGCCTAATCCTTGCTTTACAGGCCTCAAAATTGTTTCTCACTTCATAATTTAATGCTTACTCAGTTGATAAAGCCTTAATCCAAGCACAAGAGTCTTTGTCCAAGCTCATAAATGGCACAAAGTTGCCATTGCCATTTTGGAAAAGCATAACTTTTGCAACTTTTCATTTCTTGAGCATTGAACCTGTTTTATATGCACACACAAGTCCTATAAACCAAATACAAGTTGTCTAGGACTTGTACCAACTCCAAGCATGCCAGTACAAGCATGAGGAGACCTGTCTCTTCACTTTGCTTCAAAAGCAAGAAAGTGTGCAAAAAGCCTACAACTGAAAAATCTGTTGTGGAGTTGACAAAAAAATTTCTCTATACTAACACACAAACCCATTACAACTGAAAACACGATTGCAAAAGTCCAAAAACACTCCAAAACTCCCTCTTACCAAAAACTTGTCAAAAACTTGCAGTTTGAGCATAAGCATAGCTATCCACAAATTTGCTCGTGCGTTTCAAGTTTTAATCATTCAAACACTTTACCTACCTCATATCTAAGTGATCCAGACCATCATCCCTGCACTGTAACTCCTCCTTCTTCATATGCCATTTTTGTTTTCCAAGCTTGCAGGTTGACTTGGATAGAGAGTTCCAGGCACTTCCAAAGCAAGGCAAGGATTGGAACACACTCAGGGAGGTTCAAGCAAGCTAAAGGAACCTTCAGGCCTTCCTAAATCTCACTCAAACTCCACTCACGATCTCAGCTGAAAGAGGTAAGAATTCCAACTTTTATATCTTCATACAGGTATCCATTGACCACGATTTGTGAAAGAAAAATGTAGATATTATAGTGCTGAAGCCAACCATGTGCATAGATTCCATTTCTGTTCATTATGTGTAGGGAATTTTGGAGTTCAAATTTCTGTAAAAATTAGGTTTAAAATTAGGGCTTTCAAAATTCGTTTTAATCTTTGATTGTTAGTTTCCATAAGTTACATATCTGAAATCGTGGGAAAGAGTACTATCATTTTCATGTTAGAAGTTTCCATTTTCATGGAGGGATGAGAAAGATATAAAGCTTCTGGCCAGCTTGAGGAAGAAGATGAAGTACATGGCAAGGAAGCTTTTCACGTTATGTTTTTATTGTTTCATATAAACTAACGGATGTACAGCCACCCAGTGGCAAGGTAGCGCGCTGGCAATGCCCAAGTCATGGGTTCGAACCTTTGCGTTACCTTTTACATTTTTCTCATTTTTTTCAGCTTTAGTTTTGGCATTTTTGGCAGTATGGGCTTGGTTCTTGGGCCTTCTTTTTTTTCTAACACACTATCCCCTATTTGCTTGCAGCACCCCTGACTCAATCTTTTTATTATTTATTTTATTTTCATATTTATTTTATTAAAATATTTTCTTTAACACATAAAAATCATAAAAAATATAAATATGATAAATATTGCATTTTTATTTTATTTTATTTTATTTTCACATAAAAAATATATTCTAAATATATACTAACTATCTTCCTTAAATAAATTTGTAAAAATAAATTAAACTTAGATATATTCTTATCTTTTTTTTATATATATACTTGTAAATATTTATTTTAATATATAAAAGGACTAAATATTTTCATAAAATATTATTTATTATTTTCAATACAAAAAATACACAAAAAAATAATACTTGAAGAACTTTATTTTCCTTTTAAATTAGAAATTAGGGTTAACCATTCTTCTCAAGAAATAATTTCCTTTTTTTTTATTTTTAGGATTAGGTTAAAACTATTTTTCACATAAAAAAATCAAATAATTTCTTTTCCTTGCATATTGTGATAATGTGGGAAGAACTGACTGTTTTTGAAATGCTGTTTGCGTTTTGCGTTTGTTTTCGCAAAATGTCGCGGTAAGCGAGAGTCGTCACCGAATTTTATTTTATCCAACAAGGAAAGGAAAAAAGCACAGAAAAACTCCTTTTTCGAGATATTTCTGAGTACGGGGGGTAGATTTATAGAAAGGGAAGGTATTAGCACCCTTTCTATCCGTAGTTATCCACGGGCTCTTAGGTACTTGCTCATCATTTTCAAAATTATTTTCTTTGTGTTTGTGCGCTTTGAAAAGTTTTTGTTTTGACTTTGATTTAACTCTTGCTTCTGTCTTCAAGAGTGTAATGAAGTGTTTTTGAAAACTTTGTTTGTAAAGGAGTGTAAGTGTGAAAAAAATTGTTTGGATTGAGCAAGTACTTAAGAGCTAATCTACCTACTCGAAAAAAGAAACGTTATATGTTCGTTTCCTTTAGACAATGCTATCCCACTATTAGTAAGTAGGTAGCACCGTCGTTGGAGTTTGAGGGTCAATTCGAAAGAGGGACATACGGTCACTAAAGCAATGTTAGGACGTCTTAGCGGTAACTCTAATGTCTTAGATCATTTATCCGAGGCAACAATATCTGAGGCAACCATTTCGAGGCAACTATGATCTTTTAGACAAGAGGACGACCTCTAAAACAACCTATACTCAATAACCATTTACGAAGGCAACCAAGCGGGGTGTACCCTAAGAATGCGCATGTGCAAGTGTGTTGATTTCAGTTATTTTTATCTTTGCACATGTTTAGGGTGATCTAATTGATTTTAGGTTAAACATCCATTCTTGTCATGCAAACCCCATTACCAAACATCTAACAGTTGAATATTTGCAGAAATTAAAGGTGCGGAAATTAAACTAAATTATTACAAGGCGTCAGGTATTTACATCGCCAAAAGCAACCCTTTGAAATAAAATAAAAGCGGAAAATAAATATCCTAATTAATTATTACAAACCGGGAGCAGATACATTAATTGGATAAAGAAAAATAAAGCGCGCGATGCGAAGTTAAATTGAATGCGAAATTAGGGTTTTGACCCTTTTGATTAAAAGAAATGTTTTTGTTGTTTTCATTTTTAATAAAAGAAATTAAATCCTAAAATAAAATGCTAAATTAATTATTAAATAATTTTAGTTAATGAAAAATAATTAATGACACATTTTTGGAGTTTTTGTTATTTTAGGAAAGAAAATAAAATGATTAAATTAGGGTTAAAACCTATTAATTCTAATTAATTTTAAATATTTGCAAAATAAATCAAAGTTATCTAAAAATTAATATCTTAATTAATTTAATTAATATTTATTAATAAAAAATAAAATTCTGAATTTTAATTGGGTAAAAACATTTTTGTGATTTTTTGATAAAAAAGGAATTAATTTGGTTAGTAATTAAAATAAATAAAATAAATAAATAAAATAAAACAAGCAAAATATAAGAGAAAGAGAGAATGGGCCTGCTTTTTTGAGGTGTGTGAATAGAAATTTCATTGGCCCAATTGATGAAGATCCAATTGACTTTTGGGATCCTGTGCATATGCGTTGACCTGCCTATGGTGTGCCTTCAATGCCTGGCCACCAGATCTGGCCATTTGGCCATCTGGCACGTTGATTGGTGAGTGTTCATGATGGGTCTCCTAACTTGAGCGTGTACATGATCATCTGAAATAAATTAGAAAAATAACAAATGCTGGAGGCAGGGATCGAACCCCTGACCTCCAGCCTCTAATGCCCTGGAATCAAGCATGGCAACCACTAGGCCAAGTGGTTCTTTTTGTTAAAGAAATACAAAACAATTATAATATAAAAAAAAGGTCAATGGATGCTATAAAAAATAATGCGCCAGATTTGAATGGACGAATGGGAAGGCGACACGCCTTCGTCCCTGTCCTCTAAAACTGTAACTTTTACCTACGGATTTTTATCCACAGCTAAAATCGTGGCTTCATTCTAAATTCTTCTCCAGGCAACATAAATGGAAGCTAGCGCCATGGTTGAGCTCGTCTTGTTCTTCTGATCATGACCATAGCCATCATGAAGACCAATTGTACTTGAAAAGAAAAACCCCAAAAATAAAACCGAAACCCTAACAATGGTGGATCTCGTTACAGGTCACGTAAATGCAATTGAATAATACCAAAAGCTTGCAAATGATTTGTAGATTCAGAATATGCTATCAATTCATGCTAACTATGCTTAAATTTGAAAATCTGAAATCAAGAAAAGGGTGAGTTCGTGAGTGACTTACAGTGCTCTGGGAAGCTTGAAAACGCATGGTCTTGGTTGCTTTTGCTTGTAGAGATGGCCACGAAGATATTGAGATCAACACCAAGCCTTGAAACTGCCTCTAGACTTGATTTCAATCTCACACTTTTTTGGTGTTTTTGCAAATTTTGTTCTTGCTCTCCAATTGATCTCCAACCACTATTTTGATCGGCCTCGCTTCCTTATGTATTGTACAATACATTAGGGTTGTTTTTGCTGTCCAAATCTTCCTCTATCAATGCTTTGATATTTGATTTGATCTTATTTTAACAACCTTCCAAATTTGGTCCAAATCCCATATTTTTGTACCCTTATGCCTTAATACAAGTTTGATGATGGCAAGCTGTATAATGAGACCTGAAATCACCACAAAATCTTTGTTATCAATGCTTTTGGATTTTTATTTGATTTATTTTGATTTAAATCAAGTTAATTCAAATAAAATCAAAATAATTAATAAAAATATGATATGGACACATAGCCAAGGCTATAACACGTGGGCAATAATGCCAACCCAAAACAAGTGAAAAAGAATGGGCCCATTTGGCAAAATTTGAAGTTTTGGGGATAGTTGACTTTTGGCAATTTTACAGAAAAGTCCAACTTCAACAATGCATAACTTCCTCAATTTTGACTCTTTGGAGGTGTTCTTGGACCTTTTTGAAAGCTTGAGATGTCCTCTAACCAACCCTTTTGGTCTCATATCAATTTGATATTCCATGCTCAAGTATGAAGCTTTGACAAAAAAGGTGTTTTTGTTGACTTTTCAAAATGACCTATAATGTCCAAATTCATAACTTCTTGTGAGTGCATATTTTGATTTTTGGATATGAAGATGGATTGTAGGTAATTGCATCCTATTCAAAATGAGATTTGGATGGGTCATTTATCATAAAGCATGAGAAAGTTATTCTTGGTCAAATTTGGGTTGACTTTTCCTGCAAAACCCTAATTTAGCAACTTTTGAATCTTGATGAATTATGAGCAATCCTTGATGAATAATGATCAATCCTTGATCAAATGATGAAATATACTTCAAAATGAGGATGTTGACCAAAAATATTGAAGTTTGACTGCATAGGGGTCACAGTTGACTTTTGCCCTAGCATAGTCGATTTTTGGACCTTTGAGCAATTGATTGAGCAAACTTCCTCTGTAAGGCTTGAAACTTGACATGGATGATCTTGAGAATATATTAGGACATTGGTGATCACTTGGGGTCACTTGGACTTAAGGATCTTTATGCAACACAAAACCCTAATTTGGGGAAGACTGTCTTATGAGAGAGCTTGTCTGGCCAACCCTTGAGCTACTTTGATTAATTTGAGGATCTTTCTTGAAATGTTTTGAGAAATAAGGGAGGGAAAATTTTGGGGTACAACAGCTGCCCCTGTTCAATCTTCTTAAACCTGAGGATGCAGATTGACTTTCGTGCCTTTCGTAATCCGAAGGTGGAAGTGGATTGAACACTAGAGTGCCCAGAAATTTGCACTCACATGAAGTGGTAATTGTCTTATGATGCAGGGAATGGGCTTATAGATGCCATTTGGAAGAGTGTCGATCGCCTAAGAGATTCCTTAGCGAGAGCTTGTATACCTGTTGTTGGGGAAGATTCCGCTGGAGAAGTCTGATCTTTCATGGAGAGAGGTAGAAATTTAGGAGCTTCGTCGTCCGTCATTCTGCTGGTAAGTCGTCTCTGTTGATATTTAGGAACTTCAATCGTCCGTACTCAACTGAGGGAACAATTTTTGCTGAGATTTAGGAGCCTGTCCGTAATTCAACTACTTTGCCGAGATTTAGGAGCTAGTCCGTGATTCAACAACTTCGCTGAGATTTAGGATCATGTCCGTAATTTAACTTGGAGAAACATCTCTGCTGAGATTTAGGAACTCGTCCGTAATTCAACTGAGGAAATATCTGTCGAGATTTATGAACTCGTCCGTAATTTAACAACTTTGCTCAGATTTAGGAACTTATCTATAGTTCAACTGGTTTTGTCGAGATTTAGGAGTTTATCTGTAATTCAACTAATTTTGTCGAGATTTAGGAGATTGTCCGTAATTCAACTGATTTTATAGAGATTTAGGAGCTTGTCCGTAATTCAACTGATTTTGTCGAGATTTAGGAGCTTGTCCGTAATTCAACTAAACAACCACCTGTTGAGATTTAGGAACTCTCCCGTAATTCAACTGAGAAAACATCTCTGCTGAGATTTAGGGACTTCAATTGTCCATAATTCAACCGAGGAACATATCTGTCGAGATTTAGGAACTCGTCCGTAATTCAACAACTTTGCTGAGATTTAGGAACTTGTCCGTAATTCCACTTGGAGAAACATCTCTGCTGAGATTTAGGAACATCGTCTGTAATTCAACTGAGGAAATATCTGTCGAGATTTAGGAGCTTGTCCGTAATTCGACTGCTTTGCTGAGATTTAGGAGCATCATCCGTAATTCAACTTATGAAATATCTGTCGAGATTTAGGAACTCATCCGCAATTCGACTGAGGAAATATCTGTCGAGATTTAGGAGCTTGTCCATAACTCGACTGCTTTGCTGAGATTTAGGAGCATCGTCCGTAATTCAACTTATGAAATATCTGTCGAGATTTAGGAACTCATCCGTAATTCGACTGAGGAAATATCTGTCGAGATTTAGGAGCTTGTCCGTAATTCAACTGCTTTGCTGAGATTTAGGAGCATCGTCTGTAATTCAACTTATGAAATATCTGTCGAGATTTAGGAACTCATCCGTAATTCGACTGAGGTAATATCTGCCGAGATTTAGGAATTCGCCCGTAATTCGGCTGCTGCAACTTTGTTGAGATTTAGGAGCCCGTCCATAATTCAACTTGAGGAACTATCTGTCGAGATTTAGGAACATCGTCCGTAATTCAACAACTTTGCTGAGATTTAGGAACATCGTCCGTAATTCAACAACTTCGCTGAGATTTAGGAACAACGTCCGTAATTCAACTGAGGAAATATCTGTCGAGATTTAGGAACATCGTCTGTAATTCAACAACTTTGCTGAGATTTAGGAACATCATCCGTAATTTAACAACTTCGCTGAGATTTAGGAACATCGTCCGTAATTCAACTGATGTAAAAGCTTCATAGCTTGAATTTTGTGAAAATCTTTCTTGAAAGGTAAAGGTTAGTTGTATGTAATGCATGATATGTATCGAGCAATGATGTTCTCGAAATAAATAAGATTTTGTTGTATGATGCGTATGCATGTCATGATGTATGAAAATGTGATGTTTTCAGCTGGGGAAAATGAATCCCGGATTTTTGTTGGAGAAAAGAATGGAATTCTTCGTTTCTACGGGAGATAGTGGACGAAAATATTTGTGAGAATAAACCTGCAGAAGAGGATAACTCGCTGGGGAATAAACTGATGAGAGAATGACTCTGTGGGGAAGAGATGCTCTGCCGGAGGATTCCGTTGATTAATTCAGCTGGGGATGAATTACCGTTGCTGGTGACAGTGGAACCTGTTGGGGATTGAATTCCTGTTTTGTGAAAGGAATGAACTCCGTTGGGGATGATTTTCCAGTTGCGACTTTACTGGGGATAGCCCTTTTAGATTCTATTGGGGATAATCTTCCGGAGTCTACTGGGGACAATTCTTCAAACTCCACTGGGGATAAAAATTTCCAAACTCCATTGGGGATATATATACTTTATATACTCCGCTGGGGATATATTTTTTTGTATACTCCACTGGGGATGACAAGACTTCTTAGTGCTGATGGTAGATAAATTCTGCTTGGGGAGAATATTACTGATTCAGTTACAGTTGCGATTCTCAGCTGGGAAGAGCTAACACCATTGTCTTTCTCTTACTCTGCGGGGAATGAATGTACTTTCAATCGTTTCCTCCAGCTAGGTTTATCCCTATACCTGGTGGACAGAGCAACTGTACGGTTTGGACATTTCTCGTTTTCCCCTGTTTCTGATATCACAAGTAATCGTCTTTTGTTTCGCATGTAAATATTTATGAGCAGCAATTAATGTCAAATGCATATATCAAAAACTGAACATTGGACGTTCTCGCAAAACAAAATAACAAAAAAAAAGGAAAGTTTATTTGTGAAAATGAATTGTATTGATTTTGAAGTTTGGCCTGTAAATAGGCGTTTTTGTACAAGAGGCTGACGTCCTAGTAGGAGAACGCCGTCGATCAATAGAGTTTATACAATTTATGAAAAACAAAGAAAAACAGCTATGTGAATAATCCCACTGGGTTCCAACTCTGCTATTTCCTTTATGTCCTTGAGCGTCTCATCACTTTGCTACTTGGTCGAAGGTGGATCAGACTGATTAGCGTCGTCCGAGCTTGATAGTCAATACCGAAGTCTGTTTGCAAGGTGATCCAATGAGACACAGTGTTACGCTTTAATCCCTAACTTTTTCTTGGACCGCCCTTTCGGGTTTTCAGTCCACCGGGATACCCTTTTTTGCCTAAGCCGCCTTTTCAGGTTTTCGACTTGCCGGGTGTACAGTTTTTCCATTTTCATCCCTTATTTTTCCCAGAACCCTTTTGGTTCGCCGGGAAGCCCTTATTTTTGCCTAGGCCAGTCAACCTAGCGGGTCTTTGACTATGCATAGTATTTTTTCACTATGTCTGCATTGACAGGGTGAGGAAGGTCGTCATCATCCATGGGGGTTAGAATCATAGCTCCTCCTGAGAAAACGTTCTTAAGCACAAATGACCCTTCGTAAGTAAGGGTCCATTTGCCCCTGGGATCACCTTGAGGTAGGATGATGCGCTTGATCACCAGATCCCCAACTTGATACTCTTGTCGTATGACTTTCTTGTTAAATGCCTTGATCATCCGCTTTTGATACGTTTGACCATGACAAATAGCAGTAAGTCTATTTTTGTTAATTAGGTTCAGTTGATCAAGCTGGGTCTGAATCCAGTCATCTTCGCTCAAACCTGCATCCTTCATAATCCGAAGAGAGGGTATCTGAATTTCGATGGGCAAGACGGCCTCCATGCCATATACCAAGGAATAGGGTGTTGCCCCTGTTGACGTCCGTGCTGAGGTACGATACCCATGAAGAACAAACAACAACATCTCGTGTCAATCTTTGTATGTCACCGTCATCTTCTGCACAATCTTCTTAATGTTCTTATTAGCCGCTTCTACAACCCCATTCATCTTCGGCCGGTAAGGAGAAGAGTTGTGATGATGTATCTTGAACTGCTTACAGAGCTCGGTGATCATTTTATTATTGAGATTTGTACCATTGTCAGTAATAATCCTCTCTGGTACACCATATCGACAGATCAGGTTGTGCTGAATGAACCGTGCCACGACGTTCTTGGTTACAGTAGCAAAGGAAGCTGCTTCAACCCACTCCGTGAAGTAATCAATAGCTACCAGGATGAAACGATGCCCATTGGACGCAGTAGGTCTGATCTCACCAATCATGTCGATGCTCCATATTGCAAAACGCCAAGGAGCTGCTAACACATTCGTATCTTTGTCATCAATAGGGTGGTGTGAGTCAGCATATACTGTCTCAGCCGGTGAGCAGCCCATGCCAAAGCGCAGCAAGTTTTTTCAAGCAGTGAGTATCGGGTATCACAGTTGGTAAACTTTTTGCTAAGGTAGTAAATAGCGTGCTCTTTTCGGCCAGACTCATCATGCTGTCCCAGCACACACCCCATTGAATTGTCGAGTACTGTCAAGTATAAGATCGAGGATCTCCCTTCAACTAGAGGCATCAAAATTGGTGGCTTTTGTAAGTTGTATGGCTTTTTCTTCCTGTAGTAACAGTCTAGCAAGCTCCTCAGGCACTTCACAATCGTCCTCACCTTCGTCCTAGGCTTGGTTGATCGGACTTTCGAAGTCATAACTGGCAGTAGTCAATGGGATCCAGCGTGGATGTGGATCATGATATGTGAGTGTGTGTAAAATAGTTGTTTTGCAAGATAAAAAGGAAAAACAAGGAGCACAAAATTTGAAATGCAAGAAACCTCCAATGCTTTTGTTGATGATATATGGAAATGACACACATAAAGCCCTCACAAACAAAGCCACGGTGTCTCGGGTAAGGCACCGGGCCGTAAAGTTTTAACATTGTCTGTTACAAATTTGAAACAAAAGTCTATTACTGTGTGATAAAAGAAATTGGCACGAAGTCCCTTGCTGTCCAATTGCTTAGTCCGTCGTCGGTAGTCGGGTAGATCCAACTGTTGAACTCAGACTCTTCATTATCATCTTCAATCATATTCACTTCAGGATTAGTAATACGCAGGGGAGGTCTTCCAATTCGCGCCCGCCGAACAGCCCAGTGAGCTTCTGCAGTGAAACTCAAACCAAACTTGTCAGTCTTACGTGCAAAGTCATGGAGTTGGCCCCAATTCGCACACCCACCTTTCTCAATAACAGCCCAGGCATCCCTGAGGGAAGCCATCTTCATTGGAGGATCTTCAGTAATAGTTTCAGTTGATGCCAACGTCTGGGGGACTTCTTCAAATTGTTGACACTGGGTCTCAATGAACTCCCTGTCCATCTCCACATACCGAAAAGAGTTGAGGTGGCTCACCATTACTTTTCTTCTCCTTGTACCGTAATAACTTTCCCATTCACTGGGTATTTCAGCATCTGGTGGAGCGTAGAAGTTACTGCCCCAGCTTTGTGGATCCACGGGTGACCCAGCAAACAAGAATAAGATGGTTGAATGTCCATCACCTAGAATGTAGACGCGAAAATCTGAGAACCAACCTTAACTAGAATATCCACCTTCCATGTACCATCTTTTTGGACCCGTCAAAGGCCCTAACCACGATGTTACTCGACTTCAACTCCAATCCTTCATAGTCTAACCGGTCTAACACTTTCTTAGGTAAAACATTCAGCGAGGATCCTGTATCCACCAACACATGGGCTAGAGTAGTTCCCATGCACTCAATGGAGACATGCAGGGCGTCAATGTGATTTTCCCCTTAGAAGTCAAGTCTGCGTCGGAGAAACCCAACCCATTATCTGCTGTCAAACTAGCCACGTAATCTTTAAATTGGTCAGCAGATGTCTCCTGCGGCACATGCGTAGTCTTCAGGAAAGAAATCAGAGCCTTAGCATAGGCATATGAACACGACAATAAAGACAACATAGAGATCTTAGACGGGGTTTGCCCCAGCTGTTCGACTACATTGTAGTCTCTTTTCTTGATGATCTTTAAGATTTCCTCTATCTCCTGTCTAGAGGCTTCAACGTTAATCTTCCTCGGTGCCCCCGTCCGGGCAGGCTCACCGGTGATCCCTTTGCCTCGAGTGTCAGATGACTCGGCAACAGGGGTAAGGATAGGAACATGAACTAGAGCAGTAGCAGACGTACTGGCAGATGTAATAACAACAAGCTTCTGAACAACTGGTGGAGAGATCTCAGGGGAGAAAAGTCTTCCGCTTCGGGTAACTTTACTAGATCCAACAATGTTGCTGTTGTCAGTATCATCCTCTTCAGCACTCAAGTCTTATTTAACCCCGTGATAATACACATCGGCCCCATAGTGCCACGGGACAGCCTTATCCGACATGTAAGGGATAGGTCCAAGAACAGTAATGATCAAAGGAGCAATTCTTGGAACAGATGTAATTCTAACAGGCTTTCTTGAGGAAGCCTTTGAAGAATTGGCAGAGATGGTGATTATAGAAACATCTTCAAAAGGAATCAATGGAACCAAAGTTTTCTCAAACAGAATTTCTTTGTTATCCATCAGGTGTTGGACACCTGACTTCAATAGATGACAACCAGTAGGTAGGACGGAACACAGATGGCAACCTTCGCCACAGCCCGGAAATAAACCGGCTAACAGAAGGTTCTTCTTCACAGTCATCAGCAGAGTAGAAACGTCTCTCACAGAGGTCACAAATAAATCATCTTCTTCGTATTTACTAGATGAATGAGACATATCAGCTTCCTGTCGCAACCTATTCCCAAATCTATGACCCATATTCAGGAGGATCGTCTTCTTCTTCTTCTTCTTATCCTTCAAGATAAGAGTCTTTAGATCTTTCTGCCCCTTGGCCAGGTTCATGAACATTTCCTGGAACTGACCATTTTGAGCTTGAAGAGCCTTAATAGCTTGATTAGTGGATGTTTCAGCAGACATGATGCTGAAATAAACAATGAAGAAGATAAGAGACCTGTAAGGGTACCTGTAATGAGGTGCATGTGAATGAAATGCATATGACATGATTTCAAAGATGTCGAGAGATTCAAATTCATAAACCAAAACACATTTTTATTAGATAAACTTGAAACAATGTTTGATAAATGCCTTTACGGCGTTACAAAGGGAAAAAGAACTGAAAAGTAAATCAAAACAAGAAATATCAAAAGACATCAGCGCTCCCATGGTCGTTTTCCGTTGGTGCTGACATAGTCGGTGAGGACCTTCTCATTCTCCATCTGTCTTGTAAGCTTTAGAATCTTCCGCTCCTGCTCGTGATACTTTTCTCTGTAAGTATCTTGTTCTTCTTTCAACTGCATCCAATACCTCTTTAATGCCCCAATGTCAGTAGGCATGTATGGGTGGAGGATGGTAGGTGAAGCCCCTTCTTCATCAGTACTCTCAACAATTACTGGTAAGACAGCTTCGTACGACATTCCCAGCTTTTGGGCACAAATTCAAATCCATCGGAGATACGGTTCCATCGGAAGAGAGGTCTTCATCCCTAACTCATGCGGATCAGACCTGTGTACCCTGTTCCAAGCTCGTATGAATCTGCGACGATGTTCCTCACTATCCCCTTAGAAGTCAAAGACAACTCTTGAAATCAGCAACTCATGAGGACCGTCTTTTCTAGCTCGCCCAAACTGTCGTAAGGCCAAACAAGGATTATAGGTGATCCCTCCCCTAATTCCCAACAAAGGAACATTGGGGTATTCTCTGCACCGGTCAATAACAGCTACTTCTTCCATGTCTTTAGTAGTCCAAATGATGTCCGTGTGAGCAAGGGACATAATTTTGTAGGCCCAACCCATACCTTCCTTGTTCTTCAAAACAGATTTGGGGAGGTGAGAAATAAACCACCTCTCCAGCAATGGTGCACAACACATAAGGTTTCCCCGTTTCCGAGCCGTACAGGCATAAAGAGCATGAAGAATGTCACTTAAGAGAGTGGGCACCAGATTACAGGACATGAAAATCTTCATTGCGTTCACGTCAACAAAAGAATCTGAATTAGGGAACAAAACTAGACCATATATGAGAAGAGCCAGGGTGTCTTCGAATGCTTGAAAGTCTAAACTGTCCCAAACTTGATTATCCCGATCAACCAAGAATTTAGCCAAGAAGCCTTTTGTATCACTCCGAGTCTCCCAATTAGACATTACCTCAGCCTTTGTCAGATGTAGGGCTGTAGCAACATCCTCTGGCCTAAGAGCTTTCTCCCAACCTGTAAATGGCGTCTGCTCTAGAATAGAAATACCAAGTAGATCAGAGAACTCTTCCAAAGTAGGGACCAACTGATAGTCCGAGAAGGTGAAGCAGTGGTGTAACGGGTCAAAGAACTGGAACAAGACACTCATCATCTGCTCATCCATCTCGGAAGTGACCAAACCAAGGAGGTGACCATGTCTTCGGATAAAGGAGGAAGTATCTGGAACCTTGGAAACCAAATCTCTAAGCTGAGTAGGAATCTGTACAAAGCTGATCCGAATAGTGTTTCTATGTATAGAGGCCATGACCTACAAAACAGAACAAAGATGAATCCCCTCTGTCTTTGAAATGGGTTAGTCTGATGCAAGATGCATGCAATATCATGATGCATGATGTTATTATATAAACACACCACAAGTATTCACAGATAGCAAACATGGTAAGGGCAAACAAGTCACACAGTAACCCTTAGATTTTAGGCTGGCATGGAGTTTAGGTATTACCCTCTTTCAGTTTAGTTGGTTCAACCTGTCCTAGTAATAGTAACCGGGTTCTAGAGGATCTCAATATTACTGACCACCCTCGATCGGTCATAATTCCAGTTTGGTAACCTTTTCTTGCATCCAGAATCATCACGAGAGTTTGGTCTCAATGAGTGTAGCATACTGCTACTTTTCTATGGCCAAGTTGGTAAATTATAGGTTCTAAGGTCAGTTGGTGCTTAATGACCCCTTAGCTGACCCATATTCTCCTTGTTCCACCATAAAGGATATCAGTACAAACTAAAGTGCCACACCAACGTAGCTACTGCTTCAACCGTATCGGTCTACGTCGTACAGTTCCCTCACAATCTATTGCTACTTACCTAAAAGGTATCCCCAGATCCGGGTTAGAATCTATAGTAACTCCGATTCAAACCCACAAAGATAAAGCATACAAATCAAGCAATTGGAAACATTATGATGAACTAATCCTAAGGTACACCCCACTTATTAATTCCCCAGCAGAATCTCCAGTTCTGGGATACGGTGGGAAGAACAGACTGTTTTTGGAATGTTGGTTTGCGTTTTGCGTTTGTTTTTGCAAAATGTCGCGGTAAGCAAGAGTTGCCACCGACTTTTATTTTATCCAACAAGGAAAAGAAAAAAGCACAGAAAAATTCCTTTTTCGAGATATTTCTGAGTATGGGGGGTAGATTTATAGAAAGGGAAGGTATTAGCACCCTTTCTATCCGTAGTTATCCACAGGCTCTTAGGTACTTGCTTATCATTTTCAAAATTGTTTTCTTTGTGTTTGTGCACTTTGAAAAGTTTTTGTTTTGACTTCAATTTAACTCTTGCTTTTGTCTTCAAGAGTGTAATGAAGTGTTTTTGAAAACTTTGTTTGTAAAGGAGTGTAAGTGTGAAAAAATTGTTTGGATTGAGCAGTACTTAAGAGCTAATCTACCTACTCGAAAAAAGAATCGTTCTATGTTCGTTTCCTTTAGACAATGATATCCCACTATTAGTGAGTAGGTAGCACCGTCGTTGGAGTTTGAGGGTCAATTCGAAAGAGGGACATACGGTCACTAAAGCAATGTTAGGACGTCTTAGCGGTAACCCTAATGTCTTAGATCATTTATCCGAGGCAACAATATCCGAGGCAACCATTTCGAGGCAACTATGATCTTTTAGACAAGAGGGCGACCTCTAAAACAACCTATACTTAATGACCATTTACGAAGGCAACCAAGCGGGGTGTACCCTAAGAGTGCGTATGTGCGAGTGTGTTGATTTCAGTTATTTTTATCTTTGCACATGTTTAGGGTGATCTAATTGATTTTAGGTTAAACATCTATTCTTGTCATGCGAACCCTATTACCAAACATCTAACAATTGAATATTTGCAGAAATTAAAGGTGCGGAAATTAAACTAAATTATTACAAGGCGTCGGGTATTTACATCGCCAAAAGCAACCCTTTGAAATAAAATAAAAGCGGAAAATAAATATCCTAATTAATTATTACAAACCGGGAGCAGATACATTAATTGGATAAAGAAAAATAAAGCGCGCGATGCAAAGTTAAATTGAATGCGAAATTAGGGTTTTGACCATTTTGATTAAAAGAAATGTTTTTGTTGTTTTCATTTTTAATAAAAGAAATTAAATCCTAAAATAAAATGCTAAATTAATTATTAAATAATTTTAATTAATGAAAAATAATTAATGACACATTTTTGGAGTTTTTGTTATTTTAGGAAAGAAAATAAAATGATTAAATTAGGGTTAAAATCTATTAATTCTAATTAATTTTAAATATTTGCAAAATAAATCAAAGTTATCTAAAAATTAATATCCTAATTAATTTAATTAATATTTATTAACAAAAAATAAAATTCTGAATTTTAATTGGGTAAAAGCATTTTTGTGATTTTTTGATAAAAAAGGAATTAATTTGGTTAGTAATTAAAATAAATAAATAAAATAAAACAAGCAAAATATAAGAGAAAGAGAGAACGAGCCTGCTTTTTTGAGGTGTGTGAATAGCAATTTCATTGGCCCAATTGATGAAGATCCAATTGACTTTTGGGATCCTGTGCATGTGCGTTGACCTGCCTATGGTGTGCCTTCAATGCCTGGCCACCAGATCTAGCCATCTGGCCACCAGATCCGGCCATCTGGCCATCTGGCATGTTGATTGGTGAGTGTTCATGATGGGTCTCCTGGCTTAAGCGTGTACATGATCATCTGAAATAAATTAGAAAAGTAACAAATGCTGGAGGCAGGGATTGAACCCCTGACCTCCAGCCTCTAATGCCCTGGAATCAAGCGTGGCAACCACTAGGCCAAGTGGTTCTTTTTGTTAAATAAATACAAAAAAATTATAATATAAAAAAAAGGTCAATGGATGCTATAAAAAAATAACGCGCCAGATTTGAATGGACGAATGGGGAGGCGACATGCCTTCGTCCCTGTCCTCTAAAAATGTAACTTTTACCTGCGGATTTTTATCCGCAGCTAAAATCGTGGCTTCATTCTAAATTCTTCTCCAGGCAATATAAATGGAAGCTAGCGCCATGGTTGAGCTCGTCTTGTTCTTCTGATCATGACCATATCCATCATGAAGACCAATTGTACCTGAAACGAAAAACCCCAAAAACAAAACCGAAACCCTAACAATGGTGGATCTTGTTACAGGTCACGTAAATGCAATTGAATAATACCAAAAGCTTGCAAATGATTTGTAGATTCAGAATATGCTATCAATTCATTCTAACTATGCCTAAATTTGAAAATACGAAATCAAGAAAAGGGTGAGTTCGTGAGTGACTTACAGTGCTCTGGGAAGCTTGAAAACACGTGGTCTTGGTTGCTTTCGCTTGTGGAGATGGACAGGAAGAGATTGAGACCTACACAAAGCCTTGAAACTGTCTATAGACTTGATTTCGATCTCACACTTTTTTGGTGTTTTTGCAAATTTTGTTCTTGCTCTCCAATTGATCTCCAACCACTATTTTGGTCTGCCTCGCTTCCTTATGTATTGTACAATACATTAGGGTTGTTTTTGCTGTCCAAATCTTCCTCTATCAATGCTTTGATATTTGATTTGATCTTCTTTTAACAACCTTCCAAATTTGGTCCAAATCCCATCTTTTTGTACCCTTATGCCTTGATACGAGTTTGATGATGGCAAGCTGTATAATGAGACCTGAAATCACCACAAAATCTTTGTTATCAATGCTTTTGGATTTTTATTTGATTTATTTTGATTTAAATCAAATTAATTCAAATAAATCAAAATAATTAATAAAATATGATATGGACACATGGCCAAGGCTAGAGCACGTGGGAAATAATGCCAACCCAAAACAAGTGAAAAAGAATGGGCCCATTTGGCAAAATTTGAAGTTTTGGGGATAGTTGACTTTTGGCAATTTTGCAGAAAAGTCCAACTTCAACAATGCATAACTTCCTCAATTTTGACTCTTTGGAGGTGTTCTTGGATTTTTTTAGAAATCTTGAGATTTCCTTTAACCAACCCTTTTGTTCTCATCTCAATTTGATATTCCATGCTCAAGTATGAAGCTTTGACAAAAAAGGTATTTTTGTTGACTTTTCAAAATGATCTATAATGTCCAAATTCATAACTTCTTGTGAGTGCATATTTTGATTTTTGGATATTAAGATGGATTGTAGGGAATTGCATACTCTTCAAAGTGAGCTTTTGATGGGTCATTTCTCATAAAGTATGAGAAAGTTATGCTTGGTCAAAGTTGGGTTGACGTTTCCTGCAAAACCCTAATTTAGCAGCTTTTGAATCTTGATGAATTATGAGTAATCCTTGATGAATCATGATCAATCCTTTATCAAATGATGAAATATAATTCAAAATGAGGATGTTGACAAAAAATCTTGAAGTTTGACAGCATAGGGGTCACAGTTGACGTTTTCCCTAGCACAGTCGATTTTTGGACCTTTGAGCAATTGACTGAGCAAACTTCCTTTGCAAGGCTTGAAACTTGACATGGATGATATTGAGAACATATTAGGAAATTGGTGATCACTTGGGGTCACTTGGACTTAAGGATCTTGATGCAACACAAAACCCTAATTTGGGGAAGACTGTCTTAGGAGAGAGCTTGTTTGGCCAACCCTTGAGCTACTTTGAGTAATTTGAGGATCTTTCTTGAAATGTTTTGAGAAATAAGGGAGGGCAAATTTTGGGGTACAACAAATATACATAATATTGCATATTTAATTTATATTGTATATTGTTTTATTCAAATATTCGTACAAATTTGATTTGGTTGTAATAGCCTAATTAGATTTACATTATTGCAAATCCCCATTCACAATTTGTATTCCCCCCTCCCATAAAATGTTGAAATAGCGTAGTAATCTTTAAATTATGCAATTTACCGCTTTTACATACCATGCTAGTAATTAGGGTTTGAATGGCAAGACAAAAAACAAATCAAATAGAAAACCCTAAATCCAAGACAAAATCAAAGCAAGAAAATAACACACTTACACACAAGCATCCTTAGGGTTTCTCCAATTGGTTGCCTTATACAAAAATAGTCATGTTACACATGCGAAGTATCTTGGAAAAATAAACAAGCATAAGATCATAGTCCCTCGATGACGCTATTCAAAGTTACCTTACAAAATGATATTGGTCCCTCGAAAATGCTAAGATACTTTGCAACATTGCTAATCATGGTTATACGATGACCCACGCCCGTCCCGTTTACATCCAAAGATAGGGTTGCTTACCAAATCAATGGTAAGACAACAATGTCAAAGGAATAGAAAATGAACAAGAAAGACATTTGAGTAGGTAGATTGCTTCTAGTTACTTGCTCTATTTTCAAACAACTATCCTTGCTATTTTCAAAAACAAACACATATATTTTCAAATATTGAAAACATTTTCAAAAAGACAAACATCTTTGTATACATTCTTACGAACGAGAATCATTACAAAGATTGCCTAAACAAATGGCCTCTTTTACAAAATACTTTCAAAACCACACAA
The DNA here is from genome assembly GCA_948472305.1 of Vicia faba. Classification (NCBI taxonomy): domain Eukaryota; kingdom Viridiplantae; phylum Streptophyta; class Magnoliopsida; order Fabales; family Fabaceae; genus Vicia; species Vicia faba. The sequence continues at coordinate 166,526 of CATIWC010001147.1, forward strand.
AACACAGTTTCAAAACAAAAAGCAAGTGATCTAGCAAGTAACTAAGAGCCCGTGGAAAACCATGGATGAAAAGGGTGCTAATACCTTCCCTTTTCATAATCTACCCCCCGAACTCAAGAAACAAATCTTAAAGGTCTTTCCTGTGCTTTTTCACCTTTCCTTTTGGATAAAAGAAAAGTCAGTGGCGACTCTTACTCAACCACAACATTTGCAAACACAAACGCAAAACTCTCAAGTCAGTTCTCCCACCGTATCACAGAACTGGTGATTCTGCTGGGGAATTTTATAAAAGTGGGGTTACCTTATGGCTATATCACATTTATTTGCTTGCATTGTTTGACTTGTTTGCTTTACATTATGGTTCTTTGTTTGGGTTTGAAATCCTCTACCCAGATTTAGGATACATTATAGGTAAATAACAATACGTTGTGGAAACTGTGCGGGGTATACCGACATGGTCTAAGCAATAACTATGTTTTTGTGACATATTTGTGGGTACCGGTAGACTTTGAGTCAATCAAAGAGAATACGGGGCCGCTGAGTGGTGTCATGAAGCACTAATGAACTTCTAGAATCCTTTACTTAACCAACTTGGCCTTTAGGATGTAGTGAGATGACCGACTTTGGTGCAGTCCAAAGTTGGTAGATACTCGATACTACACTCATTGAGGGTTGGTTTCTTGGGATATTTTGGTCGCCATTAAAGAGGCTTGAGCTGAAACAATGACCAAGGAAACAATCCAGTGATATTGAGCTCCTTAGAACCCGGTTACTATTATTAGGACAGGTTTAAGCCAACTAAACTTCAAGAGGGTACTTACCTATAAAACGCTATGCAAGCCTAAACTAAGAACTTGTTTGCCTTGTTTGTATATGCATACTTGTACATAACATCATGGACATCATGAGTATCATACACATCACTAATCATTTCAAGGATTTTGGAGATTCATCTTTGTTCTTGTTTTGTAGGATATGGATTCACTTCGCAGGAAAACTATCCAGGTCAACCTTGTAAGAATTTCTTCACAACTCAAGGAGCTAGCTTTAAGGATCCCTGAGAACTCTCCATTCACCGAGAGACATGGTCGTCTACTCAAATTGGTCACCTATAACACATATGAGGATATGATGAAGGTGCTCTTCTAGTTCTTTGATCCTTTGCACCATTGCTTCACATTTCCTGACTATCAGCTTGTGCCTACTTTGGAAGAATTCTCCCAACTCTTGAGGATTCCCATTCTCAATCAACTACCTTTCAACGGTACGGAAAGAGACCCAAAGCCAGAAGAGATTGATCAAGCTCTGCACTTGCACTCATCTGATGACGCAACTTATTGGGAAACTAGAAGTGGTGTCAAAGGCTTCTTAGCAAAGTTTCTGTTTGAGAAAGCCCAAAGTTGTTGGAATTCCTTAGACTTGCAAGCCTTTGAGGAAATTGTGGCTCTTCTCATCTATGGGATGGTTTTGTTTCCCAATCCTGACAACCTCATAGATATGAGTGCCGTTAAAATCTTCATGTCATGCAATCCGGTGACTACATTGCTAGGGGATATCCTACACTCACTACAAGAAAAATGATAGATTGGGACGGTTATTTTGGCTGATTACGACGGTTAAAACCGTCGCAATTTACAATCTACGACGGTAGAAGTACCGTCGCAGAATCGTGCGTCCCCAGCCTATTTCGCGACGGTTGCAAAACTGTCACGCACAACAGATAGCGACGGTTATATACCGTCGTGAATTTGACTTTATTTTTTGTTTTTGTTGTTATTTGCGACGGTTATTCTACCGCCGTAGGTTAGAAATTGCGGCGGTTTTAACCGTCGTAATCTGATTTATAAATTTCAAATAATATTTTTATTTAAATTATTATTTAGTAAAATAATTTTAAATATAATATTATTTTACTATAATATTTTACTATTATATTTAAATTATTATTTACTTTAATATTTTTTTATTTATAGTATTTTTATTTTATTTTCTATCACTTTTCAACATAATAAAGTTAATTACAATAAAAACATTTAATATCAAATAATCATCAATAATATCAAAAAAATGTGATCAAAGGTAAAAAGAAGTGCAAATTTTACCAATAAACAAGAAAAATTCAAATATCATCAAACTCCAATTGTATGAAAAGTTATAAGGTACAGAAAAATCAACTACAACAAAATCTCCAATAAAATAAAATTCACTTTCCGCTAAGGAGAAACCTAATCAAATTTGGATATGTATCAAGGCGTCTCAAGTTCTTTAGATATGTATGATACATAAATTGAGGACATTCTTCATATAGAAGCACGTCGACACACTTTTTCAATTCCTGATAAATATAGACGATAGAAATGTCTTCATTAGTGCTTGTAAATTCCTGGATTTTAGGAATCAGATTTAAACCTAGACCTTTCTCGACTAAGCTCATTGTGAGAGCTTCAAAAACTTGGTTGATGTCTACTTGCACCATCAGTCTTCTCTATGCCCTTGTGCGAGCTAAATCAATGCCTTCCATTACTCACCAAAGCTCAGCTACAACACTACTACATTTTCCATCACAGTAATCACACAAATTATCTGGAAGATTCAAGTGGTTTAGATATTGGTTGGTTTTGATTCCATTATGATATATCATCCACACAAAAACCCTTATTCTTTTAGTAACACTCAGATTCCAAATGCCTTTCCAATGATCCTCTATATCCTTGTTCTTGGTGGAGGTATTACAAGCATTATATCCAAAAACTTCCGACTGAACATGTTCCTTAAATGGCTTCAATTCCAATTTCCATCATCATTAATTAAGTCTGCAATTGTTGTATTCACATTATCTCCAATAGGCTAATTGATGCTATTCATAACATAAACATATAAAAAATTTATTAAACATCAATTAAGTAATTTAATGTATTATAAAAATATAACTAATAATTATAATCACTGATAAATTGTAATTAACAAATTAATACTATATATAAAGAAGATTTTGACTAATAAGCTAGTTGATATATATAGAATTTGATTATAGAAAAAATGTAATTATTTTATTTAAATTAATAAAATCAAAATCAAAATGATAGTATGTTTAATCTCATGAAAAAATTTAATTATTTTATTTAAATTAATAAAATGAAAATGAAAATGCTAGTTGAATCTCATGTGCAATAGCAGATCTACCATATTTGGACTTATAGTATGTTTAACAAAATCAAAATGATATTAAGAATACATCATAGTTATTACAAACATGATATACTATCTATCTAAATAAATATGTGTAGATAAGAGGTATACTATACATTATTATTATTATTGTAAAAGAATACATTATAGTTATTACAAACATGATATCCATGTTCACTACCAAAATTGGATGATGAGTTTCAACACACAAAACCAACTAAATCAGAAAATACCTCTGGTGTAATACTCCAAAATTGCTTCGACAGATTGAAGAACTCACTGTGAGATGAATTAGCAGCAAGTATATCTCCAATAAAAACCTGGTTTCAATAAGTCATAAACAAAGTCAGAGAGATTTTAAACAGAATTTCTAAGCTTTGATTAAGTTCTAAACAAAATTTCAAATGTTTCAAAAGTTTATGATTTGTCTCTACTATAACTGTCAAATATTAGCAATCTAAAAAATTTAGATTTGACAAATAAACCGAAAGCTTTAAGCTTATCAGGATGAAGACTAATTCATCATTTCCAAGAGATGCAGTCAATTCATTTCTCTTCATCACATCTTTCATGAAAATTTGAAGCTACAAATACAATTATGATGAATGACCCATCAGATATTACTATTAGCAATCTTTTTCACATATATGTATCAAATATTAACTAAAAACAAATATATTCTCATGCACAGACCTGATGGTGATACTTTTTGGTCATTGAATATCATCTCTTTATGTGATTCATAGCTCTTGAGATGAATGACCCTGCTGAATGTTCACGAAATTGGGATGATTCACAAAAATTGGAATGTACAACAATGAATGATAAAGTGATGAAAAGCCAAAAATGATACCTTCACAAAATGCCAATCCTTCAAATACGGTACAGATGCAGAGTCACCATTACTTACACCAATTTGATTACTGCACTGAACTGCAGAACCTTCATATTTAAAGCAAAGTCGAACGAAATCGGAAACCAACATGTCCTTTTTGCAAGCGAGAATTGGTGTAAGTAATGGTGACTCTGCATCTGAAATTTTTATCAGTAATTCATCTGAGATTGTTATGAAAAAGGGTTGTGCCGCCATCCTTGTCAATGCACCAAGTAACCAGTTCAAACTTCTTGGAGGTTATCAGTGCTCAAAATGTTAAACTTGCAGAGAGGACAGGTGGCATTGATGAGCAGCCATTTGTCAATGCATGTGCAATGAAAATGGTGATTGCAAGGAAGTTCTCTAAGTTCAGCTTCATCATCATAGGCCGAAAGGCAGATACAACATTCCTGCAAATTGATCATCCATCAGAAAATATAAAAGGATAGTCTCGTTAAGCCAACTTAGTTGGTAGCTGCTATACATGGACATCCGACTGCAAAAGAGCGGGTTCGAACATGTTATAAAAAGATAATCCGTATTTAATAACTAGGAACCTACTGCATCTTCTAAGGCAATAATATGCTCAGAAGCTGAACCACTGTCACATTCCGTCATCACTCCTCTCGATGATTCTTGGGCATCACCTTCTTTTTTAAGTTCCTTTATTATTCTGAACTTGTATTTTGGCAACAGGTCAATCTCTTCCTTGGTTGCCCCTTCCTGTTGCCACATTAAATATCAAATTAAGTGTGATGAAGTTGAAAAAAGATTGTTGTGATCTGTGTTACCTGATCAGTCACTGCATACAAAATAGCAAGTATGCATGGAAGAAAACAGCAAACGGCAATTCCAATGAGACACGCAGCAGTAACACAAATCACAACAATTGCAACGTCGAAAGCAAGAAATGTGATACAGAGCCTGCAAAATACAACGTGTGTGATGGTTACACAGTTACAAGGTAGAAACATGGGACAAACGCGTAAAGCAAAAGATTTTATCGATAATATATACTATTCTAAGATGTAACTAACCAGTAAAGCTGAGGTGAAACCCTTGTCAAACTCTGACCACCAGCAGTTACCCAGTAGAATCCAAGAAACAACCATACAAAAGAGGGAAACCACTGTTTAGGAAGGGAAAAGAAATTAAAGTCAGGGATTAGATATTATGATGAAACTGTCTTCAAAATGATACATTGAAAAGATCCAATTTTACCCGTAATTCCATTCTGCACAAGCGTATGGACCGATCCGGAGATGAACATATAGACCTGCTGCTGCTACTGCCTTCACAAATCCAACCAAATCACCCCTACCTTCAAAATTGTACTGCCAAGCCAAAATATGTAATCCATCGTTAATTTTGAGAACTCACAAAACTGCAATGTAAAAGACAGAAGAATAACAATATGAAAGTGGAAAGACAATGAAAAAGAACAGAACCTGGCGTCGAACAGGTTCGTGTAAGTTCCAGAAAACATAAGTCTCAATGACATCAATTCCTCCATCTTTGGATTTCTGAATAAGGTCTGGCCACATCTACAACAACAACAACACTACCATTGTTAAGTTCAAACATCAAACACAAATTGAATAAATAGTGCATATCTACTAGCACAGACACGATAATAGTTTGAAATAAATTGAAGTGACTAAATGTAACCATTTCAGAGATATCTTACGATAATAGTGCATAATGCTTTGGTCAGAATCACACTCTGCAACAGAATATGATGCTTAAATGGTTATAAAGTCCTTTTACAACACCCACTAGGCACTATATAGCATAGCATATCAGAATTCTATAAACTCAGCCATACCTTGAGTTGAGCATTACAACAAACACTTGATGAGCATCCTCTCTACTCATTCCCTTCTTGAACATACTGATGTTACGGGACTCCAATCTTCAACTAGGAATTTTAACAAACACCTTGACACCAATGGCAAAAGACACCAGCGTCAAAGTGCTACTGGACTCCAATATTCAACTATGCATTTTCACAAACACCTTGACACTAATGGAAAAAGACACCACCGTTAGCCTCTACAATAACACCATCGCCATCACTGATCTAAAGCTCCATCATCTAATGTCAAAGCTCCGACGGGATCAAAAATTGTGATCTAAAACAAATTAAAAAATATAAACAAATGTATCGATATATAGAAAAGGGAAAAAAGTACCAAATTGAATCCATATCTTCCTCTCTCTTGTTTGCAACGCATCATCTTGTATCAATCAAATACCTCTTCCTTTTCTTTCCTTCTTCAGTGGCGGCGATGGAAGCTTGGTTTGCAAAGGGTTGGCTGACGAAGGTGTGTGTTGAATTGTTGAGTAGAGACGCAGGGACCAGCTGAGTTGATGAACGAAACAACGGATAAAGATTGTTGCGGTGGATGTGGTTCAGCAGATTTTAGCGGTTTGAGGAGGCGGTTGGTTGTGCCTTATTGGTGGGTTGTCGGATGGCTCACGGTTGGAACGGTGAGAGGTGCGATTGCAACGGAATCGTCGGGGTCGGATCGGAAATGGAGCGTAGCACCTTCGTAGCTGGCGACGGCGTGGGCGCCATTGTGCGTCATTTGTGCACGATTGAGAGGAGGATAGGTTGGCAATGGTTCGGTGACTTTGCGTGTTCAGATCCATTCGGAAAAGCTTAAAGGAGCTTGTGAATTTGTTCTTTTTTGTTCTGTTTTGGTTTCGATAACGAATTGTGAACGATTCTGCAGAAACCGGTTAGGAATTGCGGTACAACTCAGCTTTTTTTTAACTTTTTTTATGGCGACGGGTGTTTTACCGTCGTGCCCATGAGAATTTTTAAAGGTTTTGGGTGCGACGGTTGTTTTACCGTCGTGAAATGAATTTTAGGACGGATAATTTTACCGTCGTGAAAGGTTTAAGGGTGCGACGGGTGCTTTACCGTCGTGATATGCCTTTTAGGACGGTTAATTTTACCGTCGTGACTAGTTGTTGGTGAAAAATCAATGTTAAAAGTGTTAAATGGGGGCCGACGGTTGTTTTACCGTCGTAATAATAATATTATGATGGTTAAATATACCGTCGCAAAATAAATATTAGGGACGGTTGGTGTCAACTGTCGTAAACACTGTCTCTATATGTCAATTACGACAGTTATCACATAACTGTCGCAATTTTTGTGTCGTTAAACACTAATTTTCTTGTAGTGACTCTTTTCACACTCGCACAATGAGGAAAAAGGGTGTTGTAATCGGTGGATCTGGAACTGACTGTTTAACGCTGGTTCGCGAAATGTCGCGGAAGCAAGAGTCACCACCGTCTTTTATTTTCTCCAACATGGACAGGACAAAAGCACAGCAAAATTCCTTATGAGAACGTTTCTCGGTTCGGGAGGTAGATTTATAGAAAGGGAAGGTGTTAGCACCCTTTCTATCCATGGTTATCCATGGGCTCTTAGATACTTGCTCATTGTGTTTTCAAAAGTGTTTGCTTTTCAATTGTGAGTGAGTTTGAAAAAGTTTCGTTTAAAGATTTCAGATCGACTCTTGTATCAGTCCTCAAGAGTGTTTGAAAAATCGTTTTGAAAGATTTGAAAGTGTCGGTGTGAAAAGAGTTTTTGATTTGTTTTTTAGAGCAAGTATCTATGAGTCATCTACCTACCCTAAGGAATTAAGCTGTGTAGAAGTCCTTAAGGTAGTGCCATTCCACCATTGAGAGGTAGGTAGCACCACCGTTGGAGGTGTTCGGGTCAATTCGTTTTTAGGGACAGTGTGGTCACTAGAGCAACAGTAGGACACCTTAGAAGCTACCCTTATGCCATTGATCCTTTTTAATTCTGAGGCAACCGTTTCGAGGCAACTGGATCATGTCATGGACATAAGGACTTACTAAAACGTCCTATACTCGACGACCACGTTTCGAGGGCAAGACAACAGTGAGGCGTACCCTAAGAGTGGTGTGTGAATTTGTGTGTTATTTTCAGTTATGTTTTATCTTATACATGTATCATGGTGATCTACGCTTGTTTTTAATTTAAGCCATTCATTCTTTCATGCAAAGTTTAGCAGTTTAAAAGTGCGGAAATTAAAGTGCGGAAAGATAAATCCTACGCTATTACAAGGCGCGGGTCTATACATCGCCAAATTAACAAAGACCCGTTTTGAATAAAAAATGCGGAAAGTAAATAAATTTCTAATTACTATTACAAGGCTTCAGCAATTACATAATATTCACAAAGGAAAATAAGAATAAATGCGCGAAAGAATTAAAGTTGAACGTTCGAGGGCGTTGGACCCTTTTGAAATTAAATTGAAATAAGAAAGTTAATTATTTATTTTATTAAAGAAAAGAAATGTTTTTTAGGTTTTTTGTATTTATGAAAATAAAGAAAATAATTTAAAATTAGAAGGAAACCCTAGTTCTAAATATTTTTAATTATTAAAAAAAAGTTAAAGTTTAAAACCTAATTTACATAATATTTAATGTACATGTTTATTTACAAAATTAATGATAATTAATAATAATGATAAATAATGATGATTAATAATTTATTTAAGAAAAAGATGAAAATGTCAAAAAAACCTAATTCTAGATACTTTTTACTTATTAAGAAAAAGATTAAAGTTTAAAAACCTAAATTAAACTAAGTTTATTGTTAGAGTTTATTTACAAAAAATAGGTTAGTGATGAAATTAATAATAATTAAATATATTTGTATTTTTGATTTTCCTGTTTTTATTATAGAAAATTATTTTATGGTGAAAAAAACAATTAAAACAATTAAAAAAGAATTAGAAAAGAAAAGAAAATAAAATTAAAAAGGATGCAAACCAAGGGGGTTTCAGACCCAAGGGGAGGTTTTTTTGAAGTATTCTGGCCCATTAGACAAAAAGCCTTGTTTGACTTTCTGGCATCACGTGCGTGTTCATTGACTCCTGAGTACCGTGGTCTGCATTCTTTGGCCATTGGATTGGGTTTCATGGCCATTTGTGTTCTGCCTGTTGGCTATTTGTGTTCTGGCCTCAACGTTCTTTAATCTTCTCAGGATGTCTGTCTCGCCATGTATTGGTGTCATGCATAAGTTGTTCTACTTTGGCCATTTGGCTTTTGGCTATTGGCTTTTGGCTTTTGACTTTTGGCCTCAACGTTCCTTAATGAACCTGCATGGGATCCTGTCTAAATCTGCAGTGTTGAATCTCATGAACACATTAAATAAAATCATAAAATGCAAATAAAGCCAATATATGAAGAAATTTAATGTTTAGGCACAATATGGCATGTATGAATGATTATACCCTTTTGATCATGGAGATCAAATCAATCTTACCCTTACTGGAAAATTAGTGACATGAATGCTTTTATGCCTTTTGGATCATGGAGATCAAGTCAGCCTTACCCTTACTGAAGAAGTAGTGAGGTGTTGGTTTGTAACTGTGATGGCTTGTTTGTAGTGAGAGAGGGATTTGTAATAAGGATTTCAAGGTTTTAGGGTTCTTGAAAGAATTTGATATTCTAACAGTGTTGTGGCAAGGTTTTTTCTCTCTTTTCCTCCTCCTCTGATTTGTGTGAAAAGAAGGTGATTATATAATGGAAATTAGGGTAAAGAAAATGGGCTTTGAATGTGCAATTGGGCCTCCAATGTTCACTTGAGTTCGTCACTTTCTAGGCTAAATCGCAGGGACTTAAGTGCAATTTTTGAAGTTGAAATGTGAAAACAAAATGTAGCCGACATCGATAACTAACTCCTGTCCGAAAATCGGCTCAATCGGATAAACGATGAATTAGTTATGAATTTTTGAAGTTTCAGCTCAGACAAACTTATTTTGGGCTCCAGTGTCGACTCTGACACGTTCTTCAATAAAAAACTGGTATTGATCGGAGCATAATCCGGTCTCGACTTTTGAAGCAAAGTTGTAGATCTATGAGTCAGGGACCTTGTGTAAAAATATGAGCCCAATCCGATAAAAATTGACCGAGTTATGAATTTTCGAAGTTTCGGCCCAGATGAAATAATATTCAGCATTCAGGATTTTCAGCGTGTCACGCACTCTGAGCAAAAAACGAAGGCCTTTTGAATACCGTTTGAACTCAATACCTTCTGTGAAAATGTAGCCAACTCAATTTGTGAAATTTTGGCGCCAGAACCAGCTCGATACGATGAAAATCGACCAAGTTATGATTTTCTGAACATGACGCAAATAAACTTCTGTCACAAATTTTCTGTACGAAAATACTTGATAAATCCACATTTTTGAAGACCTTCTGATCGAAATTGGCTTCCAACCGTGAGAGATGAAAACGTAGATAATGTCAAGACGGAAGTTTGGCCACCGGAACGGGTTCAAAAAGAGTCACGATCTTCAAGTTATGAATTTTTTAGCGCGTAAAAACTGCACTTTCAGCACACTTTTTCACCATATTTCTTCGAGCAAACTCACACATTCGGATACCTTCTTTAAAGAATTGACTCTTGAGCCGAACCTGAATTTGAGAATACGTTATCAGAGATATCTTGGCGAAAGAATACCTGAATATGACGCGCCGGGTTGGACTTGTGAATTTTTCTTGAAATATTTTGAGAAATATGGGAGGGCAAATTTTGGGGTACAACAGTTGCCCCTGTTTAATCTTCTTAAACCTGAGGATGCAGATTGGCTGGCGTGCCTTTCGTAATCCGAAGGTGGAAGATGATTGAACACTAGAGTGCCCAGAAATTTGCACTCACATAGTAGAATGTCAGCGGTGTGATGATGGGAATGGGCTTACAGATGCCATTTGGAGACTGTAGGTATGTGGAGATGGGCTTATAGATGCCATCTGGAAGTATGATAGTACCTTGTCGGGAATGGGCTTATAGACGCCACCTAGGTGTCGATCGCGTAAGAGAATCCTTAGCGAGAACTTGCGTACCTGAGAAAGAAAAATAATTACCTGGCCTGTTACAGGAGTTGATCTTCAAACTCTTCAGACGTGCCCTGGCGAGATACAGGAATCGAGTCCTGAGAATATAGTCGTCAACAGATACACCCTGGCGAGATACAGGAATCGGATCTTCAAACTCTTCAGACGTGCCCTGGCAAGATACAGGAATCGAGTCTGGTAATATTAGAAAGGTTGGTGAGTTGTCTCTACTGACAGGTTATTTCCATGGACGGGTGGTCTTTAATGACGAGTGTCTATAACGACGAGTGTTTATAACGAAGAGTGTCTATAACGACGAGTGTCTATAACGACGAGTGTCTATAACGACGAGTGTCTATAACGACGAGTGTCTATAAGGAAGAGTGTCTATAACGACGAGTGTCTATAACGACGAGTGTCTATAAAGACGAGTGTCTATAACGACGAGTGTCTATAACGACGAGTGTCTATAACGACGAGTGTCTATGACGACGAGTGTCTATGACGACGAGTGTTTATAACGATGAGTGTCTATAACGACGAGTGTCTATAACGACGAGTGTCTATAACGACGAGTGTCTATAACGACGAGTGTCTATAACGACGAGTGTCTATGACGACGAGTGTCTATAACGACGAGTGTCTATAACGACGAGTGTCTATAACGACGAGTGTCTATGACGACGAGTGTCTATAACGACGAGTGTCTATAACGACGAGTGTCTATAACGACGAGTGTCTATGACGACGAGTGTCTATGACGACGAGTGTCTATGACGACGAGTGTCTATGACGACGAGTGTCTATGACGACGAGTGTCTATAACGACGAGTGTCTATGACGACGAGTGTCTATGACGACGAGTGTCTATGACGACGAGTGTCTATGACGACGAGTGTCTATAACGACGAGTGTCTATAACGACGAGTGTCTATAACGACGAGTGTCTATAACGACGAGTGTCTATGACGACGAGTGTCTATGACGACGAGTGTCTATGACGACGAGTGTCTATGACGACGAGTGTCTATAACGACGAGTGTCTATGACGACGAGTGTCTATGACGACGAGTGTCTATGACGACGAGTGTCTATGACGACAAGTGTCTATAACGACGAGTGTCTATGACGACGAGTGTCTATAACGACGAGTGTCTATAACGACGAGTGTCTATAACGACGAGTGTCTATAACGACGAGTGTCTATAACGACGAGTGTCTATGACGACGAGTGTCTATAACGACGAGTGTCTATAACGACGAGTGTCTATGACGACGAGTGTCTATAACGACGAGTGTCTATAACGACGGGTGGAAGTAATTTTAACTGGACTTGTCTTCTTTTGACTGGATTTGTCTACTTTGACTGAATTTGTCTTTTTTGACATAGCTGATCATTTAACTGTATCCTTCCTGAAAGGTAAAGGTCAGTCATATGCAAGGCATGGTACGGATCAAGCAGTGACATTCTCAGCATAAATGAGATTATGTGATATGATGCATGCATGCTATAATGTATGAAGATGCGATGTTTATGAATGTATTCTCGTCTAGGAAAGTAAATCCTTGACGGATGCCGGGAGCTTGTTGAATCCTGGGCTGATGTTGCAAGAATACCGGTAGGAGAAGATGACTCTGTTGGGGAATAAACTTGGCGAAGAGATTACTCTGCGGGGAATTACTCTGTGGGAAGAGATACTTCGCTGAGGTTTGATGATAACTCCGCTGGGAATACCATTGTTGAGCTCTGTTAGAAGATTGGATGAACCCTGCTGGGGATAGGAAGACTTTGCCGGGGACGATCTTTTCATGCAATTGGCTGAGGATAACCCAGTTATATCCTGGTGGGGAAATAACCTTTGAATAAATCCGGGGGAGCGTTCGTACTAAGCGGATGACAAGCTTCCGGAATCTACTGGGGATAAGCTTCCTGCCGGGGAGTTTGATTAAGTTCTCCTGGGGAAACTTCTGAGGTTGCACTGGGGAAGTGGCTTCACTGGATGTCTGGTATACCGCCGGGGAACAGTCTTAGATCAAGACTGCCGGGGATGCTTGTTAAGAATGTCTGTATGCTCCGCTGAGGAATGTTGAGATCTGCTGGGGATACCCGACTTCCTTAAGACTGACAGAGTTAGCTAACTCTGCTTGGGGAGAGTGTGTTGACTTGCTGGCTCACTCTTTGGGGATTTAAGGTATCTTGGTTACATTCTTCAGTCGAACTTACCTTGGTACCTTGGTGGACAGAGCCATTAGGCTGCTTAGACAACTCATTATTGCCCCTGTTTCTGATGTTACCTGTAGGGGTGCTTTGACGATTGCCGATTGACAAATCTTCTTCTGGTAGACGAGATGACGGGACATAGTCGTACGCTTTTGATCCCTAATTTTTGCCTGGACTGCCCTTTCGGGTTTTCAGTCCATCGGGATACCCTTTTTTCCCAAGCCGCCTTTTCAGGTTTTCGACTTGCCGGGTGTACAGATTTTTTTCATTTTCATCCCTTATTTTTGCCCGAACCCTTTTGGTTCGCCGGGAAGCCCTTATTTTTGCCTAGGTGTGTCAACCTAGCTGGTCTTTGATTACGCGTAGTATTTTTTCCGACTATGTCCATGCTCTCAGGATGTAGGGAGGTGCCCCTGTTGTTGTGTTGTCACGCTACCAGAAGATGTTTGGTCATGCAAGATTTGTTGCTGGGAATTCATGTCCAATGCCCCAAGTGGCTCAGGTGGAGGTTTGCCCCTGGCTGTTTGGCATCTTGAGAGATTCCTTGAATCTTGACTGGACTGCCCCAGATGATGGACAATGATCAGGCCATGCCCCTTGATTGAAGGTGCTTTTGTTCCTTAGGCATTCGTCATACGAATTTCTATGCTGTTCAAACAAAAAGTCATATGCAAACAAAGTTATGTTAAAAATGCAAAGCTTATGTCTGTCTTGAAGTTTTTGAAAAATGCATTTTTCAGTAAAACCAGCAAATTTTGTAAAATGTAATGTCAACTCAATATTTTATAGCAAGCCTTAAGGAGTCAGGATACCTTTGGTAACAGTATGCTTTCGAACTAACCCATGCTTCAGCTAGGACTTTTAAGGTTTGTAGCGTGGCCTGGTTCACGGTTTAAGAAACAAAGGATAAAGGCTCAAATTATTTGTACCCACCCGCTCTTCGTGATGTTCTTTAAACCTAAACTCAGCTGATCGTGCGTTAGACCTTGTTTGAGTCTTTGCTCTGAAATTCCAGTGATGGTTCGGATATTGAACGTTTATTTGAATAGGCAGTCATTTTTGTTTGGTTTAGGGTTTGTAAGACCTCTTTCTTTTTCTTTCATTATCCCTGTTTTTTGCCTGAACTGTTTCTTTTGTGATTACAGTCAGCGGGATGCCCCAGTTTCGTAAGTCTCCTTCATAGGTTTTGACTTATTGGGCTTTTATTTTGAGAAGTAATGACTGCCTGTCTTTATGATCGTTTGGAACCATCACTGTCTTTCTTTGTTTTGTAAGGACCTCTTTGGTGCCATTTGTTATGCACTTGGATCAACTGAGAGACTACCCTGCCCCAGGTTAAGATTAAGGGTTTTAAATTTCGAAAAGAAAAACTCCTACTTCTTTGGCTCAGAGGGGTTGACGAGGGATTATCTTCCTTATAACTCCAGTGTTTAGGAATTGAAACAATGCATGTACCTCATCAGCGAGGTCTGTTCAAAAGCATACTGTAAAGATTGTGGTATCGTTTTCGTCATCCTCCCTCAAGAGGCTTAGAATTTTCAATCAAGAGTTGATCATCACAAAAATATGAAAACGGTTTGCATATAGTGAATACGGAATAATTACTTCAAAACAGACATGTGTAATGCATTAATGAAATAACCAAGTTTGACATGAAATAAAATGTTTGAACAATCAAAGAAAATTACAATCTGAACATTCAAATGAACAAAAGTTTCCAATCCTAGCCATGTTTTGACAAGGGAGCAGTGGTCACATTCGGAGTCTCTGGAGAGTCGAACTGGACTTCCTTCGCGTCGATCAGATCCTGAACCTTGTTTCTCAAAACAATCATCTGTAGCATACCCCGGGCTGTCAGAATGATAAGCGCAGCGAACGTTGGGGTTATACCTTGAAGGCGTCCTGTTGGGATTCTTTGGAGGGTCCATGAGAGTTACCAACTTGGTTTCCAGCAACTGTGGCAATATCTGTGACAAGGTCATGCCGAGGGGAGTGAATTGCCTTTTGGGTCTCTCTTCCCTTTGCTGATTGTGACGCTGAGGAGCGCCGGCCGGTTTTGCAATAAGCACCGCGTTGACATCTTGGCGGTGTTCGGACCTATTCTGCCCTCTTGAGCCATAGACAGCACTAGATTCTCTCTTGGATGGTTTCTTCTCAATGTTCGAGGAGTCACCATTCTGTATTTTCCCTGACTTGATGCCAGCTTCTATTCTTTCCCCGGTTAAGACCAAATCTGTAAACCCAGCAGCAGAATTCCCGATCAGGTGGTTGAAGAATGGACCAGACAGGGTCCCCAAGAACATGTCGACGAGCTCGCGGTCAGTCAGAGGTGGTTGTACCCTTCCAGCAAGGTCCCTCCATTTTTGAGCATATCCTTTGAAACCTTCACCTGCACCCATAGACATTCCCTGAAGCTGAGTGCGCGTGGGAGCAAGGTCGGCATTGTACTGGTACTGCTTGTAGAATGCAGTGGCCAAATCCTCCCAGCTGCGGATGTTAGCTCCATTCAGTTGATAGAACCAGTCGAGTTGGGTTCCAGACAAACTATCCTGAAAGAAGTGAATCCATAAATTCTTGTCAGCCGTGTAGGGCTGGATCCTCCTTGTGTAAGACCTGAGATGCAGCTTAGGACAGGAGGCCCCGTCATATTTTGCAAAAGCAGGTGCCTTGAATTTGCGTGGGATTACTACCCCAGAAGACAGACCTAGATCTTCGAAGTCCAGGCCGGGCACTTTCTGTATCTCCATAGCACTTAGCCGGTCTTCCAACTGTTTATGCCTGTCCTCAGCTGGAGGGTACTGTTCATCATTGAACTCGGTCTCGTTGTCGGAGACCACTGGACTAGGCACCTCTCTCTCATGGGGACTGTCTTTCCCAACAGACGGGGTAGCCTGCTCAACTTCATTTAGTGATCCATTCCCAGATTTGCGTCTAGGGTTGAACAACACCGTCCTCTTCTTCTTCTTTTTCAAAAGCAGAGTCTTCAGATCTTGTTGCCCCTGGGCCAAACTCATGATCAACTCTTGGAACTGGGCGTTCTGAGCCTGGAGAGCCTTGATGGATTGCTCAGTAGATGATCCAGGATTCATGATGGCGAGCTGAAATAAACAGCGAAGAAGGTAAGCAACCTGTAAAAGGGACACCTGTAATGCAATGATATGTATGTATGCATGCAATGTTTTCAAGGATCTCGCGGGGTAAACAAGAAACCGTTAGAGTTTGAATTTTGTAGCTTGATTGAAGGAACTACATGTTGTTGAGAGTCCTTCTTCAGGTGTCAAGGCTCACCATATCGAGTGGGTCATAGCCCCTGACAACCTTGTCTAGAGGAAAATAAATCCCCTTTGCCCCTTGCTGGATAGTTGGTTCATCATGACCTGCATCATAGACCCTTGAGATCCTTGAAATGGATTAGTCCTTATGTAGGATGTATGCAATGGTATGATGTTATGCTATGCATGGAGTGATATATGTAGACCCTGTTATGAGTCCAGATTAAGGACTATAAACAAAACCTGCAAGAAACTCAAGTGTCAGATAACAAGCATGCAAATAGTCAAGTTGGAAGGCACACAAGTCACACAAGAGAAGCCCTTAGAGTTTAGGCCAGCATGGGGTCTAGGTATTACCCTCTTTCAGTTTGTTGGTTAAGACCTGTCCTATCAGAAGTAACCGGGTTCTAGAGGATCCCAATATCACTGACTACCCTCAATCGGTCATAACTCCAGCATCGCAATCTTTTCTTGCGGCCAGAACCATCACGAGAGTTTAGCCTCAATGGGCGTAGCATACTGCTACTGTTCTATTGGCCAAGTTGGGTCATTTAAGGTTCTAAGGTCGGTTGGTGCTTAATGACTCCTCAGAAGACCCATATTCTCCTCGTTGCGACACAAGGGATATCGGTACAGACCAAGGTGCCACACCAATGTAGCCACTGCTTCACCCATGTCGGTCTACGCCGGACAGGTCCCTCGCAGCTTATGCCACCTAACAGGGTATCCCCAGATCCGGGTTAGGATCTATGTAACTCCGATGCAGCCCACAATAATAAAGCAAACAAACACAACAATTGAAAACACAAGTCCGAGCTATCCTAAGGTACACCTCACTTTATAAAGTATCCCCAGCAGAGTCGCCAGTTCTGTGATCGGTGGATCTGGAACTGACTGTTTAACGCTGGTTCGCGAAATGTCGCGGAAGCAAGAGTCGCCACCGTCTTTTATTTTCTCCAACATGGACAGGACAAAAGCACAGCAAAATTTCTTATGAGAACGTTTCTCGGTTCGGGAGGTAGATTTATAGAAAGGGAAGGTGTTAGCACCCTTTCTATCCATGGTTATCCATAGGCTCTTAGATACTTGCTCATTGTGTTTTCAAAAGTGTTTGCTTTTCAATTGTGAGTGAGTTTGAAAAAGTTTCGTTTAAAGATTTCAGATCGACTCTTGTATCAGTCCTCAAGAGTGTTTGATAAATCGTTTTGAAAGCTTTTGAAAGTGTCGGTGTGAAAAGAGTTTTTGATTTGTTTTTTACAGCAAGTATCTATGAGTCATCTACCTACCCTAAGGAATTAAGCTGTGTAGAAGTCCTTAAGGTAGTGCCATTCCACCATTGAGAGGTAGGTAGCACCACCGTTGGAGGTGTTCGGGTCAATTCGTTTTTAGGGACAGTATGGTCACCAGAGCAACAGTAGGACACCTTAGAAGCTACCCTTGTGCCATTGATCCTTTTTAATTCTGAGGCAACCGTTTCGAGGCAACTGGATCATGTCATGGACATAAGGACTTACTAAAACGTCCTATACTCGACGACCACGTTTCGAGGGCAAGGCAACAGTGAGGCGTACCCTAAGAGTGGTGTGTGAATTTGTGTGTTATTTTCAGTTATGTTTTATCTTGTACATGTATCATGGTGATCTACGCTTGTTTTTAATTTAAGCCATTCATTCTTTCATGCAAAGTTTAGCAGTTTAAAAGTGCGGAAATTAAAGTGCGGAAAGATAAATCCTACGCTATTACAAGGCGCGGGTCTATACATCGCCAAATTAACAAAGACCCGTTTTGAATAAAAAATGCGGAAAGTAAATAAATTCCTAATTACTATTACAAGGCTTGAGCAATTACATAATATTCACAAAGGAAAATAAGAATAAATGCGCGAAAGAATTAAAGTTGAACGTTCGAGGGCGTTGGACCCTTTTGAAATTAAATTGAAATAAGAAATTTAATTATTTATTTTATTAAAGAAAAGAAATGTTTTTTAGGTTTTTTGTATTTATGAAAATAAAGAAAATAATTTAAAATTAGAAGGAAACCCTAGTTCTAAATATTTTTAATTATTAAAAAAAGTTAAAGTTTAAAACCTAATTTACATAATATTTAATGTACATGTTTATTTACAAAATTAATGATAATTAATAATAATGATAAATAATGATGATTAATAATTTATTTAAGAAAAAGATGAAAATGTCAAAAAAATCTAATTCTAGATACTTTTTACTTATTAAGAAAAAGATTAAAGTTTAAAAACCTAAATTAAACTAAGTTAATTGTTAGAGTTTATTTACAAAAAATAAGTTAGTGATGAAATTAATAATAATTAAATATATTTGTATTTTTGATTTTCCTGTTTTTATTATAGAAAATTATTTTATGGTGAAAAAAACAATTAAAACAATTAAAAAAAAATTAGAAAAGAAAATAAAATAAAATTAAAAAGGATGCAAACCAAGGGGGGTTTCAGGCCCAAGGGGAAGTTTTTTTGAAGTATTCTGGCCCATTAGACAAAAAGCCTTGTTTGACTTTCTGGCATCACGTGCGTGTTCATTGACTCCTGAGTACCGTGGTCTGCATTCTTTGGCCATTGGATTGGGTTTCATGGCCATTTGTGTTCTGCCTGTTGGCTATTTGTGTTCTGGCCTCAACGTTCCTTAATCTTCTTAGGATGTCTGTCTCGCCATGTATTGGTGTCATGTATAAGTTGTTCTACTTTGGCCATTTGGCTTTTGGCTTTTGGCTATTGGCTTTTGGCTTTTGGCCTCAACATTCCTTAATGAACCTGCATGGGATCCTGTCTAAATCTGCAGTGTTGAATCTCATGAACACAAGAAATAAAATCATAAAATGCAAATAAAGCTAATATATGAAGAAATTTAATGTTTAGGCACAATATGGCATGTATGAATGATTATACCCTTTTGATCATGGAGATCAAATCAATCTTACCCTTACTGGAAAATTAGTGACATGAATGCTTTTATGCCTTTTGGATCATGGAGATCAAGTCAGCCTTACCCTTACTGAAGAAGTAGTGAGGTGTTGGTTTGTAACTGTGATGGCTTGTTTGTAGTGAGAGAGGGATTTGTAATAAGGATTTCAAGGTTTTAGGGTTCTTGAAAGAATTTGATATTCTAACAGTGTTGTGGCAAGGTTTTTTCTCTCTTTTCCTCCTCCTCTGGTTTGTGTGAAAAGAAGGTGATTATATAATGGAAATTAGGGTAAAGAAAATGGGCTTTGAATGTGCAATTGGGCCTCCAATGTTCACTTGAGTTCGTCACTTTCTAGGCTAAATCGCAGGGACTTAAGTGAAATTTTTGAAGTTGAAATGTGAAAACAAAATGTAGCCGACATCGATAACTAACTCCTGTCCGAAAATCGGCTCAATCGGATAAACGATGAATTAGTTATGAATTTTTGAAGTTTCAGCTCAGACAAACTTATTTTGGGCTCCAGTGTCGACTCTGACACGTTCTTCAATAAAAAACTGGTATTGATCGGAGCATAATCCGGTCTCGACTTTTGAAGCAAAGTTGTAGATCTATGAGTCAGGGACCTTGTGTAAAAATATGAGCCCAATCCGATAAAAATTGACCGAGTTATGAATTTTCGAAGTTTCGGCCCAGATGAAATAATATTCAGCATTCAGGATTTTCAGCGTGTCACGCATTCTGAGCAAAAAATGAAGGCCTTTTGAATACCGTTTGAACTCAATACCTTCTGTGAAAATGTAGCCAACTCAATTTGTGAAATTTTGGCGCCAGAACTAGCTCGATACGATGAAAATCGACCAAGTTATGATTTTCTGAACATGACGCAAATAAACTTCTGTCACAAATTTTCTGTACGAAAATACTTGATAAATCCACATTTTTGAAGACCTTCTGATCGAAATTGGCTTCCAGCTGTGAGAGATGAAAACATAGATAATGTCAAGACGGAATTTTGGCCACCGGAACGGGTTCAAAACGAGTCACGATCTTCAAGTTATGAATTTTTTAGCGCGTAAAAACTGCACTTTCAGCACACTTTTTCACCATATTTCTTCGAGCAAACTCACACATTCGGATACCTTCTTTAAAGAATTGACTCTTGAGCCGAACCTGAATTTAAGAATATGTTATCAGAGATATCTTGGCGAAAGAATACCTGAATATTACGCGCCGGGTTGGACTTGTGAATTTTTCTTGAAATATTTTGAGAAATATGGGAGGGCAAATTTTGGGGTACAACAGGTGTCCTTATGTGTTGCACTCCTTTCCTGGAAAGATGGTTTATTTCTCATCTTCTCCAACCAGTCTTAAAGAATGAGCAAGGTTCAAGGTGGTCACAAAGGTTAATGATGCTCAAACATTCAGATATTCATTGGTGTTCCCGATCCAAAGAGAATGTTATCATTGTTGACCGTTATGGGGAATTCCCTAATGTCCCTCTGCTTGGCATTAGGGGAGCCATCACCTACAACCCATGCTTAGCTCTAAGAAAATTTGGTTACACCCAAAGGGATGGCCCGCATGAGATGCTGATTCAAGGTTTGGTATTCGACTACGACAACGACAGTCAAGATCTTCGCCAGAGATTCATCCGAGCTTGGAGGATGCTAAGCAAGGTGGATAGCAAGACTTTGGGACACAAGAATTCCATTCCTCTTGAGCCTTACCTCAGGTAGGTATGAACCCGCGCTCAAAGTCTTATGATGCCTTATCCTTCCATTCTTCCAGTGATCATTGAGTCTGTTAAGGAGGGAGAAGTTTCATACACTATCCTACATCCTGACATGCCCACATCTCTTGAAGATCTGCAAAGGGATTGGATACAGCTCAAAGGAGAGCAAGATACTTCCGAAGCCCAATTCTATGCAAGCGAGAAGAAGGTTTTGGAACTCACTAGGCTACTTCATGAGGAGCAGACTCTAAATTCCTACATAGCACCGAAGAGGATGCGCACTACTTTTTTATCTTAGAGTGTTGTAGTATTTTGCCCAAGGGGCATTGATGTACTCAAACTCTATCTTATTAATATAACGTGTGTTTCTTTTTGTCCAAAACGAAATTGAATCTTTTAAAATCCTTGAAAACATTACATATGCACATATCATTCATCATAACATAAACATGTCTTTTGTAATAAGTTTCCTCATCTCTCTACTGTTTATTTCAGTAAGATGGATCTCGAACAGACAGTCAAAGATCTCCAAGCTCAGAACACGCAATTTCAACAGTTACTCATGACCCTAGCCAAGGGGCAAGAGGAGTTGAAGACTCTGCTGGCTGAGGAAAGAAAGAAGAAAACAAAAAAGTCATTGGGGTTTTAAACATGGGGAGAAGGTTTCAAGGACAGACTAGAAGAATCTTGAATTTTGCAACAACATCTGGTGAAGGAGAGGGGAAAGGAAAGGAAACAGCGGTTCCTTCGGAATCTGAAGAGGAGGAAGAAGAGGAAGACTACTCTGAGGAACAATATCCTCCAGCTGATGATAAGTACAAACATCTTGAAGAGCGTTTGAGCGCTATGGAAATACAAAAGGTTCCAGGTCTAGACTTTGAAGAATTGGGACTAGTATCGGGGATTGTGATCCCTCCGAAATTCAAAGTGCCTTTGTTTGCAAAATATGATGGGGTGTCATGTCCTAAGATGCACCTCCAATCATAAGTGAGAAAGATCCAGCCACACTCCGCCGATAAAGACTTGTGGGTGCATTTTTTCCAAGATAGCCTATCTGGGACACAACTTGACTGGTTTTACCAACTGGAAAGGGCCAACGTCCACAACTGGGAAGATCTTGCCGCAACTTTCTATAAGCAATATCAATATAATGTAGGTTTAGCGCCTACCCGTACTCAACTTCAGAGTATGTCGATGGCTTCCAATGAGGGTTTCAAGGATTACGTGCAGAAATAGAGAGATCTAGCTGGGAGAGTACAACCCCCTCTGTATGAAAGGGAATTAGTGGACATGTTCTTAGGCACTCTATCGGGCCCTTTCTTCAACCATCTGATTGGAAGCTCATCTACAGGATTTACTGAGTTAATACTGACCGGAGAAAGGGTGGAAGCTGGCATAAAAAGTGGAAAGATTCAGAAGGATTCGTCTGTCTCTAAAGTTGTGAGGAAACCTTTCATTGGGAAGAAGGAGGTATCTGCTGTATATCCACAAAGGAACCAAGGGAGAGCTGAACACCGACCAATGGTAGGGGCTGTCATGATCCCAAAGCCTACAACTGATCAACCAAGAAGTAATCAACCGAGGGTGGAGAGGCCAGTCCGGTAATTCACCAAAATCAATATGACTCTAGCCCAAGTTTTACCGCACCTTCTGAAATCTAATTTGGCAACTTTAAAAGAAGCTCCAAAGAACCCCAACACAGCGTCCCCTCATTATCACCCAAATGCTCGTTGCACATATCATTCCGAAAGTCTAGGTCATGACACTAACAACTGTTGGGCTTTGAAAAACAAAATTCAAGACCTTATAGAGGAAAAAGAGATTGAGTTCGATGCGCCCGAGAAGCGAAACGTCATTTATGCTCCTATGCCCAGGCATGGTCACAACACCAATGTTGTTGAAGAAGATTTGTTTGGTACCATAATTGATGAACTCTTGACTCCACTCCCAATCATTAAGATAAACTTGTTAAAAGCCGGTGTATTCTCGGGTTGTAATGAAGACTGCCATCTCTGCTTATCCTCACCAACTGTTTGCCCTTTGTTAAAAACGGGCATTCAACGCTTGATAAGTAACAAAGAGATTCTTTTTGAAAGTACTCATGTTTCACCTGTTCCTGTTGAAGACGTTTCAATCATTACCATCTCCGCCAATTCTTCCAGGGTCCCCAAAAGACCCATTAGGATTACATCGGTTTCAAAAACTACTCCTCTTATAATCACAATGCCTGGGCCAGTCCTGTATGAATTAGACAAAATTGTGCCGTGGAATTACGGTGGGGACATCTACTACCATGGCATCAAACAAGATGGGCTGGCCGCCGAAGAGATAAACTCCAAAAAAGAAGACTCTGACATTAGTAATATTGTCGGAACCAGTAAGATTACCCGAAGCGGTAGAATCTTCTTTCCAGAAATTTCCCCCCCCCAATGGCAGTTTTTGGACCCGTGGCTGCTCCAAAGGTTATTTCTGTACCGATAATCATCCCTGCAAGTGCTCCTGTTAATGAAGATGATACAACCCCTGCTGTCATTCCTACCAACACTCCTGCTGCTGAAATTCGAGGAAAAAGTATTCAAGTAGAGCATGTCCGGACGAAAGCTCAACCACTGACTATCCCCGAAACCTCTAAGAAAGAAATGGAGGAGATTCTGAGAATAATAAAGAGGAGCGACTATGAAGTAGTTGAACAGTTGGGCCAAACTCCCTCCAAAATTTCCATGCTGGCATTGTTACTCTGTTCCGAGGCACATGCGAAAGCCCTGGTGAAGTTCCTAAAGACAACCCATGTGCCTTAAGAGACGTCTGCTGACCAATTTCAAGATTGTGTGGCCAGTTTGACGGCGGATAACGGCCTAGGCTTCTCGGATGCTGATCTGACACTAAGGGGAAGAAATCACAACAAGGCACTGCATGTCTCTGTGGAATGTAGAGGCATAACTCTGGCCCATGTCTTGGTGGACACTGGCTCATCTTTGAATGTTTTATCGAAGAAAGCTCTCGACAGACTCGACTGCGAAGGACTGACGTTGAAACCCAGTAACATAGTCGTAAGGGCATTTGATGGCTCAAAGAGGATGGTCCACGGGGAGGTGGATATCCCCATAAAGGTTGGGACTCAAACTTTCAACTCAACCTTCTATGTAATGGATATCCGTCCCTCTTACTCCTGTTTGCTAGGATGACAGTGGATCCATAATGCCAGCGCTGTCACCTCTACACTGCACTAGATGCTGAAATATCCGGTCCAGGGAAAGATTATCACTGTCCACGGAGAGGAAGAGTATATGATTAGCCACCTCAATTCCTTCCGGTACGTGGAATTGGACGGTGAGTTCATTGAAACTCCTTTTCAACATTTCGAAGAGGTCCCCCAAGAGGTAGCAGTGACCAAGGCTGTGTCCCAGATTCCCAATATTACAAGACCTCCGCTCCGGATGTCATCTCTAAAGGACACCAAAGCAGTAGTAGAGGAAAGAGGATGCACCATTTGGGGGCAACTTCCAGATATTCCGTATAAATCCGACAAGTTTGGTTTAGGGTTCACTTCAAGCGCTCAGAAGGTTGTACGCCGTGCCCGTGCTGGAGGGACACCCTTGAAGATTAGCAACCGAGAGGTCAATGCGGTAGGAGATGGTGAAGAGGATTGCAGCTTGGAGGATTGGATCTTTCCTACTGTCAACGGAGGACTTCACAATTGGGAGGCCAAAGACTTTGTCCCCATAACTTTCATCCCTCAGTAATTTATCTTTACATTTCTATTGAACTTGTAATATTCACAAACAATTTACACATTTAAAACCTTGTGTCTTGCCCGAGGCACAATGGTCCATTTGTAAGGGTTTTTATTTCATCTTCATATGACATTCAATGAATCATGGACGTTTTTCACATACAAACTTTTGTGCCCATTGTTTTTCTTTTACATTTTATTTTTAAGGATGGCTATACCATTACACACACCCACACTCACAAATGAAGGTACCCCTCCATTCCGGATCCCATGGGTAACAATATTGCTATGGCCTTTTGTGACTTTGAGGATCTAATCTACCAAGCCGATGACGAAGGTGAGGAAGATTGTGAAGTACCAGGGGAACTAGCCAGACTGCTACAACAATAGGAAAGAGCTATTCAGCTTCACAAGAAACCTGTGAATACAATCAACTTGGGTACCAAGGAGGATAAAAAAGAGGTCAAGGTGGGTGCCAATTTGGATCCCAGTGTCAAGGAGCGTCTGATTCAGCTGTTGCAGGATTATGTTGAGATCTTTGCTTGGTCATATAAAGATATGCCGGGACTTGATACAGAGATTGTGGTACATCGTCTGCCTACAAGAGAAGATTGTCCACCAGTAAAACAAAAAGTCCGCCGCATGAGACCTAATATGTTAGAGAAGATCAAAGAGGAAGTCATGAAACAATTCAATTCCGAATTCTTGGCTGTCACTTCATATCCCCAATGGGTTGCCAACATTGTTCACGTACCTAAAAAAGACGACAAAGTACGAATGTGCATGGATTATAGAGATTTGAATAGGGCCAGCCCTAAAGATGATTTTCCACTCCCCCACATCGATATCCTGGTTGACAATACAGCCCAACACAAAGTGTTTTCCTTCATGGACAGATTCTCAGGTTACAACCAAATCAAAATGGCACCTGAAGACATGGAGAAAACTATATTTGTCACACAGTGGGGCACATTCTGCTACAAGGTGATGCCATTCAGATTGAAGAATGTTGGGGGCAACCTATCAACGTGCCAAGGTAGCTTTATTTCACGACATGATACATCATGAAATAGAGGTCTACGTAGATGACATGATAGCCCGATCACAAACATAAGAAGAGCACTTGGATCACTTCCAAAAGCTGTTTGAAAGACTAAGGAAGTACAAGCTAAGGTTGAATCCAAACAAGTGCACATTCAGAGTACGGTCCGGTAAACTCTTAGTTTTTGTCGTCAGTAACAAAGGTATTGAGGTCGATCCTACCAATGTTAAAGAAATACAAGAAATGCCTGCTCCTCGTACTGAGAAGGAAGTCAGAGGATTCTTGGGACGCTTGAACTACATTGCCTGATTCATTTCTCACCTAACGGCTACTTGTGAGCCAATTTTAAAACTATTGAAGAAAGATCAAGTAGTCAGATGGAATGATGAGTGACAGGTTGCTTTTGATAAAATCAAAGAGTACTTACAAGAGCCTCCTGTTTTGATGCTACCAGTTGAAGGAAGACCACTGATCATGTATCTGACTGTTTTAGAAAACTCAATGGGGTGTGTATTGGGGCAGCATGATGAGTCTGGCCGAAAAGAGCATGTTATTTACTACCTGAGCAAAAAGTTTACCGACTATGAAACCAAATATTCGCAGCTCGAGAAAACTTGCTGTGCTCTGGCATGGACTTCTCGCCAGCTAAGACGGTATATGCTGACTCATACTACCTTGTTGATATCTAAGATGGATCCAATAAAGTACATCTTCAAAAATCCTGCTCTGTCTGGGAGGATAGCTAGATGGCAAATGATCCTGACAGAATATGACATACAGTATACTACCCAAAAAGCTATAAAGGGAAGTGTGCTAGCTGATCATCTTGCTCATCAAGCTGTAGAAGATTATCAGTCCATGAAGTTTGAATTCCCGGATGAAGACATCATGACATTAGACAACTGTGAAGAAATCAGACCATATGACGGACGTGGACAAGGATCCCGATGGACCCTGTTCTTTGATGGGGCATCTAATGCACTTGGTAATTGTATCGGCGTTGTACTCATATCTCCGGAAGGGTGTCATACTCCTTTTACTACCAGACTTTGCTTCAACTGTACAAACAACATGGCAGAGTACGAAGCTTGCATCTTTGGTCTTAGAGCTGCCATAGACTTGGGAATCAAATCTCTAGATGTGTTTGGAGATTCAGCTTTAGTCATCAGTCAGATCAAAGGGGAAATGGGACACTAAGCACCCAAACCTTATCCCTTACAAAGAACATGTTTTGACATTGCTACCACATTTTGAGAAGATTACCTTCGAGCATTTCCCGCGAGAAGAAAATCAGCTAGCAGACACTCTAGCCACAATGTCATCTATGTTTAAACTTAATTGGGATAACGAGGCTCCCCAGATCACCATCGAATGAATGGATGAACCAGCACACTGTCACAAGATTAATACTAAAGAAATAGTGGACCAACCTTGGTTTCATGAAGTCAAGAGGTATCTCGAGGCTCAAGAATATCCAGAAGGAGCTTCAATCAATGATAAAAAGTTCTTAAGGAGATTCTCTGCTAAGTTCTCCCTTAGTAATGGCATCCTGTACAAATGCAATCATGACTCCATTTTGCTTCGGTGCATGGATAAGGTTGAAGCTGAAAAGATCATGGCTGAATTACATGAAGGTACTTTTGGCACTCACTCCAGTGGGCATACGATGGCGAAGAAAATCCTACAGGCAAGCTATTACTGGTCTACCATGGAAGCAGATTGCTATCAACACTCTCGGACTTGTCATAAGTGTTAAATTTATGCTGACAAGGTGCACGTACCCCCAGTTCCTCTGAATGTCTTGAAGGATCCTTGGCCCTTCGCTATGTGGGGAATTGATATGATTGGAGAGATCAAGCCTACAGCCTCCAATGGACACCGTTTCATCCTGGTGGCCATTGACTATTTTACCAAGTGGGTTGAAGCAGCTTCCTTCGCTTCCGTTACTAAGAATGTTGTTGCCTGCTTCATCAAGAAAAATCTCATTTGCTGGTATGGTATCCCGGAAAGGATCATCACTGACAATGGTACAAATCTTAACAACACTATGATCACCGCCTTGTGCGAGCAATTCAAGATTCAGCATCACAATTCTTCCCCCTATCGGCCAAAGATGATGGTGTTATCGAAGCTGCGAATAAAAACATTAAGAAGATCATACAAAAGATGACAGTCACGTACAAAGACTGGCATGAGATGATACCATTCGCTCTCCACGGGTATCGTACCATGGCTCGCACATCAACTGGGGCAACACCCTATTCCTTGGTTTACGGCATGGAGGTTGTCTTGCCTATTGAGGTTCAAATCCCCTCTCTGAGAATTATGAAGGATGCAGGTTTGAATGAAGACGATTGGATCCAAACTCGACTTGATCAACTGAACTTAATTGATGAAAAGAGGCTTACTGTTGTTTTCCATGGTTAGATGTATCAAAAACGGACGATCAAGGCTTTCAACAAGAAAGTCAGGCGCCAAGTATATCAAGTCGGGGATCTAGTGATCAAACGTATCATCTTGCCACAAAATGATCCCATGGGAAAATGGACTTCTACCTATGAAGGACCATTTGTAATCAAGAACATATTCTCCGGTGGGGCCATGATCTTGACCACCATGGACGGAGACGACCTACCACACCCTACGAACGCGGACATAGTCAAAAGATACTACGCATAAGAGACCCGCTAGGTTGACACACCTAGGAAAAAGAAGGGCATCCCGGTGAACCGAAAAGGTTCGGGCAAAAATTAGGGATAAAATTAAAAAAATCTGTACACCCGGCAAGTTGAAAACCCGAAAGGGCGACTAGGGCAAAAAAGGGTTTCCCGGTGGACCGAAAACCCGAAAGGTAGGTCCAGGTAAAAGTTAGGGGATTAAAGCGTATGGCTATGTCTAGTCGGATCACTTAACGGACAACCTTTGACTTCCACTGACAAACTCGGAGTTTCTGATCAATTCAATCATCTTCGGACGAAGCAGCAAATAGACAAGATTTTCGGAGATCTGAAGGCTATAACTATCTTTCTTTGTATAAATTCTTTGTTTTATGGCACCATTCTCTCACTAGAATGTTTGTCTCCTTTGTACAAAATACTTATTCAAAGTCAATACAAAGATATCTCTTTGAAAATACAAAAAAAAACTATTTGTCTTTTCTTTACGATTGTGTTTTGTTTGCAAAAACGTCTAATGATTCATTGATGAACATATGCATTTGAACATAATTACTGTTTATAAATAAATAAAATGAGAAAGACAATTACTGATAGGTTGAAAGGATAGGAAAACGTCTCTAGGCTATTCCATAAGCAATCCCCACAGTACGTCATTTGAACCCCCAGCGGAACTAAAACTTCAAATTATTAATCCCCAGTAGAAATCGTCAAAATTCTCAAGATTCCTCAGGCAGATCTTATAAGCAGTACATAACGTTACCCTCACAACAGAATTTACTTCCCTTAACAAGAGTTTGTCAGTACTTCAACTTCAAGACATGAAGATTCAACATATCCTCAGCAGCATTCAAGGATTTATTTTCCTCAATCAAACAAGCAATACAGCAAATCAGCTTACATGCGCATACATTACATCCACATATCATAAACATTGATAAAGCAAATACATTGCATCATACATTTCATGCAACATGACTTTGTGTTTCAGCTAACATTTTACCCTTTTCAGGATAAGATTAACAGCTACCATTAACAATATACTTTCATGATAGAGTACAGATACACTCCAGACACGGATGCCATTCTAATGCTCATTCAGATTCAACTTTCATGATACAGTTCAGATACGCTCCAGACACGGATGCCATTCTGATACTCATTCAGATACAACCTTTCAGATACATTTCAGATACGCTCCAGACACGGATGCCATTCTGATACTCATTCAGATTTCAAGTTCAAATACAGTACAGATACGCTCCAGACACGGATGCCATTCTGATACTCATTCAGATTCAACTTTCGGAAACATTTCAGATACGCTCCAGACATGGATGCCATTCTGATACTCATTCAGATTCAACTTTCGGATACAGTTCAGATACGCTCCAGATACGGATACCATTCTGATACTTATTCTTTCGGCTTACAACTTATAATGCAACAAAAATTCTTGGATGGCATCTACAAGCCCATATCCAACAAGATTCTATCACTTCTCCAAATGGCATCTTTAAGCCCATTCCCTCAACTACACATCGTCGAGTGCAAATTTCTGGGCACTCTAGTGTCCAATCATTCTCTCACCTTCGAGTCACGAATGGCAAAACTCGTCAATCTAACTCTTCAGGCTTAAAAAGATTGAACAGGGGCAGCTGTTGTACCCCAAAATTTTCCCTCTCATTTATCAAAACTTTTCCCACAAGATCTCTTTGGCTCAAGACTGGATTAGGGTTTGACCAGTTCAAGACCTCTCATCAGGCATTGATCACCCAAAATTAGGGTTTGAGTTTGTCCAAGGATAGTTGGACTATCAATGCTTCATATGAATTTCAAACATCATTATGGACCCCTAAGTTTACTCATGACAAGTTTCAAGCCTTGAACCACATTTTTGATCAGTCAATAGGACAGTTGACCTAAAAATCAACTATATTGGGGAAAAAGTCAACCATGGCCAATTTACAGTCAAACTTCATAAATTTTGATCCATATCAACATTTTAGACTCATGTATATCATTTGATCAAGTTTGGACCACAATTCCTCAAGAAATTTGATCCAATCATCAAAAGGGCAAAATGGTTAAAATTAGGGTTTTGACTGAGAAAGGGTAATTTCTGATTTTTGACCTAGAAAGTGACCAATTGATTTGAAGCATGATTTCAAGGGTTCAGCTGTATCATCTTTACCTAATAATATGGTTCAAAACATTTCAATTTCATTGGATTGACAGATGAAATTTGCAGTCAACTAATCAAAAGTCAACTGTATACTGAAAAGTCAAACTTTGACTTTTTGGTCAAAATCAAGTGCCAAGGATCACAATTCATCAAAACATGTCAAAATGTGAAACTTTTTCATCAAGAAACCAAAGATTGAAGATTTGATTTTGAAATTTGAATTTTTCTTAACTTAGAAATTTTTCTAAGTATAGAAAATTTCTTATTTTTTCTCAACCTTAGGCCAATTTTCCACCATGATACAAGATGATTCAAAGGAAATTCCCAACATGAAAGTTATAGATCTCCATGAAATCTATAACTTTTCTTCACACATTTTTCCTTAAAGATGCTTGGATCTCAAGATATAATTTTGTGAATACATGCCCATGAACTAAAATAACTTAGTGAAATTTTGTCCTAATTTAGGCAGGTTTTTGACCTAACTTCATGGAAATTTTTCACCTAGTTCCAAGAGGTATCTTGAAATGCATTTCAAAAATAAGTTATAGATTATATTGCAAGCTTTCCAAAATGTCCAAGAACTCCTTGAGATAATTTTTGAGTAGGGATAATCGAAGAGATGAAGTTGACAATTTCTCACTTTGAATTCAAGCCATTTCATGAAGAACAAAACTCCAATCTGAACCTATGCTGCTTAATCCTTGCTTTACAGGCCTCAAAATTGTTTCTCACTTCATAATTTAATGCTTACTCAGTTGATAAAGCCTTAATCCAAGCACAAG
The DNA here is from genome assembly GCA_948472305.1 of Vicia faba. Taxonomy (NCBI): domain Eukaryota; kingdom Viridiplantae; phylum Streptophyta; class Magnoliopsida; order Fabales; family Fabaceae; genus Vicia; species Vicia faba. Next base: position 198,055 of record CATIWC010001147.1, read on the forward strand.
AGTATTTGTCCAAGCTTTAATTCCATAAATGGCACAAAGTTGCCATTGCCATTTTGGAAAAGCATAACTTTTGCAACTTTTCATTTCTTGAGCATTGGACCTGTTTTATTTGCACACACAAGTCCTATAAACCAAATACAAGTTGTCTAGGACTTGTACCAACTCCAAGCAGGCCAATACAAGCATGAGGAGACTTGTCTCTTCACTTTGCTTCAAAAGCAAGAAAGTGTGCAAAATGCCTACAACTGAAAAATCTGTTATGGAGTTGAAAAAAAACTTTCTCTATACTAACACACAAACCCATTACAACTGAAAACACGATTGCAAAAGTCCAAAAACACTCCAAAACTCCCTCTTACCAAAAACCTGTCAAAAACTTGCAGTTTGAGCATAAGCACAGCAATCCACAAGTTTGCTCGTGCGTTTCAAGTTTTAATCATTCAAACACTTTACCTACCTCATATCTAAGTGATCCAGACCATCATCCCTGCACTGTAACTCCTCCTTCATCATATGACATTTTTGTTTTCCAAGCTTGCAGGTTGACTTGGATAGAGAGTTCCAGGCACTTCCAAAGCAAGGCAAGGATTGGAACACACTCAGGGAGGTTCAAGCAAGCTAAAGGAACCTCCAGGCCTTCCTAAATCTCACTCAAACTCCATTCACGACCTCAACTGAAAGAGGTAAGAATTCCAACTTTTATCTCTTCATACAGGCATCCATTGGCCACAATTTGTGAAAGAAAAATGTAGATATTATAGTGATGAAGCCAACCATGTGCATAGATTCCATTTCTGTTCATTATGTGTAGGGAATTTTGGAGTTCAAATTTCTGTAAAAATTTAGGTTTAAAATTAGGGCTTTCAAAATTCGTTTTAATCTTTGACTGTTAGTTTCCATAAGTTACATGTCTGAAATCGTGGGAAAGAGTACTATCATTTTCATGTTGGAAGTTTCCATTTTCATGGAGAGATTAGAAAGATACAGAGCTTCTGGCCAGCTTGAGAAAGAAGATGAAGTACAGGGCAAGGAAGCTTTTTACGTTATGTTTTTATTGTTTCATATAAACTAACGGATTTACAGCCACCCCAGTGACAAGGTAGCGCGCTGGTAATGCCCAGGTCATGGGTTCGAACCTTGGCGCTACCTTTTACATTTTTCTCATTTTTTTCAGCTTCAGTTTTGGCATTTTTGGCAGTATGGGCTTGGTTCTTGGGCCTTTTTTTTCTTCTAACACACTACCTCCTATTTGCTTGCAGCACCCCTGGCCCAATCTTTTTATTATTTAATTTATTTTCATATTTGTTTTATTAAAATATTTTCTTTAACACATAAAAATCATAAAAAAATATAAATATGATAAATATTGCATTTTTATTTTATTTTATTTTATTTTCACATAAAAAATATATTTTAAATATATACTAACTATCTTCCTTAAATAAATTTGTAAAAATAAATTAAACTTAGATATATTCTCATCTTTATATATATATATATATATATATATATATATATATATATATATATATATATATATATATATATATATATATATATATATATACTTGTAAATATTTATTTTAATATATAAAAGGACTAAATATTTTCATAAAATATTATTTATTATTTTCAATACAAAAAATACACAAAAAAATAATACTTGAAGAACTTTATTTTCCTTTTAAATTAGAAATTAGGGTTAACCATTTTTCTCAAGAAATAATTTCCTTTTTTTATTTTATTTTTAGGATTAGGTTAAAACTCCTTTTCACATAAAAAAACAATTTCTTTTCCTTGCATATACATAATATTGCACATTTAATTTATATTGTATATTGTTTTATTCAAATATTCGTACAAATTCGATTTGGTTGTAATAGCCTAATTAGATTTACATTATTGCAAATCCCCATTCACAATTTGTATTCCCCCTCCCATGAAATGTTGTAATAGCATAGTAATCTTTAAATTATGCAATTGACCGCTTTTACATACCATGCTAGTAATTAGGGTTTGAATGGCAAGACAAAAAACAAATCAAATAGAATACCCTAAATCCAAGACAAAATCAAAGCATGAAAATAACACACTTGTACACAAGCATCCTTAGGGTTTCTCCACTTGGTTGCCTTATACAAAAATAGCCATGTTACGCATGCGAAGTATCTTGGCAAAATAAACAAGCATAAGATCATAGTCCCTCGATGACGCTATTCAAAGTTGCCTTACAAAATGATCTTGGTCCCTCGAAAATGCTAAGATACTTTGCAACATTGCTAATCATGGTTATACGATGACCCACGCCCGTCCCGTTTACATCCAAAGATAGGGTTGCTTATCAAATCAATGGTAAGACAACAATGTCAAAGGAATAGAAAATGAACAAGAAAGACATTTGAGTAGGTAGATTGCTTTTAGTTACTTTCTCTATTTTCAAACAACTATCCTTGCTATTTTCAAAAACAAACACATACATTTTCAAATATTAAAAACATTTTCAAAAAGACAAACATCTTTGTATACATTCTTACGAACGAGAATCATTACAAAGATTGCCTAAACAAATGGCCTCTTTTACAAAATACTTTAAAAACCACACAAAACACAATTTCAAAACAAAAAGCAAGTGATCTAGAAAGTAACTAAGAGCCCATGGAAAACCATGGATGAAAAGGGTGCTAATACCTTCCCTTTTCATAATCTACCCCCCGAACTCAAGAAACAAATCTCAAAGGTCTTTCTTGTACTTTTTCACCTTTCCTTTTGGATAAAAGAAAAGTCAGTGGCGACTCTTGCTCAACCGCAACATTTGCAAACACAAATGCAAAACCCTCAAGTCAGTTCTTCCACCGTATCACACCGCCCTTTCGGGCTTTCGGCCTACCGAGACGCTATTTTTTGCCTAAGCCGCCATTTCGGGTTTTCAACTTAGCGAGTTGTTCTTTTATTTCTTTAGGCGAAGTATTTCTTGACTGCATCAGCATTCATGGGACTTGGGAACTCCTCGCCATCCATAGTTTCAAGAATTAATGCACCACCAAAGAAGGCTTTCTTGACAACATATAGGCCTTCAAAATTGGGAGTCCACTTGCCCCTAGAATCAATGTCAAAAGACATGATCTTCCTGAGCACGAGGTCGCCTTCTCTGAATTCACGAGGTTTTACCTTCTTATCAAAATCTTTCTTCATTCTCTTCTGATATAAATGCCCACACAAAGCCGTCATTCTCTTCTCTTCAATCAAATTCAATTGGTCAAATCTGTTCTGGACCCATTCAGCCTCTAACAACTTGGTTTCCATTATCACACGTAAAGAGGGAATCTCAACTTCAATTGGGAGTACTGCTTCTATTCCATACACAGGGGAGAACGGGGTCACTCCTGTTGAAGTGCGAACATATGTTTGATATCCATGCAAAGCAAAAGGGAGCATTTCATGCCAATCTTTATAAGTAACAACCATCTTCTGGATGATCTTCTTGATATTCTTATTAGAAGCTTCAACAATCCCATTCATCTTTGGCCTGTACGGAGACGAATTGTGATGCACAATCTTGAATTCCTCACAAAGTTCTGTCATTGTCTTGTTGTTCAGATACGAGCCATTGTCAATGATAATTCTGCTCGGCACACCAGACCAACATATGAGATTATTCTTAATGAAGCGCACAACCATCTGCTTAGTAACATTAGCATATGAAGCAGCTTCCACCCATTTGGTGAAGTAATCAATTGCTACCAAGATGAAACAGTGTACATTCGAAGCTTTGGGTTCTATCATCCCCATCATGTCAATACCCAACATAGAGAAAGTCCATGGGAAAGAGATCACATTAAGAAGTTTCGGAGGCACATCAACCTTGTCTGCATAAATTTGGCATTTATGACACTTCTTTGCAAATTTGTAACAGTCAGATTCCACTGTCAGCCAGTAGTAACCTACCCTTAGCATCTTTTTAGCCATCGAATGTCCATTGGCATGTGTTCCAAATGAGCCTTCATGAACCTCATGCATCAACATGTCTGCTTCGTGTCTATCCACGCATCTGAGCAAGACCATGTCATAATTTCTCTTGTACAACACATTTTCACTGAGGAAGAAACTGCCAACCAATCTTCTTAATGTCTTTCTATCTTTATTTGATGCACCAATCGGATATTCCTGAGTTTGGAGAAAATGCTTAATATCAAAATACCAAGGTTTGTCATCTGCTACCTCTTCTGTTTTAAACACATGAGCGGGCCTATCCAGTCTTCGAACCATAATTCGAGGTATATCATTCCAAGTATTCACTTGATACATAGAAGCCAGAGTTGCCAGAGCATCCGCCATTTGATTTTCATCTTTAGAAATGTGATGGAATTCAACTTTATTAAAGAAGGGTAACAACCTTCTAGCATAATCTTTATAAGGGATCAAGTCGGGGTGACGAGTATCCTACTCTCCTTTAATATGATTTATTACCAAAGCTGAATCACCATACACATCTAGAATTTTAACTCTGATATCAATAGCTTCCTTGAGACCCATGATGCAAGCCTCATATTCTGCCATTATTAGTACAATCAAATGTCAACCTTGCAGTAAAAGGAATGTGCTATCCATGTGGAGTTACAATCACAACACCAATTCCTTTACCGTAAGCATTCACAGCTCCATCAAATATCATACTCCAACGATATTCAGGATCAGGATCTTCCTCAAGCAACTGTTCATCACAATATTTCACTTTCAAAAACATCACATCCTCATCGGGAAAGTCATACTTCACAAACTGATGATCATCAACTGGTTGGTGAGCAAGATAATCTTCCAGCATGTTGCTTTTAATAGCTTTTTGAGTGCGGTATTCGATGTCATATTCAGATAACAACATCTACCAGCGAGAAATCATCCCAGTAAGAGCAGACTTTTCAAAAAAGCACTTGATTGGATCCATTTTGGAGATTAACCAAGTAGTGTGGTTCAACATATACTGCCGCAAATGTTTTGCCTCCCAGGCCAGAGCACATGTCTTTTCCAGCATGGAATACCGTGACTCACAATCAGTAAACTTTTTACTGAGATAATAATTGGCATACTCTTTCTTCCCCATTTCATCTTGTTGTCCCAGAATACAACCCATGGAACTATCTAACATTGTCAGATACATAATCAACGGTCTTCCTTCAACAGGAGGGAGCAAGATATGAGGTTCAAGCAGATATTCTTTAATACTTTCAAATTACCTTTGGCCACACACAACCTTGATCTTTCTTTAACAACTTAAAGATCGGTTCACATGTTGCAGTCATGTGAGAAATGAATATGGAAATATAATTCAAACGCCCGAGGAACCCTCTGACTTGCTTTTCAGTTCTCGGTGCTGGCATTTCTTGAATTTCCTTGACTTTATCAGAGTCAACTATCCCTCTCTGGCTAACAATGAAACCCAACAATTTCCCTGACCGAACACCGAAGGTACATTTATTTGGATTCAAGCGGAGACAATACTTCCTCAAACGCTGAAACAACTTCAACAAATCTTCTACATTCCCTTCTTCAGTCTAGGATTTATAAAACATATCATCAACATATACCTCGATTTCCTTGTGCATCAGATCATGGAATAGGGTTGTCATAGCCCTATGGTACGTTGCACCAGTGTTCTTCAACACTCTGTAACAGAATGTTCCCCAGGGTGTGATAAACGTTGTTTTTCCATGTCCTCTAGAGCCATTCTTATTTGATTATACCCAGAAAATTCGTCCATGAATGAGAATACTTTGAATTTTTTTATGCTATCCAATAACATATCAATGTGTGGAAATGGAAAATCATCTTTTGGACTAGCTTTATTTAGATCTATGTAATCTACGCACATGCGAACTTTTCCATCTTTTTTCGGTACTGGGACAATATTGGAAATCCATTGAGGGTACACTGACGTCACAAGAAAACTGACATTAATCTGCTTTAGAACTTCTTCTTTGATCTTCACTGCCATATCCGGGTGAGTTCTTTGCAACTTCTGTTTGATTGGCAAACACTCTGGTTTCAACAACAAACAATGCTCTACAATTCTGTATCTAGACCAGGCATATCTTGATAAGACCAAGCAAAATTATCCACATACTCTTTCAGCAACTCAATCAACCTGCTCTTTACATCAGGATGCAGTAACGCTCTAATCTTGACTTCCTTTGGATCTTCTTATGAACCCAAATTGATTACTTCCAATGGCTCTTTATATGGCTGAATGGCATTCTCCTCGCGCTCAAGAAACCGTGAGACCTCTTCTGTAATCTTATCATAGTCTTCTTCTTCAGCCCCATACACAGGACATTCAAAGTTGGGAGAGGGTGCAGGGTCATTGTACTCAACGAGTTTTTTAATTAATCTGCACATATGATTTATGATTGTTTTTAGAAACTGACACATATAACAAGTGATCATGCATATTGAATTTCAGTTTTTATTTATTTTGAAAGTTTTTTTTTCTGATTACCATTTTCCAAGAAAAAGAAGAAAATAAAGACACAATTTGGGGAATAAAGACAACTTTTATTATTGATTTTAAAAGTCACAACAAACAGATAAGCCCGTACAATATTAATACTTTCACCTTGGGCAGAGTGAAAGCTTTTCAAAAATATTAAAAAAATAAATTAATTTGAAACATGTATGCAAGAGGGAACATCAATTGTGATCCAATTCTGAACCCTAACTCTGTGCGTCACATAATTTGGAATTTCTGGCTCTGCTTCATCTTCCACAATGGCATTAATCCCGGAGATAGTTGGATGAAGATAACCCCCGCTGCGGAAGATGTCTTGATACTTGCCTGCAACAGACTTCGGCTTCATGCTCTTACCTTTTCCATTCTTCAAAGAGAACCCCAAGCCAGCTCTGTTCTTGTTTACAGGTGGATCCACAATCTGTCCCAATACCTCACTATGACCCTTACGCACAACTTGCTGCGCATCCTTAAGAGAAACCATGGAATTCTCATTTCCTCTTATGTTATCAATGGATAAGGCTTGAAACTGGGTTCCAACAGCAGCTTCATTCGCCTCCACAATGCTGAAAGAGGATAAATGAGATATCAATAATGCCTGTTCTCCATTTATAATTTCCACTTTTCCTTCACGTACAAACTTCAACTTCTGGTGTAAAGTTGAAGTGACAGCCCCTGCCTCATGTATCCACGGCCTTCCTAGCAAACAGCTATAAGGGGTACAATATCCATGACCTGGAAAGTAATCTGAAACAAATGTGGGCTTATATGAATAGGCAAGTACACTTCACCAATAACAGATTTCCTTGATCCATCAAACGCTTTCACAATAATGCGACTTGGGCGCATGGGCATTCCTTGATATTTCAATTTCATAAGCGTTCTCCTCGGTATAACATTCAAAGAAGACCCATTATCAATCAACACATTGGATAGTGAATCATTCTTGCAGTTCATAGAGATGTGGAGGGCCAGGTTGTGATTCCTTCCTTCATTTGGAAATTCATTGTCGCAGAAACTCAGGTTATTACATGACATAATATTCCCTACTACACTACTGAATTGGTCTATAGGCATGTCACTTTCCATAAAATCTTGGTCCAATACCCTCATCAGAGATTCTCTGTAAGCAGAGGAGTTCATTAATAAAGCCAAGATAGATATTTTTGAAGGAGTCTGCACTAGCTGATCTACAATTATGTAGTCGCTCATCTTGATTATCTTCAAAATATCATTCACTTCTTTCTCTAACGTAGCTCCACTAGATTCACCCGTAACCTTCTTGGGTTCAACATTCTCAACAATTTTCTTTCCAGTGCTAACATCTCTACGAACAACTGGTGAAAATACACAACCATTGCGGGTCACTCTGCTAGTCTCAACAATATTTCCAACATCAGGCATTGGCTGGATGGGAACTTCCACACCATCCTCTAAGATTATAGCGTTATATTTGTAGGGTACAACCTTATTTGACTTGTAGGGGACAGGATTCGACAAACTAATCACCAATGGAGTAATAGCCGGCTTGCTATGATACTCGACTTAAAAATGGGCGGGTGCACCAAAAAAAGGCACAATGACATTTACCCCTTCTTCAACACAATCAGTCATTATGGAGTCATCTCTGGAAAACAAATCTTCATCTGAGGAGAAGAACTCATCGGCAGAGGCATACTCATCATCCAATTATTCTTCAGCCAAACAAAACTCAATCATATCAACTTCATGGTAATCATCCCTTTGACATGTAACCTTGATAGTTCCATTATCCAACAACAACTGAACACCTTTCCTCACGATTGAACATCCTCAGGAGTCCATGCAGCAAATTCGGCAAGATCCATACTGATGTTCCACCTGACCAGTCATGTAGCAGAAAGTAGCATGCAATTGTACAAGATCCTCATTCATGTGCTCCACATCAAAAATTTTGAACTCACCAGGACATCCAGAAACCATGTTCACCTCCTCTTCATACTCTTCCCTAGGCCTGATTATGTGGATGAGGCCCTCATCCATCATCTCCTGCAAATCAGCCTTTATCTTATTGCAACCCTGTATGTTTGTACTGTAAATAGCACAACCGAAATGGTCATGCGTATAGTAGCTAAATTCACAGAGGTATGCATGCATTTTCACCAAATCTCCTCTAACTAGATGAATATCAAAAATCCGGAAGTCGCCTGGACAACCGGCCACCATGTTCACAACATTCGCTCCTCCATTCTTGGGTAGAGGATTGTCTTTCACATTAGGGCCCACATCCTTGAAAGATAGAATACCAGACATCACCAATTTCTGCACCTCAGTCTTCAAAGGATAGCAATTCTCAACATTATGCCCTGGTGCTCCCTGATGAAAAGTACATGTTTAGTCCGCTTTGTAATGCCAAGGCAATGGTGATGGTACAACGGGAGGTGGTCGAGTCTGAACCAACTTCTTCTGAATCAATGCCAGTAGTAACTCTGCATAGCTCATATGGATAGGGTCATAACTCCCTCTTCTCTGATTATACCCTTGATTCCCCTGCTGGGATGGTCTCTGATAAGCAATAGTGATTGGAGCTACACCAACAACTAGAGTAACTGAGGCGACTTGCTGATGACGCTGATAATTTCTTCTAGGAGGATTAACCCTCCTCTCTTGTATAACAACATTTGTATCCCCTTCCTTCTTCTTGGTAAACCCATAAGATGGCTTCTTTGCACCTCCAGATCCTTCACTCTTTGTTAAACGGCCCTATCTTATAGCCTCTTCTAAACGGATACCCATGCCTACCATTTTAGTAAAGTCACTTGGCACACTCGCTACCGTCCTCTCATAGTAGAAAGCACCCAGAGTCTTCAAGAAAATCTTAGTCATCTCCTTCTCTTCCATGGGAGGAATCACTTAGGCGGTCACCTCACGCCATCTCTGTGCATATTCTTTGAATGATTCCCTGTCTTTCTGAACCATGGCCCTGAGTTGATCACGGTCAGGCGCCATTTCCATGTTGTATTTGTATTGTCTGATAAATGCTTCTCCCAAGTCATTAAAAGTATGGATATTGACACTATCCAAACTCATATAGCACTTCAGCGTAGCACCGGTCAAACTATCCTGAAAAAAGTGAATCAGCAGACGCTGATCATCAGTATGGGTAGACATTCTCCTTATATACATTACCAGATGAGCACGAGGGTAAGTTTTGCCCTTGTACTTCTCGAACTCTGAGACCTTAAACTTTGCAGGTATCTTAACATTTGGGACCAAGCATAATTCATTCACATTCTGCCCGAATAACTCTTTTCCCCTGAGGGCCTTCATCTCCCTCTGCATCTTGTCAAACTGCTCTTGAAAATCATCCATTCTGTCATAAATACCCAAGTTTTCACTTGGTGGAGGAAAAGGAAGACACACATCATCATTAACAAATGGACCCAAATTCACCGAAGGAGGCGCAGTAGGAGTAGCATGCACCACAAGAGGTGCAGGAGTAACAATAGTCTGAACAACTGGAGCTTCTTGAGGACCAAGACTGAAACCTTTGGGTGCAAGATTCTCTGGCACTCCCCATGGATAACCTTGAGGCATGTGATTCTGAACAACATATAGGGTAGCAGACACAAGAACAGTCGGAGCTTCAGCATTAGCCCTTGTTTGTTGAGGTTGAACACTCGGTGGGTGATTCTGAGAAGCCACCAGAGATTCCATCAGAGCAGTAAGATTGGCCATGCCGGCCTTCAAAGCATAAACCACCTCATGCGGCTCGTGATTCTCTTGTTCTAAGTTGTCCATCTTCCTTCTGAAATTAGCCCGTGTGTTATAGTGGTGAGTCATCTTGCTAAATGAAGTAAAGAAGCTTGGTAAGACATCTGGATATGCATAACAAATGCAAGAAATATGTGTAATATGATGCTCGATATGCAATGCATATGATTTGTTTTTATTATATTTCAAGGGACTTTAAGATTTATAGACACATTGCAAATATCAAAGTAATAACACATTTGAAATACTAAAAATTCTTATTTTAATAACTTCAAAATAGGTTACAAGTCTCAACAATCCCAAGTACAAGATGAAAATAAAGTCTAAAACCCTGAGGAGTAAAGCTGTCAGAGGTCACTCTATACGCTGGCGCTTTCCTGTAAGCCTGGCAATCTGAGCCTTCAATCTCTGGTTCTCTTCCGCATATCTGGTGGCAAACTTCTTCCAATCGCCTGAATCGGGAAGTGAGCAACTAGCATCTAACTGAGGCTTAGGAGAAAATAAATCCCCTTGCCTCTCCATAGTCTCTACCGCTCGAATCTCAAGGATCTCAATCAAGTCGTCTTTCTCCTTCAAGTCTGCTCTATAGGAAATCTCTAAAGTTTGTCACTTATTCTTCCAAGCATCCTTTTCCTGCCACATCCTGACCAAAGCAAGCTGTAGCTCTTATATATCATCCAATGAGGGAGGAGTGGTCTTCACAAACAAATCAGGCATAGGTGTTTCCCGGGAATACGACATCTTCAACTGAATAGCTCTTGTTTTGACCCACTGAAGATATGGCTCCAAAGAAACAGCCCCCTAGGTCCTAAGTCTCTCCTACTCTTCTTATGAATGTGACGCCAGGCCTTCGCAATCTTCTCCCTAGCTTCCTTATTGTCTTCTCCCTCCTTCAAGAAGAAACTACTCAAATGAATACTATTTGGTTTATCCCTCATCGAATAACCAAGTTGTCGTCGTGCAAGAACATGGTTATAGTTAATTCCTCCCTTTGTACCAAGAAGAGGTACATTGAGGAAACTACCACAACTGTCAACAATCTCTATATCCTGGTAAGCTCGATGATACCAATCAATATCCTAGTGAGTAAGTGCCATGATCTTAGGAGCCCAACGGGGTTTCTTCCTGACATCCCAGAAAGCATCAGACTGAGGCATATGAGAGATAAACCACCGGTACAACAAAGTCGTGCAACGGATAATCATCCATCCATGATAAGAATTCCGAAGATGAACAGAGTAATAAGTATCACCCAACAAGGTAGGAACTGGGTTTCCAATCATGAAGATCCTGATAGCATTAACATCAACAAACTTATCCACATTAGGAAATAAAAACAACCCGTAAGAAAGTAGAGCAAAGATGGCCTCAAAAGCGACTGTACTCTTCATCTTGGCAAAGTAACGACCTTTTTCCAATAAGAACTGGGCTGGTAATCCTCTAATCCTCCCTTTAGTACTCATACGGGCTTCAACCTCAGACTTCCCCAGATGGATCAAAGCAGCAATCTTGTGTGGTTTTGGCTCACCCTCCAAACCAGTAAAAGGAACATGATCGGTAATAGGTAAATCCAACAGATAAGAATACTCCTCTAGTGTAGGCATCAATTGATAATCAAGGAAAGTAAAGCAATGATACATCAGATCATAGGGCTGGACCAAGGTCGAGAGAATACCCTCCTTCATCCTAAGCTTCATGAGAGGAATAATGGATCCATACTTCTTCTGAAAATTTACAAAACACTCGATCACGGGAATTAGACTGATCAACTCATCTATCTTGGGATCCTTAAAACTGTACTTCCAGGTCTTTCTTTTTCCAGAATCCATGGTCAAAAAGTACCCGAGATATTTACAAATGATCAACTTTTAAGTCCCTTGGAATAAAACTTCTTCAAAAGATGCTTATGAGTGCATGGATGCATGACACAACAATCACACACAAGATCACAAACATAGGGTTCATAGGTTTAACGTCACGAGCATGAAGTCGAAGGTACTACCCATAACTCGGTAATTACCAACTTCCCGATTAACTCGGTAAATAGTAATATTCTCAAGAAAAACTCGTCCGAGCATAGTATCACGTGACAATTATTTCTGGATTACTCTGTCATAGCTTCCGCACTACACCTAAAAGGCCAAGATGGGTTAGGTATTCTACGGTCCTCAGCTTCAGCAGGCTCCCAGGTCGAAAGCAGTACGTCTTCCCAATTACTCGGTAAATGACACTACAGTCAAAGGGGCCTCCACTGATTAGGGGATCTCATGCCTCATTTTTTGGGATTACTCCCTCAAAATTAACATGACTATACCGCCCGTCCTATCTTAAAGTTTGCCCAAGTCCGAGTATAGGACTTATAAGTAATCACCAAGCACACTGAACCAGGAAAATCCAGACAAATATATATACAACATATAACACATAAACAACGATAACACATATACAAATATAAACAAAGATAGGCTCAACCCACTTAGGGATGGACCAGCAAGAGGTCAATCTGTACCCAGTGAAGTCGCCATTTTTTCTGTAGCAGTAGAAATGTTTTAATACTAAGCCATTAGATTGAATAGACTTACACAAATCAAAATAAAAATCGCCACTGCGCTTTATTGTTTCCAAAGGAATGGGAAAAGAGCGAGTAACCCAAAAAAGAGGGGGGGGGGGGGGGGGAATTCAAGGTAAGAGGGTTGGTTATGCAAAGGGAAGGTATTAGTACCCTAAACATCTATGGTACTCCTCAGGAACCTCTTTGTAAAATCTGTATATTTTGACTATAAAATGTTGTATGTAAAATAGATGGTGGAGGTGAGAAAAGAAATATATTTTTTATGGTTTTTGCACCCGTCGCGGTTGCAAACCTTTAGTGCCTACGTACCACCTTTCGTGCAATAAAGGATCAGGGTACACGTAGTTCCTCTTTTAAAGTTTTAAAACATAAGTGCATTGATTACTTTTATAAGATAAGACATCATCGTCATTATCCATGTGGAAAACATACTTACTACCCACAATCATGAGAAAGGAGAATTTGCATCATCTCAAAGTGGAGGATATGTCTTGGATCTTAAAATCAACAATGCCTCACTCAACACCCAAGTGGAAAATATCTCACTTCACTACATATTGTAGAAGTATAGTTGTTTTCATCACTACAAGGATTGACAAGAGTCCAATCTTTTGAGAAGGGTTTTAAAGTAAAAAGCCAAAGTGGCAAAATTGTTTGTAATGAGGTTGATTGACTTCTAATCTTCTCACAAAAAATTTCAAGGTATTATTAAGTTTATTAGAGTTTATTTATGAAAATATTTTGAAAATGCATGGACCTAAGTCCAAGTTTATTATGAAAGTGGTTCAAGTTTAAAAACAAGAAGAATTTTTAAAAGGAGGGAGAAGATTTTTGAAATTAAAGAAGATGGGAGGAGAAGAAGAGACTATCCTAAAGCATAAGGTAAAAGCTAGGGATAAGAACCATCTAACCAAAAAGAATCCAACACTTAATATTATGAGCCAAGATAAAATTCCCATTCTTTGGATTGAAACCAAACAAGCAAAGATACTAGACCTCTTGAGAGAATCAAACTTTAAGTGTATTAAGTCTTCACAAAAATTGGGCAAAGTAACTGATGTATACGAGTGAATTCCAAATTACAGACAAAGAATGTAATCACAATAATCTGCACACAAAACAAACAAACAACCCAATGTTTTGAGGTAAACCTCAAGAACTCCAAACAAAATATCAATTAAGGTCACAAGGTCTCCAACATAGGCCAAGGTTTCTAATCCTAAGTCCAAGAAGTCAAATACTCCATAATGTCAATGATAGTAACCAAATAGTCCAAATATCATTAAAGCTTTTTATGGTTCATGTTGATTATTAGGTGTCTTAAAAAGAAAAGAAAAGCTCAAGTGAGCAAAATAAAAATAGCAAGAATATAAATGCTCAAGTGAGCAAAATAAAAACGGCATGAAATGTAATGCTTAAAATAAATGGTACATAAAGCATAAAAAATAAAAGGCATAAAATAAAAACAATTTAATAATTAGTGGTTAGTTGGATGACCATCTTGAAACTTGCATTTGGAACTTATTAGAGGATTGGCAGAACCAAAGCCTCCACACAACAAGTTGCATTTGCTTTTTGTCAAGTATATCATCCATTTGGAATCCTCAAAAGTACCTTTTAATAATCAACGATGTTTAAGTGATCCGCGTTGACCAAAAGTGTTGTAGATCCATTAGAGGATTGGTAGAACCAAAGCCTCCACACAATGAATCTCAAGGTTATTGGATCAAAGAGATCAAATTAACATACTTGGGCTTACAAACATAGGTTTGGGCCACAAATGATCATTTGTTTGAATCAGGACAAAATTTAGCGTTATATTAAGTAATCATAAGTGGACTTATGTAGAAGTCACACCTATTTTGAGGCCGGTCAATAGCAATCTATGCACCATTTATTTTGAGACATGATATAGAGATCATGCTCCAATAACACTTAGTGCAATAAGAAAGGGATAAGATGAAAAATGGTGGGGAAGAATATACAAACCATATTTGAATTAAAATTTAATCAAACTATTATTAAAATCATTCATCCATTTTTATGGAGTAAACTTAACACCATGGATCCAATGATGTTAATAAAGTTCATGATCAAAAATTCAACCCAAGATCATCCAGAAAATTATCACAAAAAATAATATTGCATTTAATATATACATTAAAAAGGTTTTTTAAAATGTTTTAAAATAGAAATAAAAGAGAAAAATATCAACTATGTTCCAATTAATCAAGAAATAAAAAGTAAGACCATAAAAAAAATCAGAAATTAACTAAAATAATTTTATAAAATTTTTGGTATTTTTTAAAGTCAGAAACTATTTTTAAAATTAAAAGGATGAGTAAAATAAACCAAAAATGATTTAAAAAAAATAGAAAAATCAGAAATAAAAAATAAATGAGGTCACCAATATTTGTCACAATATCATTTGATCATTCCATATTTTTTTTCAGAATTTAAAAATGCATAAAAGTATTTTTAAACATTTAAAGCAATTCAAATAAAGTAAAAATTTATAAAAAATATCAAAACACAAAATAAAATCGTGAAAAAATAAAAATCAGAAAGAGAAAAATCAAAAATATTTTTCATTATTTTTTCAGATTTTTTTGACTAAAAATGAATTTTCTAGGATTTTTTGAAATTTAAAACAATTAAATATAAAAATCAGAAATGAAAAATAAAGTCAAAAATATATGAACCATTGGATGAGAGTCAAAACGCGTTAGTAATTAAATCCAATGGATCTGGCACGCTGTACATATCATGGTCATTAGTGAATAAAGCACTGAATCAAATGTAAATCAGAAATTCAAAAAATCCAAATGGCGATGTTTCATTGGTTGAAGGATGACACGTTGGTCATCTTCAACCTCCAGCCAGTCCCAAAACCAGATTGCTCAATTTGTAAAATTAGAGCACGTGACCTATGCCATTCCTTCGTCTCTTCAAGACGAAAACAACCACACCTTCGCGATAAATTTATATAAACTGTAGCTCAAGCAATTTGGAAGGAAAATTTTGAAAAGGGATTTGAAATTTCATGGTCAAAACATGTTTCCAGATAAAAGTAAGTGTTGCAACTAGAACCAGGGTAATGGGAGCATCACAATAATATCAAAGTTTTGAAGAATTGATAAAGAAATCTACCTATTGAAGTTGAGTTGCAGAGCTCTGAAACAGGACTTCTATGGAGCAATATAGGGCACAATTCTTGAAGGTAATTATATGGTTAGCTTCAGGGAAGATCAAGGGAGGTAAATGGATTGAAAAATTGGATTGAAAAAGGCTTGAACACATATTTCGAAGTTGCAGAAATTTGAGTTATGGAACAAGTTTGGCAGGGTGAGTCTAGCTATCCAAGCTTGAGAAAATGAATAAGGGATGACCCTCTATTTACAGGTAATCAAATGGAATGTCCAAGCATGTGAAATGATGAAGTTTGGAGGGAAATCGTGTGAAGTTGCAAACAAGAAAAGCGTGACTTCTAATTTGATCAAAACTCAACGAAAATGCGCGTTTTGTTGTGCTAATCACTTCTGGAAGTTCACTAAACATGTTTAAAGGAAAAAACACGCAGAAACAAAGTGTTTAGAAGCTAAACCAATGATTTCAAATTCTGACTTTTGAAGAAACTTCAATTCCAAGTTACCAAGTTCAAATTAATGGCATTATCAACTCAAGGGGTCTTAGAGCATGATTCTTGATGCTTTAGAAAGATGAGGTTACAAGCTTTGTAATGGGAAAAGAATGGAGTCAAATGGATGTTTGAGCTAAAAGTTGCATTGAGTCAAAGTTGGATAAAAAGGGTTGACTTTCCATACTTAGAAATATTTCAATTTTTTCTTCAAAAGTGACCTATAATGTTTTGCATCCAAACATGGCCTTCCACTTGGAATTTGCTCTTGACTAAAAAAGATGGCATGAAATAGACATCTTAAATGACACTTTGAAACTTGAACCATTCAAAATCTCCAAAATTTGAGAGAGTTATGAATTATTGAAGTTGGCAAAAAATCATGAAATGACCTATAATCTTTTGTATCCTTAGGGCATCTTCCATTCATTTTCTCACTTTGCATATAAAATAAGGAATAAAGTTCACATCCTCAAGATCATTATGGAAAAAAGAGTGAGCTCAAGGTGATAAAAATTGATCAAGTTATGATCATTTGAAGTCACACATGAGAAATTGGGGGTTCATCTGGAGGACTTGTAATATTTCTTCATCATCAAGTTTCTTCCACATGAAAAATCCTTGAAACTTTTGAACTAATTTTTTAATAACCATTTGAAGAGAAGGATAACTTTGTAATCACTCAAAAATAACAAAATATGAGCAAGATATACTTCTTTGAAGTTTAAAACCCTAGCTCCTAGATCAAGAAAATGTTTTGAGGAACCTTGACAATTTTGAACCACCTTCTTGTACCAACACTCTTGCTTTGTAAATAGAAGTTGTTGAGTATGAAAATGAGAACTCATAGCCACCAAAACCACTTCCATATATTGAGAATTGAGAGAAATATGCACTTGTGATCAATGGGAACAAAACTTTGTCCAACCATGACAACTTCTTCAATCAATCCCTTGCACTTTTGAATCAATCTTAATATCTTGGAAATGTAGTGAACCAAAGTAACTTTTCCATGCCATCCCTTCCAAAACAACTTCAATGGTGAGGTTTAAAGTTCTCAAGTTTTATTGCCTAGGGCATGGAAATAAACTCATGAACCCATGGATCAACTTTCTAAGCCACATTGCCTTTACCTAAGTAAGACAAACCATCATTGCATTTTATTAATTAAAAGGAAAATCAAGACAAAATATTCATGATCACAAAAGAAAACAAGTCAAGGTGCTTGGTGATTCCTCAAAGAGAAAAGCTAAAGATAGGGAGGAGAACCAAAAACCCTAATGTGATCTTGTTGTAATTGAATCAATATGGTATGATGAAGGGATCTTAGGGGAAAAAATTGAGGTACAACACTAACGTGCTTCTCCCTACGCTCTTAGCTTAGAAATTTCTAGAAGGCATTGTTATATTTCTTGATGACATCATCTGAACTTTCAGAGGCTTCTGGAAGAGTTCTTGTGCCTTTAAAGGCAGAGTTTTCATCTTTTAATAAAAGTTTCTTTATTTAAAACAAAAATTTCTTCTTTCAGTATACTGATTTCAACAGATACAAATTCATGGGTCTTTTCAGGTCCTTGAACTGAATCTTGAGTAACTCATGTTTTTCAATAATTTCAACTAAGTAATATGTTAATTCAGAATGAGTAAGATCATAGAATACCTCTTTGCATAATATCTCTTCTATTTCTAAATCATCTTCATCTTGGGGGGATTACTTCACTTGATGTTCCAGTATGAGCCATTAGCGCCAAGTTAGCTTGATCTCCTTTTGAGTCGTAGTCAGAAGAGTTTGGATCATCCCACACTTTCATTAGACCTTTCTTTTTGCTTTTAAGATATTTATTCTTTGGTATGTCCTTTAGAAGCTTAGGACATTCATTCTTGTAGTGTTCTGACTCATTGCACTCCAAACAAGTGACTTAGTTGCCACTAGACCTCCTTTGATCAGAGGTTGATTCGAAGCAACCTCCATTCCTTCTTGAACTTCTGAACATGTTGCCTTGATTTCTCTTCCAGATATGGTTAACCCTTATAGACAATAGAGATAACTCATCTTCTTCATCATTAAGATCTTCTTCTGAATCCTCTATCTCTTCCGCTTGAAGAACTTTGAACTTCTCAGATTTCTTAATAGACATGAGCGCAATATATTTTCTCTTCTTCTGTGGTTCATATTATTCTAACTTAATCTGATGACTTCTTAAAGAACTTATCAGTTCTTCTAGAGAAGTGTTGTTCAAATCCTTTGCAAGCTTGAGTGTAGTTACCATAGGCCTCCATTTGGATGACAAGCTTCTGATAATCTTCTTCACATGATCTGTTTTTGAGTAGCCTTTGTTCAGAACTCTCAGTCCTGCAACCAAGGTTTGAAATCTTGAGAACATGACTTCAACGCTTTCATTATCCTCCATCTTGAAGACTTCATACTTTTGAATCAAGGCCAGTGCCTTGGTTTCTATGACTTGATCAGTTCCTTCATGAGTCATTTTAAGAGAGTAAAATATAGACTTAGCAGAGTCTCTATTTGCAACCTTTACATACTCGGTATAATAAATCACATTCAGCAAGATAGTTCTTGCTTTATGATGATTCTTACAATCTTTCTTTTATTGATCAATCATAGCTCTCCTAGCTATTTCTTTTCCAGTAGCATCTGTGGGAGGTACGTAAACATCAACTACCATATCCTAAAGATCAACATCATGACCTAGAAAGAAACTTTCTAGTCTATCTTTCCAATATTCAAACTTTTCTCCATCAAAGATGGGAGGTTTAACAATGCAAATTTTATCGTTTGAATCTGACGCGACAATAACTGGTGTGGGTTCAACCATTGTGTTTCTTCAAAGAAAAACTCGTATGGATCTTTATCTGACACAATTAAGTGTTTGATAACTATCAATACCAGAATCAGAGCTCTAATACCAACTGAAGGTGTGAGAAACACAAGAAAGGGGGTTTGAATTGAGTTTCACCAAATAAAACCTTTTCGTTGGTGACAAACCAAGTTAACTTAGAACATAAAAATAAATCAACACAATTATTTTTATCCTTGTTCACTGTTAACTAAGTTACTCCAGTCCACCCCCTCTAGGATGATTTCGCTTTCAACAAGGACTTAATCCACTATAACCAAATTGATTACAGATAACCCACAATAAGTCATATCAACCTTATTGACACCCCCAATAAGTTAGTTGATCCTTATTGCAAATCCACTCAAGCTGCATCAGAAGTCTTCTTGAGATTAGACCTTCACTCGGTCACTCAAGGAATCAATCAACAACGGTTGAATACTTTCAGTGTATTCATATTACTTCTTTTAAGTAGATTACACAAACATTTCAGTACAAAGAAAAACACCTAAGTGTTTTACAACAAGATACGAGCAACAACTCCTTTCATATTTATAAAACTATACACAAAATTTTTCTCTAAAGAGTAGCACAATGCTTTGGTGTAGTTTTGCTTAAGCTTGATTTAATCTGATAGATTTTGTGTAATGTTGATTCTTACATTTCTTCATCTTCCAAGTGTTTCTTTTATAGCTTGTAAAAGAGATTTGTTGAAAGGGTAGAAAGGTAATCGGAAATCTAGCTTTTTATTCTCAACAGTTATAATGAGAGTGGTTACAGCATAGTAGAAAAAGGACTATCCTTACGCCACCCTAGAGGGTAGAGGTCACAGACACTTTATGTACCTTTTGTACACCATTACACATTAACCATTTTAAACTTTTTCTTATCTTCAAAGGCTTCAGATAATTTGAATGTTTGAAGATTGTTGTAGAAGAATCACTCTTAAGTCTTAGAACATAATTCTTGGAGTCTTCAGAACTTGTCCTGTCAGAACCTTGTATTCAGAGTCTTCAACACTTGGTTGTAAGAACTTGCTTTTCTTCAAATCATCAGAACTTGTTCAGCAGAACCTCGTCTTCATAAAATTTAGAACTTATAACACACGGAAGCAAAGCTTTAGAAGGCCTTCAAAGCTTAACCACCAAGTCACGATCAGAACCTCTTGTACTAACGTTCCTAAGAACTATTGCATAAGATGAATTCTAGAATCTTGACTTCATTGTAACATGTAACCACATGTTTTCTTCCAGTAGTGTATATTCAGAACCCGATGATGTCACGCGCCTTGATACCAGAGTTAGAATATTACAGCAACAACTACACACTAAAATTAAACCTTAGAGTATACAATTGTTATTTATGATATCATGTAAAGTTATCATCAAAATCTTAAAGTCAGGTGTATAAACACTTCTCATTCTTACAAGATCATGCTTATTAGTTAGAATACACCAATCGTGTTTACAAAGTAAAGCAAGATTGAATGTGGTAGTATATTTAAATCCCATACTTCCATCATTTTAGTGCATTTCCATTATATTCCAAGACATCCAATGTAACCCTTTTGTGTGACACCCATAAGTGCTCCATTAGAAGGAGTTCACCGTTTTTCCAATTTCATCAACCGACATGGATGTTTTTAAGAAATATGCTCATAAAATAAGTAACTGGCATATTGGATCAATGATTTGATTAGAACTTCCCCTACTTTTGAGAGAAATTTTCTCTCTCTGAGTTGATATGATAAGACATGCTTAATTAAAGTGTCAATTTTGATAAAGACAAAGTGATTATAAAAAAGGAAGAAGCGTTCAATAAGACAAGGATGAAATGCTCTTATTCAAGACTTGAGATTGAATATTTGATAAAGGTACTTCAATTTGAAATTCAATTGTTTATATAATTAGATTCTCAAAAAACTTCGTATCATTTGTTCTTAAGTTTCATAAATATTCCTTGTGCATCCACGTCCAATTCATGGCTTTTAAAAATGAAAAAAAAAATCAAGTTTTCCACTAATGTAATTTGTTAGCATAATATGCCACCTGGTTGCATTTTGGTTATGTCTTGAATATTTTTTGAAATTTCAACATAGAGTAGTCTGTTACACAATTATGCTAACCGATTACATCAATTCATTTTTCAAATTTTTTAATGTTACAAAGAGTGTAACCGGTTAACATATTTATGCAACCTATTACACCAGTAGCATATTTCAAAAATTCTGAATTTTGACATACCTCTTCATTCCATTGATTCGTCATACCTTTTCAAAACCATTTCCAATTAAATTATATTATTTCTAAGCATTGTCATTGCTTTGAAGAGGTATCATAAACACTATATAA
This sequence comes from Vicia faba, assembly GCA_948472305.1. NCBI lineage: Eukaryota > Viridiplantae > Streptophyta > Magnoliopsida > Fabales > Fabaceae > Vicia > Vicia faba. The sequence continues at coordinate 219,722 of CATIWC010001147.1, forward strand.
ACCTGAATCTTTCAAGTTTCAAATTACCTCTTCCATTTCAAATTTTACAAGCAATTCAAATCTTTCATACTTGAAATTTTTTATGCATAACTTTCATATCAGTGAGAAAAGTGTTGGATTTGGGCTCCCTTCCTATGTGGAGAAAGACCCAAATATGATTATCCCATTTGTCTAACTTGTTTAAGTAGAGAGAGTCAATTGAGGTTTGTGAGAGAGATAGAGAGAAAATAAGGACTCAAAAGAGAGAAAATATGGTTGTTTTATTTGACATCATTTATTTGTTGTTGATCCTCAAGGTTCTTATAAGTTAGTGGAATTTTATATACGTTGTGTATTGGCCTGTTACTGTGTGTTAATTTCTCATTAGAGTAGCATCAAAGCTCTTGGTTAAGGGCTATTTTACTTGTTTTAATAATGAAATCAAATACAAATATGAATATGGTGTTTTTGAATGGTTCTAATTACCATTTATGGAAAGGCAAGATAAAAGACTTATTATTTATGAAGAAATTGCATTTACTGGTGTTTAGTTCCGCAAAGTCAGATTTTGTGTCTGATGAAGAATGGGAATTTGAACATCTATATGTATGTGGTTTTATTCAGAAATATGTAGAAGATAATGTTTATAATCATATTGCTAATGAGACACATGCAAAAAATTTGCGGGAGAATATAGAGTCCTTGTATACCTCTAAATCAAGGAATAATAAATTATTTTTGTTGAAAACTTACATAAGTTTGAAGTATAAGGAGGGGACTTCTATTTCATATCACTTGAGTGAATTTCAAGGGATCCTTTATCAGATGTTAGGAATGAGTATTAAATTTAATGATTAACTTTTGGTACTATTTCTATTGCTATCTTTATCAGAGTCTTAGAAGACGTTTTGGGTTTCTATCATAAGTTAGGCTCCTAGAGGTGTTGTTTCTTTGGAAATGGATAATGGTGGTATTCTTAATGAGGATATAAGAAGGAAGGCACATGGTTATTAATCTCTATATGAGGTACTTTGTCACTGATAATAGGGGGATAAGTCATCAAAAAGGAACCAAAGGGTGGAAGAGAGAATATCAGAAGCAAATCCAAGTCGTGATACAAGAATATGAAGTGTCATTATTGTCACAAAACATGACACGTACAAAAGTATTTATACTAGTGGAAAAGGGATATCAAAGGCAAGAAGGGTGATTCCAATAAAGAGATCTTGAAGATAATGATGATGATCGTGTTTCTACTGCTACTAGTAATGATCTTGTTATTTTATGTGATCATGAGTCTGTTAATCTCGTATCAAATGAGAGCATGTGGATAGTTGACAATGGTGCTACATTCCATGTTACATCAAGAGATGATTTCTTCACATCTTATACTTCTGGTGACTTTAGAGTGTTGAAGATGGGTAATGATGGTGTATCTAAGGTGATAATTGTTGGCGATATTTTCTTGCAAACCAACATGGGAATGCAATTATGGCTTAGAGGTGTCAAACATGCTCTAGATGCCTACTTTAATTTGATCTATGTGCATATGCTTGATGATTATGGTTATGACATTCACTTTGGTTCTGGAAAGTGAAAACTCAGCAAAGCTAACTTGGTTGTGGCTAGAGGGGAGAATCTTTCTAAATTGCATTGAACAAAAGATTTGGTTGTTAGGGATAGTGTGAATGCAATCGACATGGAAAGATCTATGTGGAACCAAAGACTTAGTCATATTAGTGGAAGGGGGATGAATGTTTTGGCCAAACAAATATGTTCTTCTAGGATTAAATAATTCATATTTGGAGAATTGTTCTCTTTGCGTGGCTAGTAAACAAACTAGAGTATCTTTCAAGAGACATCCTCCCTCAAGGAAGTCAAAGTTACTTCAATTGGTACATTATGATGTTTGTGGTCCATTAAAGGTAACATTATTTAATGGTGAACTTTATTTTGTTACCTTTATTGATGATTATTCCAGGAAACTATGGTTTTATGTCTTGAAGACAAAAGACCAACTGATGGAAAAGTACAAAGAATTATATGCTTTGGTAGAGAGGCAAACATGCGAGAAGGTTAAATGTGTTCGTTCTAATGATGGTGGTGAGTATTATGGACCATTTGATGCCTATTGAAAGTAACATGATATAGTACATGAAAATACTCCTCATAAAACTCTTCAATTGACTAGTTTAGCAGAGATGGTGAATTGAACACTAATTAAGAGAGTAAGGTGTATGCTCTTTGAAGCTAAGTTTCCAAATCATTATTTAGGTGAGGCATTTTACACCATGGCGCATGTTCTTCATCTCACTCATACTGTTGCTTTGAACCTTGAAGTTCAAACAAAATTTGGTTTGGAAAGAATGTTAAGTATGATCATTTGAGAGTCTTTGGTTGCAAGGATTTTGTGCATATTCCAAAGGATGAAAGATTCAAGTTAGATGCAAATTCAAAAAATGTATCTTCATCGGCTATTGGTAAAATGAGTTTGGTTACATTTTGTATGGTCTTATAAGGAGGAAGCTTATTAGAAGCCACAATGTGGTGTTCATGGAAGACAAAATTATCGAAGAGATTCATAAGGTGGAGAAGACTACACTCAAGAAAGGTATCAGTTTCTCTAATATTGATCCAGTTAGGTTACCTGTTCATAATCTAGATATTATTGGTGGTGATGATAAAAAAGGTTAGTCAAATGATTATATTGATGATCAACAACTTGGAGATGAGGTCAATATTCCAACTAATGACGACGAAGGAGAGAATGACATGTTGTAGCATGAGAATCTTGGTTAATCTCCAGAATTATCTCAAGATCAACTTAGAAGGTCTAACACAGAGATAAACTTCTACAAAGCATAATTCTGATGAGTATGTGACCTTAGCTGATAAGGGTAAACCTGAGTGTTTTCAAGAGGCCATGTAAAGTGATGAAAATCAAAAGTCATTGGATGCAATGCATGATGAGATGAAGTCATTGCATGATAATCACACTTATGATTTAGTGAAGTTTCCTAAAGGCAAAAGGGCTTTAGAAAATTGGTGGATTTAAAGATCTAAACATGAGAGTAACTCTAAGTATCCAATGCATAAAGCTAAATTAGTGGTGAAAAGTTTCCTTCAAAGAAAGGATGTTTATTTTAATGACATTTTCTTACATGTTGTAAAAATGCCATCAATACGAATTGTGTTGAGTTTGGCTGCTACTCTTGATTTAGAGGTTGGGAAAATGGATGTGAAAATGGCTTTCCTTCATGGTGATTTGGATGAAGATATCTACATGAAACAACCTGATAGTTTTTAAGTTAAAGGCAAAGAAGATCAAATGTGTAGATTGAGAAAAAGTCTATATGGGTTGAAATAAGTTCCAAGACAATGGTACAAGAAGTTTGAATCAGTTATATGTGATCAAGGATACTAGAAGACTACTTCAATCATTGCATCTTTGTTAGAAAATTTTTCTAACGATTACTTTATTATCTTATTGTTATATGTCGATCATATGTTCATCATAGGAAACAATATTTCTAACATTGACAGTTTAAAGAAGCAAACTCTGGATGTCACAAGAATATTATATCGAAAGAGTGATTCAAAGATTCCAAATGGAAATTTCTAAGGCAGTAAGCATCCATCTTACTATTCATTTCAAGTTGAGTTCTAATCAAAGTTCTTCAAGACCAGATATAGCACATGTAGTTGGTACAATCAGTAGATTTTTGCCAAATCCATGTATAAAGCATTGGAGTGCTATAAAATAGATTTTAAGGTATCTTTCAAGTACTACTTATGCGGGGCTTTGTTTTTGGAGAAAATAAGCCCAATCTAGTGGGGTACTCTGACTCTGATATGGCGGAAGACATTGATTCTGGAAAATTCACTCTAGGCTACATGATTAAATTTGCAGGGGAAGTTATGGCCTGGAAGACCAAATTGCAAAAGTGTGTAGCATTGTCTACTATAAAAGCTGATTTCATTACCATTATTTAAGCATACAAGGAGTTACTATGGTTGAAGAAATTTTTTCAGGAGCTTATTTTGTTCAAGACCAATATGTGTTATTTGTTGATAGTCAAACTATTCATCTTGGTAGGAATCCAACTTTTCATAATAGGTCCAAACATATTAACGTGATATATCATTGGATACATGATGTTTTGAATGCTAAGTTGTTGGAATTAACTAACTTTCATACAAATAATAATGGTTCTGATATGATGACTAAAGTGTTACCAAGATGGAAGTTTGAAGCTTGTTATGATATCTCCAGTTTGACGATTTCCACCACATAGTTGTGAGGGGGAAATTTATTCAGTTCAGGCTCCCTTCCTATGTGGAGAAATGCCCAAACACGATTAGCCCATTTGTCTCACTTATTTAAGTGGAAAGGGTCAATTTAGGGTTGTGAGAGAGATAGAGAGAAAACAAGGATTCAAAAGAGAGAAAAGAGGAGATAAACCTATTCCCGATTTTCTGCAACTAGTCTCACTAAATTAGAAATTCTGGATTTGTTAACCATTGAGTAGAGCTTAAATTTGGAAAAAAGGTTGGCAAAACTTGTATATACCTTTTGACCATTCACATCTTCAAAACAAATTTCGAGCTGCGATATAACTGCTTCACACTGAAGTTGCAAATTTGAGTAATTTTTCAGCTTCTTCATTCTTATTTGTAAGCTAGTTTGCTTTGTGATTTGCAGTTGTTAGCATTTTTTTGTGACTCACTTTAAGACTTTCTTGTACCCATATTTGATTATATTTGGAGCTATTTCTTTGGTTTGGATGACTCATGGTTTTACTCTCATATTGAGGGGTTTTACACGTTAAAATACCGATGTTCCCTTGTGCTTTTATTTGTTCTATTTGTCATCATAGATTTGTTGTTAATCCTTAAGGTTCTTACAAGTATAGGGAATTTTATATCTTTTTTGTACTGGTATGTTATGTGTTAATTTTTCATCAAAAAGTTTATGATCAGTCTAATTGTATTCTATTTGAATTGTTTATTGGAAGAGAAGATCAATCTCTATAGAGACATTGATTCAAGTGCAACAACTTCTACAAATATATATTCAATCAATTATATTTTGATCACATAATGCTAGTGATCATTTGTATCCAATAGAAAGTGGTGTGCTTTCTTTGATGTATTGGTATATTAGAAGGTGGTGTGTCTTCTTGATTGTATTAGAAAGTTAAGAGAGTCATAATGGTAGACTATGATGATTTATAACATAGAAAAATTTCTCACAGGGCATGAGGGGCCTAAATATACTCTTGATTGGAAAGTGGAACTAGTATACATCTTGGTATTCTTTATTTTTCTCCAATTATATTTTTGCGCTTTATGTTCATAACAGTTTTGGAAAAATAAAAACATAAGTGTTATCACTCAAAAATGAGAAAAAGGCTACAATACTGAAAAATCTAATTCACCTCATATTATATTACAATCTATACTTACAATTGAAATTAGAGCAGGTTATAGGCAACTTGCTCCTAATATCCAGAAGACGGTTTCTACAAATCTGGTTTTTAGAGATGGTGGTAGTAATAACAAACCTTCTTTGTTATGTGGTGAATTCTATGATTTTTGGAAGATTTATATGAAAGCACGTCTTGAAGAAAAAGGAGAAGAAGTTTGGGATGTTGTAGAAAATGGTTCACTCATTCCCACAACTGTTGTTAATGGCATTGGTAGATCCAAGGTTAAAACTTTATAGACTGATGATGATACAAAAAAAGTTCTCTATGACAAGAAATCAAAGAACTTGCTTCAAGAAGTGTTAAGTATGGGTGAATTCTTTCGTGTCTCTCAATGAAAAACAACGAAGGTAATATGGGATACGTTAAAAGTCACTCATGAAGGAACCATGGAAGTGAAAAGATCAAAACTGAACACAATATATCAAGAATAAGAAATAATCAGGCTGTAGTTCGGAAAATTAATTCTTGACTTGCAAAAAAGATTCTCACACTTGACAAAGCACTTAGCACCGCTTGGTAATGATTTTTATAATGATGAACTTAATCTCCCAATTCTTATATCTTTAACCAGGGCATGACAATCAAAAGTAATAACAATATATGAAAACAAGAGGCTATCCAAAATGACGTATGCAACATTGTTCAGAAAACTTCATGAGCATGAGATTGAACTTGGAAGAATTGAGAAGTATAAAACTCAAGAAAAGAAACACAAGAGTATTTATTTAAAAGTTGATTCAAAAGAAAAATTGGAAGAAGGCATTCTGGATGAAGATGAGAGTATTACTCTTCTTGTAAAAATGTTTTGGAAAATTTCTCCAAAATGATAAACCTTTAAATTTTGGTAAAAGGAGGAATTTTTCAAGAAGAATGAGGCGTCTACTTCAAACTAGAATTTTACATGCTTTGAATATGCAAAGCAAGGAAAATATAAGGCAAATTGCCCCAAGCTCTCTAAGAAAAGTAATCATTAAGGGAGAAAGGAATAAAAATCCAAGAAGGCCTACATAGCATGGGATGAAAATGAAGTAAGTTCATCATCTAATTTGAAAAGTAAAGAATGTGCAAACTTTGCATTGATGGTATCACTATATTCTCATGATGAAGAAGTTGAGGTTAGTAGCGAAAAACTTTCTTATGATAATGATGCATAAGAAGCAATAAAATAGCTACTCAGTGAATGTAAAATTTTGTGGGAAATAATGTCAATACAAAAGAAATAGATTTCATCTCTTGAAGAGAAAATTGACACTATGCAAAAATATTTTAAAAAAGAAAAACAAAATTCTAAATGCAATGAGTGTAATTCTCTTACTTTCAGAATTTTCCAATTAGAATAGAGTTATAGAAAGATATGAAAAGGACAAGTTAGATTGAAAAGTGTTTTTAGTGGACAAAGGTATTCCAATGATAAAAGTATTCAAAATTTGACAAGCAAGTATTGGAAAAAGTTATTTATGATGGATTGAAAGAGCATACAATTATATAGTTTGTGTCCTTAAATAATCATGTAATTGAATATTTATTTTACTTATCTAACCATTTTTTGTTTTATCAGAAAAAATTGCAAGTAATATCCAACATTTGATCTTTTCCAAGATTCAATAATTCAAAGATGCAATATCTAATCTTCACCGACAATGATGACGATGAATCAAGTTCAAAATTTGTTATCTATATTTACTTTAATATTCTCTGTAAATAATATAATATTTCATGTAAACAATGTAGTTTGTAAATAAATTAATTTATTAATATTCCGTGTAAACAATGCAATTTGTATTTAAAAAATGAATTTATCTTTCCCCTCGATTTTGGTCATAAACCAAGAGGTATGTGTCGCTAGTTTTTGAAAATATAAAAAAGCTATTGCCGAAGATCAAACCAATGACCATTTCAACTATCTCCTCGATTATTCTATAATCGAGGGGTAAAGTGACAAGTTTTTTTGACTCCCTTCATTGCCTCTCATCTGTAGCTGAGATTAAATAAAATTTGTGTCTGAGTTTAAATGTGTTCTTTTATAGTAGTATGATTTTATCAATAAGAGAAATATTTTTCTCGATGAATGTTCAATTTTATGAAAACTCATTCGCATACAAAACTATTACTTTCTTTATATAGCATACCCACGATATCTCATATGATCACATTATTTCCTTTCTTTGTCCATACCTTAAACTTCAAGACACCATCTCTTTGAACCCTTTATTTAACCGAATGTTCAAAATTCACCGACTCTCATATAAACGATCATTTCACATCAAAAAATCTCACTTAAACATTTGATCATATCATTATCACCACCGAAAAATTCACAAGAACTATACACAAACCTTTACATCTCAATGACTCTCCCCTTTACCTCACTAACACCAACTCTACATCTTACCTCAATATTATGTAATATACATTAGAGTTTCTCATAATTCATTCTTATAAAATCGCTTTAAAACTTGTTTATAAGATGAGGTGTGTCACTCTATATAAACTCTTTTCAAACTCTATGTCTAACCAATATAGAACTTGAGATCTTCCTAATACATCCTCACCCACCTAACAGTCTTTGAGATTGGTGCGTGGATATAATCAATGGGCAGTCCATGATCCGATCAATAGGCTTTGATACTATATTAAAGTTTACCCTAACTCATCCTTACAAAATTGACTAATTACTTGAGAGGTGTCAATCTATTTAAACTATTTTCAAGCTCTATGCATAACCAATATTGAACTTGTGTTCTTCTTAACACGCTCTCACGCCTAACACTCTTTTGGAGTTGATACATGGATCTAAACGGTATGTGGCCCATGGCCCGACCGATAGACTCTGATAGCATATTAGAATTTAGCATAACTCATCCTTATCAAATCAACTTTAAAACCGACTTGTAAGGTGAGAAGTGTCAATCTAAATAAATTCTTTTCAAGCTCTATTTCTAACAAGTATCGAAAAGATTCCAAGTTCCACCTTGCTTAAACATAGAGCCTCTAAAAAATTTATATAGAGTGTCACTCCTCACCATACAAGATAGTTTTATAAGCATGAATTAGATCAAATTCTAATATAGTATCAAAGCCTATCGATTGGACTATGGACCGTCCACAATTTATATCCACGCGCCAAATTCATGAGAAATGTTATTTTGACATCTAAAAAAAATATCCTATATCATATTTGTATACGGTTATAGATGTTATATTAATTTTTTCTCCTTACTCCCCATTACACTCAGTTGGCATATGCTAGGCTTTTGATTATACGGTGTTACATATATGGTGTTGAAAATGATTATCTATCAATTCATTTTCTATCTATTTATCAAACTGGTAAGAAAGAATAATTTGACATTAGAGCCGTCAAGGCCAGGGCCTAAGTTATATTGAACATGTTTTAATAAATTTATTTACTGCATATATAATAAGTTGTTTTCAATGTATTTCCCTCAAGAGAATAACTCACGAAAGTAATTTCTACTAACTTACATAAGAAAAATAAGTTAGTATGAAAAACAGCTTATATTTATTAATATCAAAACAACTTATACATAATTATTAACACTATAAGCATTTAAATAATAAACACTTAATTAAGTTATTATACAAAATGGGCCTTAAAAAAAAAATCTTATTTTAGAATAATAAATTATGTATGGTGTATGCATGTTACCATCATTATATGTTTAGCTTACAACTAACTACTTGCAAGGCTTTTTGTAAAGATGGAAAATGTCAGTGCATAAAACTTTTATTTTACAGCAGAAAGAGCAACCATTTGCTCGTACAATTCAAAGATTTCAATATATGTATTTATAGTATTAATCACGGAATTAGTGCTAGAAAAAGTTAGGTACCTTTTTCCAGTTAAGTATGTTAAATAAATGCATATTGATGAACTATCTTTTGGAAGAATTATATAATTATTTTTATTAATGCACAAGTGTGGTAAGCAAACTTTTTTTCGACGTTATCGTTTTTTTATTAATGATTACTACAAGATAAGATGTAGTCATAGACTCAGCACAATTTTTAGATGCGTGACTTATTTTTGTTGAAGTGTTCGCTTATCCTTAGTGACTATAAAGTGCTTTTTCGTAAAGTTTAAATTTTCGAAGATAATGAGCATGCTTTTTCGTAATGCTGAATATATACTTTTTTAAAGACAAATAATAAATGTATGTGTATATAAGACAAAACAAAAGGAAAGAAAAATATAAGATGGATTTTGTTCATGTAAAACACCTTTGGATTATTTTTCGAAAGTGAATCCAGTGAAGTCACAATTGATTTCAGTACATAAGAATCGTTTGAGTCCCGTATATCTTTTTGAATGAAAGAATGACTGCCCCTTCCAATAGTGGAGCAGTGTTCTATTTATATCCTCCTCTTTTCTTGCCTGCCACGACCTCATTAAAGGAAGTGGCCTTTCACTCATTAATTAGAGCTCATAACCGGCGACAACGTAGTTATGAGATGTAACAACTCCTGTAACGGTGAAGCTCTTGAGTTTTTTTCGTAACTGTCAGATCCAGTTATAGATCTCGACATCGTCATTTGACCTCCTGGCTTGCCCAACGAGTCTACCGATCCGAGTCACCTGCATTAGAGTTTTGGATATCCCAGTCGGCCCTGATAGCTCGTACTGTTCAAGCTCGCGAAGTAACCAGATCTTCTGTCCGACTTCACATATCGTCTCAAGGATTTTAATATTTACATGTTTCTAAAAAGAACAAGTAGAGGATAAGTCAGAAGTGCCAAGTTAAACCTCGCTCAAATCCTAACACAATACATGGATGTGAGTTAGCAAAAGAATAACCACCAACTCTAACCACACCAAAAAATACACCTCAGAAGAAGACTAAAATAAACATACTAACCAAAAACCATCCTCGTGGAGGAGAGCTAACTAGAGCCCAACACCAAACATCACTATCAATAGAAATAAAAACCTCCAACAACTAATAAGAACACTTTATTGAATGTTAAACCATAATCATTTGACATCTAATTCTAGAAGAACCTGATGTTTAATTCTAGAAGAACCTCATAGTGAATTGAAAATCTTAAAGAGAAAGGAAAGATATCTAGGAAGAACTATTGTCATCTAAGCCAATTTAAAAATTCTATACCATAACACAACAACCACCTCACGGATGGGAAATTGATTCAAAAAACTCATCACGAAACTCATAGGAAACATCAACATGATCAAGCAAGATACCACACTTGACCCAATTCTCTCTTTCTCTCTCTCTCTCTCTCTCTCTCTCTCTCTCTCTCTCTCTCTCTCTCTCTCTCTCTCTCTCTCTCTCTCTCTCTCCTTATCTAGAAGAATTTTCCAAGAAAAAACAATCTCTTTTGATGGAGGCCAACTATCCCAAATCAAGGGTAGGATAACATCCATCAAAATAGAGGAGAAAGAAGTAGAAGTCAAGCATATATCAAGGAAAGCAATATAAGGCGACGCAAAGAAGTACACTTCATCCTTCCCAAACTACCACCTCCAACAACCATCTATTAGAGATAACTAGTACTTTAAAGGATGAATAGAAGTTCCTCCTCCCATACAAAGACAGACCGACTCCACTAAAAATTCTAGACATGATTATTTCCTACCAAAGAACAAACCTCTCATACACTCTTTTCTTTCTGGTTAAAAATAAGGAAAATTCGATGGAAAAGACTTTTCATGGAAACACTCTCCACTCACATATGAGGCCAGAAATATGTAAGAATACTAAACCCCACATTCCTTCTCATACCCTTCGCAAACTAATTAAAGGTCATTATCCCTTTGGAACCTTAAAAGAACACCCATTTCCAACCGAGAGAAGCAAAATGGTTTCTAAAGGATCTACCACCAATGAGGTAGGAAACAACTTAATCCCCATACTTTGCAACAATAATATCTTGCCACAACCCTGATTCTCTAGAGATAAGCCTTCAATTTCATTTCCCTAACAATATAAGTTTAACTAACTAGAGATCACAAATCCCTAAATCACCTTTCCACTACTAAAAAACACATTTAACCTTGGAGGTGAAATATATTTAACCTCAAGTACAAAAGCGAGGTAATGAAGAGCGTCATGAAAAGCTGCCACTTTACCCCTTGGTTTTTAAAATACTGAGGGGTAAAGTTATCTGCAAATGCGTTCGAACCCCAACATCTGCACTTTTATTATTTTCAAAACTAGTACATCATACCTCTCAATTTATCAATAAAATTGAGGGGTAAAATAGATTGTTTTTTAAAAAACTCATTACATTGTTTATACTGAATATTAATAAATTAATTTGTTTACAAAATACATTGTTTACTCAGAATATTACATTGTTTACACATAATATTAAAGTAAAAATTAATTTGTCAATATAGGTCAGATGTTGGATCTTCGAATCATGGAATTTTGGGAAAGATCAAATGCTTGGTACGAGTATATTCTCAATGACTTTTACTTGCATTTGTTTCTGATATAAAACAAAAAAGGGTTAGAGAAATAAATGATTTTATGCTCTAATAAATATTTAAGATCATAAACCTTAAACCCAAATAATTTTTTGTTCTTTGAATCCATCATAGAGAACTTTTTATGGAAAATGCTTTCACAAGAAAGAGAACAAGATATATAGTGGTGGATGTAGATAGTCTCAAGCGTTTCATGTTTCATTATCAATTTTTCATTTTCAGAATACTTTTATAATGAAAGTTTTTATGTTTCATGCAGATCATTAATGGTAGTGCATTAAGCATTGATACTCATTAAATGGACGATAAAGATTTGTTTAAGGACGATTAATGTCCTTAATAAACACGCTTAATTATCCCCTCACATATGGAAAAAACCAAGGTAAAAATATTTTCCCCTCGGTTTCAGTTGAAAATCGAGGTGAATAAGGTTTTTCTTTTTAAAAAAAATATTACATTGTTTACACATAATATTAAAATACATTGATTACAACAAATTCAAATTCATCACTGTCATTGTATTCTTGGAGAATAACAAATCTTTGCAGTAATCCAAATTTTGTTGTATAACTTGTATGTATCCAACTTATACTAAGTTATTCAAGGTTGATCTCCCTTACTTGTTTAACTTGAAGCAAAGATGTTTTCTACACTTGAAATCTATCATAGAGAACTTTTCTTACATTCTTTAAGTTCCAAATTTTGTTGCATCACTTGGTTTCAAGACTAAGCCTTCACAGTCTAGACAGTCTAACGTCTCCTTGGGTAACACGTTCAGAGAAGAACCAGTGTCGACTAGAACATGTGCTAGGGTGGTCCCATTGCACTCGACAGAAACATGTAGAGCTTTATTGTGGTTCTTCCCAAGCGGTGTTAGGTCAGTTTCTGAAAATCCAAAACCATTATCAACCGTTAGGCTCGCCATGCAATTCTCAAACTGGTTCGTTGTGGTCTCATGAGGGACATGAGCCTTTTTTAATAATTTGATTAATGTCTGAGCATGGGCATCGCAATAGATTAGTAATGACAACATATAAATATTAGAAGGGGTTTGCCCCAACCGTTCCACAATCTTGAAGTCACTCCTTTTTATTATCTTCAAGATCTCTTCCATCTCACGAGCGGAGGGTTCTCCATCAGCAATGTCTTTTGCGGGTATTTTTTTTACGACAGGCTCAACAACCTTCTCCTTCCCTCTTGTATCGGTACTTGGCTTAGCGGAAGAGATGCATACAGGTGTCTTTGCAACAACTGGTGGTGAAATATTGGGTGAAAATATTCTCCCAGTTCGAGTTACCTTACTTGAGCCAGTTATGTTACCAACATCATCAGCTTTTTCTTCTTCGATCCAAGTGTCTTGTTTAATCCCATGGTAAAACACCTCAGCACCATAGTTCCATGGCACTGCCTTGTTTGAAGAGTATGGAATTGGTCCAGGATTGGTAATTATTAAGGGAGAAACAGTGGGTTCATTTGAAATCCTAATAGGACCTTTGGAGGAGATCCTAAGAGGCTTGTTTGAGATGGTGATAATGGAGAGGTCTTCACATTTATTAGTCAAATTTTTGGCAAGCGGAGTCTTCTCAAATAGAATTTCATGGCTATCCATCAGGCGTTGAACGCCTTCCTTCAGCCCTTCGCATCCATTGAGTTATTTGGCACAATAAACATAGTCTTTTACACAGCCAGGGAAAATTCCGACTTTCAACAAATTCTTTTTGATGATATTCAACAGAGTAGTCAAGTCTTCAACAGAGGCAACAAAAACGGCATCGTCAACAACATTGATGCCCTTGCCATGATTTGACATAGGCGCGGTGATTACATTCAGATTTGGAGGAGGATCGAACTCAATAGTCTTGTTATCAATCAAATCCTGAATTTTATTCTTCAAGGCCCAGCATTGGTCAGTCTCATGCCCGGGGCTACTTGAATGGTAAGCGCATTTAGCGTTCGGATTATACTTTGGTGAAGAGGTATCTGGATCGCACAATGTCACTAAATTATCCTTTAGCAAGTGTTGTAAGGCTTGAGATAGTGACATTCCTATCCTCGTAAGTTGTCTTCTCGGAGTTTCAAAACATTGATGATTTGCAGATGGTCTTGAAGCAGGAGTTGGATTGGAGATTTGGACAACATTAACAGGTGGATGATCATTCTTCTTGGTACGGGTCCTTGCCCCGTACACAATATTGATTTCCTTCTTTGCAGCAAAAGGTTTCTTTACAGGATTTGAAGTGGAGGCAGATGCCATGGGAATCTTCCCGCTTTTGATGTCGCTTTCAACTCTTTCACCGGTTAAGATTAACTCGGTGAATCTGGAAGAAGAACAACCAACCAACAAGTTAAAGAATGGACCAGATAAAGTGTCCATAAACATGTAAATATGCTCCCTATCAGTCAAAGATGGTTGAACCCTACTGGCGAGGTCTCTCCACTTTTGTGCATATTCTTTAAATCCTTCATTCTTCCCCATGGTCATATCTTGCAACTGAATCCTTGTTGGTGCCAAGTCGGAGTTATACCGGTACTGATGGTAGAAGGAGGTAGCTAAATCCTTCCAAGTATTGATATGGGAACCATCTAACTGGTAGAACCACTCAAGTTGAATTCCGGTCAAGCTCTCTTGGAAAAAGTGAACCCGGAGCTTCTTATCAGCAGTGTGCGGCTGTATCTTGCGCACATAAGATTTCAGGTGAAATTTTGGACAAGAAACTCCATCGTACCTTGCAAAGACTGGTATTTTGAATTTGTGGGGAATAACGACCCCAGAGATCAAACCCAAATCATCAAAATCTAAATCGGGAACAACTTGGATCTTGACGGCCTTCAATATGTCTTCTAACTGCTTGTATTTGGCATCGGCGGGTGGATACTGCTCGTCAAAATAATCATCATTAGAAGCTTTATCATTAACACCGTCAGCCGGGTACTCTTAACCTCACCAATCTGATTCTCGTCTTCTTCAGATGAGTCTTCCACTATCGGGATCTGACGAACCGACTCTTTGAACCTTCTACCCATGTTGAGCAGAGCTTTCTTCTTGGGCTTCTTCTTAACTGCCAACAATGTTATCATGTCTTGCTGGCCCTTGGATAGGGCTAGTAGAGTCTCTTGGAATTGAATGTTTTGTGCCTAAAGATCCTTCACAGTTTTCTCGAGATCCATCTTGCTGAAATAAACAGCAAAAAGATAAGGAAGCCTGTTATGTGAAAACCTGTCATGTTATGATGCATGGAAGATGTATTTGAAAATTATTTTAAGGATTTATGAAATTTAAATTTGTATAGACAAAAGAATGAACAAACGTCAATTTTCATTAATTAGCTTGAAAAGATTACAACATTCCTCTTGGGCTTACAAAATAACTTTCTAAGATAAAAAGACTAAACGCATCCTCTTAGGCGCGAGATAGGCGTTCACACTTTGCTCTTCTTGTAGCTGCTCTGTAAGCTCCAAGACCCTCTTCTCACTAGCATAGAATTAAGCTTAGAAAGTATCTTGTTCTTCCTTTAGCTGAATCCAACCCTTTTGTAAGTCTTCAAGAGAGGTAGGCATGTCGGGATGGAGGACAGTGTATGGGATATCTCCTTCAACCACAGGTTCCATGATAACTGGTAAGATAGAAGGATAAGGCATCACAAGTTTCTGAGCACGAGCTCGTATCCATATAAGGTAAGGCTCGAGGGGAATGGAATTCTTGTGTCCCAGCGTCTTGCTATCCACTTTGCTCAGCATCCTCTAAGCTCGGATAAACCTCTGACGGTAGCTTTGATCATCGCTCTCATAGTCGAATACCACTCCTTGGATGAGCATCTCATGTGGACCATCCCTTCTGGCGTAACCAAACTGTTGCAAGGCTAAACAAAGGTTGTAGGTGATACCTCCCCTAATGCCAAGTAAAGGGACATTAGGGAATTCCCCATAACGGTCGATGATAGTAACGTTCTCCATGGATCGAGAACACCAATGAACATCTGAATGTCTGAGCATCATCAACCTATGGGACCACCTCAAACCTTGCTCCTTCTTCAACACAGATCAGGGAAGATGCGAAATAAACCATCTTTCCAAGAGAGGAGTGTAACACATGAGGATCCCTTTCTTCCTCATAGTGCGAGAATGAAAATAATGAAGGATATATCCCAACAAAGTAGGCACTGGATTGCGAGACATGAAGATTTTGATAGCATTTACATCTATGAGTTGGTCAGGGTTTGGAAACAAAACCATCCCATAGATAAGAAGGGCCAAGATTTCTTCAAAAGCTTGTAAGTCCAAAAAGTTCCAGCAATCTTGAGCTTTCTCAAATAAGAACTTGGCTAAGAAACCTTTGACACCACTCCTTGTTTCCCAATTAGTTGTGACATTAGATTGTTGCAAGTGTAGTGCTTGGGCAATCTCTTCAGGTTTTGGATCTCTTTCTGTACCGTTGAAGGGTAGTTGATTGAGAATGGGAATCCTCAAGAGTTGAGAGAATTCTTCCAAAGTAAGCACAAGCTGATAATCCGGAAAAGTGAAGCAATGGTGTAGAGGATCAAAGAATTGGAAGAGCACCTTCATCATATCTTCATCAGTGTTGGATGTAACCAAGTTTAGGAGGCGACCATGTCTTTCGGTGAATGGAGAATTCTCAGGAACCCTTGATGCTAACTCTTTGAGTTGAGTAGGAATTCTTACGAGATTGACTTGGATAGTATTCATGCGGATAGAAGCCATGTCCTACAAAACAGAACAAAGATAAATCCCAAAAATCCTTGAAATGGTTAGTGAGAATGAGTATGATGTTATGATGTTTATGATGTCATGTACAAGTAAGTATATACAAACAAGGCAAACAATTCCTTAGGTTTAGGATTGCATGGAGTCTCATAGGTAAGTACCCTCTTGAAGTTTAGTTGGCTCAACCTGTCCTAGAAATAGTAATCGGGTTCTAAGGGATCTCAATATCACTGATCTGTCTCCTCGGGCATTGTTTCAACACAAGCCTCTTTCACGGCGACCGAAATATCCCGAAAAGTCAAACCTCAATGAGTGTAGTATCGAGTATCAACCAAATTCAGATTGCACCAAAGCCGGTTATCTCACTACGTCCTAATGACCTAGTTGGTCAAGTAAAGGTTCTAAAAGTTAGTTAGTGATTCATGACATCCCACAGTGGCCCCGTATTATCCTTGACTACTCAAGGGTTACCGATACCCACAAATATGTCACACTAACATAACTATTTCTTAGACCATGTCGGTATACCCTGCACAGTTTCCACAATGTATTGCTACTTACCTATAAGGTATCCCAAATCCGAGTTGAGGATTAGAACAAGACCAAACAAAGAACCAAAATGTAAAGTAAGCAAATCAAAAAATGAAATCAAATAAAGGTGATATAGCCCTAAGGTAACCCCACTTTTAAGTTTACTCCCCAGCAGATTCGCCAGTTCTGTGATACGGTGGGAGAACTGACTTGGGTGCTTTGTGTTTTATCGCAAATGTTGCAGTTAGCAAGAGTCGCCACCAACTTTTCTTTTATCCAAAAGAAAAGGTTGAAAAGAACAAGAAAGACCTTTGAGATTATTTCTTGAGTTCAGGGGGTAGATTATGAAAAGGGAAGGTATTAGAACCCTTTTCATCCATAGTTATCTATGGGCTCTTAGTTGCTTACTAGATCACTTGATTTTATTTAAAAATGTGTTTTGTGTGGTTTTGAAAGTATTTTGAAAAGGCACATTCATTTAGGAAAACTTTGTAATAGTTCTCGTTCGTAAGAACGTATACAAAGTGTTGAGCTTTTGAAAATGTTTCAAGTTTGGAAAATGTTTTGAAAGTGTTTTTGAAAGTGTTGGTGTTTGTTTTGAAAATAAGCAAGGATGTTTGATTTGAAATTGAGCAAGCAACTAGGAATAATCTACCTACTTAAAAGTCTTAGTTCATTTCTTCCTTTCCTTTGATATTGATATCTTACCATTGATTTAGTAAGAATACTTATCTTTGGATATAAAGGGACGGGCGTGGGTCATCGTATAGTCATGATAGCAATATTGTGAGATATCTTAGCATTTTTATTTGAGGGACTAAGATCATTTTGAAAGACAACATTGATAGCGTCATCGAGGGACTGTGATCTTGTATTTTTTATTGCTTTTTGATAAGATATCCCACATGCATAACGTGGCCATTTTTGTAAGGCAAAAAAGTAGAATTACCCTAAGGGTGCAAGTGTACAAGTGTGTTGGATTTATATGCATTGTTTTGTCTTGAATTAAGGTTTGCTACTTGTTGATTTTATCTTTCCATACAAACCCTATTTACTAGTATTTATATAAAGCGATAAATTGTAGAAAATAAAATTACTATGCTATTACATCATTAGGGGAGGGGGTGTACAAATTTACAAATGGGGATTTGCAAGAAAATTAAACCTAATTAACTATTAATACCATATTGAATATTGTACAAGAATTGAAAAGAAAATAAGGCAAGAATGTAAATGAAAAAAGAAATTATTTTTGTTGATTTTATGAAAGGGTTTTAACCTAATTAAGAGAGATGATTAACTAGAAATTAAACAAAACTTAAACCTAAATTAATTAAGAAATAAATTAAGTTAAAAAGGATTTTTAGGATTTTTTATGAAAAATGTTTTAAACTAATAAAAATAAAGTGAGAAAATTAATTAATTAAGAGAAACCTAATTTCTAAGTTAATTTTAATTAATAAAATAAAATAATATAATAATTAAACCTAAGTCTAAATATTTATTATTTAAGAGAAAAAAAAGAAATTAATTTGTTTAAGAAAATGTTTTTCTATCCTTTTTGTTTTATAGAGAAAATAAAATATATAAGTGTAAATAATAAATACAAATATTTTTAGATTTTTTTATTAATAAAAATAATAATAATAATAATAGTAATAAAAAACAAATAAAAATAAAATATAATAAGAAAATGAAAAATAAATAAAAAAATGAAATAATAAAAGTTGGGTCAGGCTGCATAAGTAAACAGGGGGTTAAAGAAAACAAAAAAAAGAGCCCAAAGGAGAGGCCCAAGCACTGTTGTGTGACAAAAAAGGAGAGAAAATGTGAGAAATAAGGAAAAAAGGTAGCGTTGGGTGTTGCACCCATGACTTTCCATACACACGCTGTGATACGGTGGGAGAACTGACTTGGGTTTTGCGTTTTGTGTTCGCAAATGTTTCGGTTTAGCAAGAGTCGCCACCGACTTTTTATTTTATCCTAAGGAAAGGTCAAAAAGCACAGGAAAGACCTTTGAGATGTTTTCTTGGGTTCGTGGAGTAGATTATAGAAAAGGAAGGTATTAGCACCCTTTCTATCCATGGTTATCCATGGGCTCTTAGTTACTTGCTTAGATCACTTGCTTTTGCTTTTCAATTGTTTGAAATGGTGCTTTATGTGTGTGGTTTTGAAAGATGTTTTGAAAAGAGATGCCTTGTCTAGGCAACCTTTGTAATGATTCTTGTTTGAATGTATACAAAGGTGTATGTCTTTTTGAAAGGTTTTCAATGTTTTGAAAGTTGTTTTGAAATTGTGTTGTGGAGTGTGTTTTGAAAAATAACAAGGATGTTTTTGCAAGTTTGATCAAGTAACTAAGAGTTGTCTACCATATTTTACTCAAAGATCTTTCTTATTTTTTTAACCCTTTTAACAGTGTTGTTTCACCATTGTATTTGGTGAACAACCTTGTGTTAGGATGTAAATGGGACAGGCGTGGGTCATCGTATGACCATGATAGCAATGTTGTGAAATGACTTAGCACTTTTCTGTAGGGACTAAGATCATTTTGAAAGGCAACTTTGATAGCGTCATCGAGGGAATATGATCTTTTTTCGATTCGTTTGTGCTAAGACATCCCACATGCATAACATGGCCATTTTTATAAGGCAACAAGTGGAATTACCCTAGGGGTGTACGTGTGCAAGTGTGTTTGATTGCATGCATTATTATCTTTGATTTTTGGGTTGTCTAACTGTTGATTTTATCTTGCCATACACACCTAATTACTAGCATTTGTACAAAGCAAGAAAAATGCAGGAAATAAATATCCTACACTATTACAACCATATTGAATTGCATGAGAATATAAAGGCAAAAATAAGGTAAAAGCAAGAAAAATGAGTGTCTTTCGACCCAGGCAGTAGCACCCTTCGATTTGCATTCTGTTGGCCTCCTTCGATTGGGGGCTGGCATCAATAAGGTCCTGTCCTTCGATTGGGAATTCGCGCCAGTGAGGTCATGGCCTTCGATTGGGCTTTGGCACCAATCAGGTCCTGTACTTCGATTGGAGGCTGGCACCAGCATGGAAGTGCCTTTTGTCTGAGCCTGGACTTAGTGCAAGTGTGCCTCTGGCTGGGCCTTTCTGCCTTGTTGCCTTCTTCGATTGGGCCTGGAATCTATGCAAGATGCAATCTGCCTTTCTGTCTCCTTCGATTGGGTCTGGAGTCAGTGAGGAAGCCCGTGGCTTCGTTTCATACTCTTGTCTTTTATTTATTTCGTTTGAGGTCTGGAAACAACAAGGTTCTGGCTTTTCCACAGGCTCCTTGTTGACTCCTTGTAAGCATATTTAGGCCCTCAAATTGTGATTCGAAAGGCTTGTGCAGCTAGCCAATCGAAGGGTATAACAAACCTGTCTTAAGTTCTTAAATGCAACATCCAAACATAACTATAGTCCAGGGGTTAGCACAAAAAACCAATGGGTCTCAAAGTCTAAATTATAACTAATTAAGGTTGAGTTTTCAGCATAAGAGTAATCAAAATCTAATGCTAAAACATGGTCCAGAAATATCTACATTTTTCTTTATTGGCATGTACTCATGATGTTTAAATGAAAAAGTCCCAAGCTGGAGAGAACTTACCTCTTTAAGTGCTTAGTCGAAAGAGTTGTAGGTGACCTTTTTTGATGGTGGAGGGAGCCTTGCTGGGATCTTTCTGAAGCTAATTCTGTTACTGTTTGGTTTGGGCAGGCAGGTCTGAGTTTCTGTTAGTTTTGATACAGGTTTGCTTGCAGTTGCAGTTGGACTGGCTTTAGGCAGGTTTGTTTGCAGTTGCAGTTGAACTGGCTGGAGTTTTCTGGCTTTGGTAAGGAAGGCAGGTTTTGAGGTTATGCAGGCCTCAAGGCTTGTTGTGCCTTAGGCTTGTATTTGTAACACAAGTTTGATGTTTTGGTTTTAGGCAGGAGGATGCAGTTCTGGATTTGTTGTTTGGATTCTGGGTATGTGTTTGAGTGTTTAAGTGTTTAAGTGTTTAAGTGTTTAAGTGTTTAAGTGTTTAAGTGTTTAAGTGTTTAAGTGTTCAAGTGTTCAAGTGTTCAAGTGTTTGAGAATTTGAGAATTTTGTGGTGTATGAGAATTTTGAAGATACGTTCCTTTGGCCAAAAAGGTCTTTTTCAGCTTTGCATAAATTCCTCTATTTATAGAGGAAAAGAATGGACATGTTTTCAACAGCCAGCCTTGCAAAAAATAGTAAAATAATAGGTAACGTGACAGCACATGTGGTGGGCCTGTTGGCAGTTGGGGTGCAGAGGCTGTGACTCATGCTTCTGTCATTGCTTGTGGAGCAAAAATAATAAAATAAGGCCCAGCTGGAAAGTAAATGTCCACTTGTGCCATAAAAGCAAGATGAATGGTTCATGTGAGGTTGCTTCATGCTGAAGGAAAATAGGTGCAAGGCTCAAGACAGACTTTCCTAAAAGGTAGTACTGTGCTATTAAGTGCAAGTGGTCTTAGACAATAAATGGGTACAGGCCTAGAAAGGGAAGACACGTGGCCTAGCCTATGGGTCTGAATGTCCAACTTGATCTTTTGATTAGAATCCTCCATCTTTCTACACCTTTCAACCAGACTGGAACAAAACAGCATTCGTTTTCACCCGCTGTGTGTCCTTCGAATGGGCCAACTGTGTGTTCTTTGAATGTCCCTTCGAATGGACCTTCTCTGCCAGCTTCAAAGTCCAATTCGAATCTATTTGGAACCTTCCCTATTAGGAAACTTCGACCAGCCCTTGGCCTTGTGACGAGTCTAAGTTCTGATTCGAAGTGTTCAGAACTTCCTTCATCAGAGCATCTTAAATTAAGAGAAACTCTGCACTGAAATGCCATTCGAAGGTCATTTCGTTCTGATGTTCTTATTAAGGGAAACTCTGAAGTTCCAGTTGAAGGACACTCTGAAGTTCTAGTCCAGGGACCTTTTGAAATGCCAATTGAAGGATATTCCTGGGTCGAAGGACATTCCTGAGTCAAAGGACACTGTTTCAAAGGGAACCAAAAACTCAATCGAAACTTGTATGGAGATCATTTCCTTCTGAATCAAAGGAGACCTATTTGAATTCACATTGCCCAGATGAAACTTGTATCGAAGAAAACATATTGCCAAATCGAAAGCTCATGCTCGAAGGAAACATATTGCCCAATCGAAGCAGGCTTACAGGTAGCTAAGATGGGTTTTTAAAGCAAGCAGGTAGGCAACATGCTTGGTGAATTGAAGGGTTTGCCTTGCAGGGGGCACTTGTGGCCAGCAAACATGGTTTTCAAGACAAGCAATGTAGGCAGCAAAAGTCACAAACGAAGCCTGCAACAAGAAGTCACATGCCCATGCGAAAGAGGCACGCTAGCATCCATTTTGAGCAATCGAAGGAGGCCAAGAGTCAATCGAAGGATGCTGATTGAAAGATGCCTAAAGGCCAATCGAAAGAGCTGAATCGAAGAACACTTGTATTTCTCCAATTTTTGTCAAAATAATATTTTTATCTGTTTTCTCCCCTTTTTGACAGTTTCCTTTTAATTTTGGTATTTGGAACATCCAAATGCACTTGTTCAAGCTTGAACCTTGAAAATCCTTGTAAGAAAGGCCTTGAGAATTGAGAGGGAAAATTTTGGGGTACAACAGCTGCCCCTGTTCAATCTTCTTGAACCTGAAGAGTTAGATTGGCAGTTTTGCCGTTCGCGACTCGAAGGTAAAAGATGATTGGACACTAGAGTGCCCAAAACATTTGCACTCGTCAAAGCGCAGTTTGAGGGAATGGGCTTAAAGATGACATTTGGAGAGGGTGGAATCTTGCTGGAGATGGGCTTAAAGATGCCATCAAAGAATGTTTGTTGAATTGCAATGTTGTAGGTCAGAAGAATGAGCATCAAAATGGTATCCGTGTCTGGAATTCCATTGAACTGTATATGGGGACTGAGTTTGTATGAACAAAAGTATGGCGTCCGTGTCTGGCACGTATCTGAGTTGTAACTGTATTTGGATTTTGAATGAATATCAGAATGAATACCGTGTCTGGAGTGTATCTGTATTCTGAATGGTAACAGAGAAAAATCTGTGTATGGAGCAACTGTGTGCTGAGGATAAATTCTGAATGAGTGACAGAATGGAAACCGTGTCTGGAGCGTATCTGGACTCTATCTGAAGTTTGAGATCTGTATGAGTAGCAGAATGACTTCCGTGTCTGGAGTGTATCTGAAACTGTAACGGTGATATGAATAAGTGACAGAATGGCAACCGTGTCTGGAGTGTATCTGGACTGTACCTTGGAGTTGAGATCTGTATGAGTAGCAGAATGACTTCCGTGTCTGGAGTGTATTTGAAACTGTAACTGGGATCTGAATGAGTGGCAGAATGGCAACCGTGTCTGGAGCGTATCTGGACTGTATCTTGGAGTTGAGATCTGTATGAGTAGCAGAATGACTTTCGTGTCTGGAGTGTATCTGAAACTGTAACTGGGATCTGAATGAGTGGCAGAATGGCAACCGTATCTGAAGCGTATCTGGACTTGAAGTTGATAATTGAATCTGAATGAGAGATAGAATGACCGCTGTGTCTGGAGCGTATCTAGTCTGTATCGGATTTCCGAAGTCTGAATGAGTAGTAGAATGACCGCCGTGTCTGGGGTGTATCCGTACTGTTTTTGACTTGAAATTATGAATGAGTAATAGAATGACCGCCGTGTCTGGGGTGTATCCGTACTGTATCTGAATTGGAGTTCTGAATGAGTAATAGAATGACCGCCGTGTCTGGGGTATATCCATACTGTACCTGACTTGAAATTCTGAATGAGTAATAGAATGATCGCCGTGTTTGGGGTGTATCCTTACTGTATCTGACTTGAAATTCTGAATGAGTAATAGAATGATCGCCATGTTTGGGGTGTATCCTTACTGTATATGAATAATTGTTAATGATAACTTTTTAATCTTATCCTGAAAAGGGTAAAAATGTTAGCTGAACACAAAATTATGTTGCATGATATGTATGATGCAATGAATTGTATTTCGTAAATGTTTATGATATATGGATGTAATGATTATGCATATAAGCTGAGTAGTTGTCTTGCTGAGGAAAATGAATCCTTGATAGCTGGAGATAATGAATTCCTTGACTGCTGCCGGGGAAAGTAAATCCTTGACCTTAGCTTGGGGATTCCACAAATCTTTGACTGTTGAAGATGAGAAATCCTTGCTGACTGCTCGGGGATTGAAGATCTTCGATTGTTGAGGGATCTCAAGACCACTGTTGGGGATTGAAAATCCTTGGTGACTTGTGGGGGTTTTTAACAAAACTTCACTAACTTCTGCGGGGAATGAGAATTCTGACGATCTCTACTGGGGAATTAAAAAACTGGGAGACTTCCGCTGGAGAAGTGAGACTGAGAATCTTCAATCTGCTGGGAAATATCTCCGTGGGGAGAATGTTCACCGTTCTGGTTCCGCTGGGGAATAGGATTTTCAGGGTTTTCGGGCTCCACTGGGGATCTTGAAACTTGACTCTGAGGGGAATTTTGAAATTCATCTCAGCTGGGGAATCAAGTTCTAGAAAGCATTTGCTCTGCTGAGGATTCTGAAGTTTGACTCTGTTAGGGAAATATATTCCGAATTTTAACTCTGTTGAGGAACTTGAAGTTTAATTCCGCTGGGGATCCCTTCTGAAATGGCATAAAGATATCTTCCTAACCTTCAACCTCTCAGTAATCATCTTTTCTCAATTTCGTTTTATTTGTAAGCAATGATTATGTTCAAATGCATATGCCTATTTAACAAAACATTGGACGTTTTTCAAATAAAACATAAGTGTAAAAAAATGAAAAGGAAGGCAAGCAAATTTTTGCACTTGGAAGTATATTTGTATTTAACTTTTGTGAGTATCTTTGTACAAAGGAGACAGACATCCTAGTAAGAGAATGTTGTCGTAAGAATTGTAAAAAATCTTATACAAAAGAAAGATGGCTATGTGTAACAATTCCATGGGATTCCCATTCTGCCATAGCCTTCACAACTCTGAATATTTGTCCATTCACTGCTTCGTCCGCTGATGACTGGATTAATCAGAATCTTGGAGTTTGTTGATGAAGAGATTGTTTCTTAAAGTGATCCGACGAGACATAGTCATACGCTTTAATTCCCTAACTTTTGCCTGGATCGCCCTTTCGGGTTTTCGATCCACCGGGAAACCCTTTTTTGCCCAAGTCTCCCTTTCCGGTTTTCAACTTGCCGGGTGTACAGATTTTTTTGTTTTATCCCTAATTTTTGCCTGAACCGCCCTTTCGGGTTTTCGGTTCACCGGGATGCCCATTTTTGCCCAAGTCGCCCTTTCGGGTTTTCGACTTGTCAGGTTATTTTATGCGTAGTATCTTTTGACTATGTCTGCGTTCGCAGGGTGTGGCAAATCGTCGCCGTCCATGGTGGTCAAAATCATTGCCCCACCAGAAAAGATACTCTTGATCACAAATGGTCCTTCGTAAGTAGGAGTCCACTTGCCCCTGGGATCACTTTGCAGTAAGATGATCCGCTTGATTACAAGATCTCCGACTCGATATATCTGACGCCTGACTTTCTTGTTGAAAGCCTTGATCATGCACTTTTGATACGCCTGACCATGACAAACAGCAGTAAGTCGCTTCTCGTCGATCAAATTGAGTTGATCAAGCCAGGTCTGAATCCAATCGTCTTCACTCAAACCAACGTCTTTCATGATCCTTAAGGAAGGAATCTGAACTTCCATGGGTAGGACAGCCTCCATGCCATATACCCAAGAAAATGGGGTTGCCCCTGTTGAAGTACGTGCCATGGTACGATATCAGTGCAGAGAAAATGGTAACATCTCGTGCCAGTCCTTGTAGGTGACTGTCATCTTTTGAATGATCTTCTTGATATTTTTGTTCGCAGCTTCCACAACACCGTTCATCTTTGGCCGATAAGGAGATGAATTGTGATGATAAATCTTGAACTGTTCGCATAGAGCGGTGATCATAGTATTATTCAGATTTGTACCGTTGTCTATGATGATCCTGTCGGGGATACCATACCGGCATATGAGGTTTTGCTTAATAAAACGGGCAACCACATTCTTTGTAACGGAGGCAAAGGAAGCTGCCTCGACCCATTTGGCGAAGTAATCAATAGCCACCAGGATGAAGCGATGTCCATTGGATGTCGTGGGCTTGATCTCTCCAATCATGTCAATGCCCCACATTGTGAATGGCCAAGGAGCTGTCAGAACATTGAGAGGAACAGGAGGAATATGTACTTTGTCGGTGTAGACTTGGCATTTGTGGCAAGTACAGGAATGTTGATGACAATCAGCTTCCATGGTGGACCAGTAGTAACCTGCCCTTAGAATCTTCTTTGCCATTGTATGTCCGCTCATGTGGGTGCCAAATGTGCCACTGTGTATTTCAGTCATGATCAACTCTGTTTCAGCTTTGTCTACACATCAAAGTAAAACACAATCATGGCTGCGTTTATAAAGGATGCCATTGCTTAGGAAGAACTTGGCAGCAAATCTCCTTAAGAACTTTTTGTCATTGACTGAAGCTCCTTCGGGATATTCTCTAGTCTGGAGATACCTTTTGATTTCATGAAACCAGGGTTGTTCCACTACTTCTTTGGTATTAATCTCATGACAGTGCGCAGGTTCATCCATTCGCTCGATGGTAATTTGAGGAGTCTTGTTATCCCAATTGAGTTTAAACATGGAAGACATTGTAGCCAGAGCATCTGCTAGTTGATTCTCTTCTCGCGGGAAATGCTCGAAAGTAATCTGCTCGAAATGAGGCAACAAAGTCAAGACATGTTCTTTGTATGGGATAAGATTAGGATGTTTGGTGTCCCACTCTCCTTTGACTTGACTGATAACCAAAGCCGAGTCCCCAAATACGGTCAAAGATTTGATCCCTAGGTCTATAGCAGCCTTGAGACCAAAGATGCAAGCTTCATATTCGGCCATGTTGTTGGTACAGCTGAAACAAAGTCGGGCAGTGAAAGGTGTATGGAAACCTTCTGGAGAAATGAGTACCGCGCTGATACCGTTGCCGAGTGCATTTGAAGCACCATCAAAGTACAGGGTCCATCGAGATCCTTGTTCAGGTCCGTCATACGGTCTGTTACCTTCGATGTTGTCCAGGGTCATGATGTCTTCGTCAGGGAAGTTGAATTTCATAGATTGATAATCTTCGATGGCTTGATGAGCTAGATGGTCAGCTAGTACACTCCCTTTTATAGCTTTTTGGGTAGTATACTGGATTTCATACTCGGTCAGGATCATCTGCCATCTAGCGATTCTTCCAGATAAAGCAGACTTTTCAAAGATATACTTGATTGGATCCATTTTGGAAATCAACAAAGTGGTATGAGTCAACATGTACTGCCTTAGTCGGCGAGCAGCCCATACCAAAGCACAACAAGTTTTCTCGAGCAGTGAGTAGCGAGTCTCACAGTCGGTAAACTTTTTGCTAAGGTAATAAATGGCATGCTCTTTTCGACCAGACTCGTCATGTTGGCCCAGCACGCACCCCATTGAGTTATCCAAAACAGTCAGATACATGATCAACGGCCTTCCTACAACGGGTGGCATCAGAATAGGAGGTTCCAATAAGTATTCCTTGATCTTATCAAAAGCAACTTGACAATCGTCGTTCCATTCAACTACCTGATCCTTCTTCAACAGCTTGAAAATCGGCTCACAGGTGGATGTCAGGTGAGAGATGAACCTTGTAATATAGTTCAAGCGTCCCAAGAATCCTCTGACCTCCTTTTCAGTACGGGGGGATGGCATTTCTTGTATATCCTTCACTTTAACAGGATCAACCTCAATACCTTTGTTGCTGACAATAAATCCCAAGAGCTTGCCGGACCTAACTCCAAAAGTGCACTTGCTTGGATTCAGTCGGAGTTTATACTCCTTTAGCCTGGCAAACAACTTTTGCAAATGACTAAGGTGCTCTTCTTCTGTTTGTGATCGAGCTATCATGTCGTCTACGTAAAATTCGATCTCATGATGTATCATATCATGAAACAAAGCTACCATGGCGCATTGATAAGTTGCCCCTGCGTTCTTCAGTCCGAACGGCATCACCTTGTAGCAGAAGGTACCCCATTGTGTAACAAAGGTTGTTTTCTCCATGTCCTCGGGGGCCATTTTAATCTGGTTATAACCCGAGAATCCATCCATGAAGGAAAAAACCTTGTGTTGAGCGGTGTTATCAACCAAGACGTCAATATGAGGTAGAGGGAAATCATCTTTAGGGCTAGCCCTGTTCAAATCCAGATAGTCCACACACATTATGACCTTGCCGTCTTTTTTGGGTACGGGCACAATGTTAGTAACCCATTGTGGATAGGTTGTAACGGCCAGAAAGCCGGCGTTGAATTGCTTCATTACTTCGGCTTTAATCTTCTCAGACATGTCAGGTCTCATTCGGTGAACCTTTTGCTTGATCGGTGGACAGTCTTCTCTTGTAGGGAGACGGTGAACCACGATATCTGTGTCTAAACCTGGCATGTCTTCATAAGACCAAGCGAAGATCTCAACGTATTCATTCAACAACTATATTAAGCGTTCCTTGACACTGGGTTCCAAGTTGGCACCCACTTTTACTTCTTTCATGTACTCCTTTGTCCCTAAGTTGACCGTTTCTAACAACTCTTCATGAGGCAAGATGGCCCTCTCTTCTTGTTGTAGAAGTCTGGCTAACTCTCCCGACACTTCACAATCTTCGTCAACTTTGTACTCAGCTTGATTGACCAGATCTTCAGAGTAATCGAAGGCTAAAACAGAATAGTCACCCGTGGAATCCGGAGTGGATGGGTACCTGCATTTGTGAATGTGGGTGTGTGTAAGGGATAGCCATCTTTAAACAAACAAAAATGCAAAAGGAAAGAAAATGAACACAACAGTTTATAGATGAAAATGTCCAATGATTCATTAAAACATGGCATATGATTATGAAGAGAATCAAGCCCTTACAAATGGACCTACGTGCCCCGGGCAAGGCATGAGGTGAAAATAGTGTGCGAATTGTTTTAGTTATTACAGACCATAGAAAATGGGAAATTGTTCAGAGATAAAGTTACTGGTTGATAAAGGTGATAGGGACAAAATCCTTTGCTTCCCAATTGCTCAAACCCCCTTCGACAGTCGGAAAGATCCAATCTTCAAAGTGGTTCTCCTCATCTTCATCTCCTACAACATTGATTCCATTGAGAGAAATCTTGACGGGTGGTATTTTGGTCTTGGAGCAACGCATAGTCTTCTGTCCTGCAGCAGTAAACCCCAACCCAAACTTGTCTGTCTTATAAGGAATGTCGGGCAACTATCCCCATACTGTGCTCTTCCCCTCCTTAATCACAGCCTCTGCGTCTTTGAGCGATGCCATCCTAGGCACATGCTTGGGAATGATAGGTACCTCAACCACTGTCTTTGCAACTGCTACCTCGGGAGAAACTTCTTTGAAATGCTGGAAAGGCGTTTCGATGAACTCGCCATCCATTTCCATATATCGAAAGGAATTGAGATGACTAATCATGTACTCCTCGCCATGCACAGTTATGATTTTGCCCTTAACAGGATACTTCAGCATCTGGTGCAAAGAGGATGTAACTGCCCCAACATGATGAATCCACGGTCTTCCCAACAAACATGAGTATGACAGACGGATGTCCATCACGTAGAAGGTGGAGTTGAACACTTCAGTGCCTACCTTGCTGGGAATATCAACCTCCCCATGAACCATTCTTTTGGAACCATCGAAAGCTCTGACGATAATGTTGCTAGGCTTGAGGGTCAAACCTTCACAATCCAAACGGTCTAAGGCCTTCTTTGGCAGCACATTCAGGGAAGAAACAGTATCGACCAAGACATGGGCGAGTATGGTCCCTCGACATTCAACTGAAACATGTAATGCATCATTGTGCTTCCTTCCTTTGGGAGTTAGGTCAGCGTCGGAAAAGCCCAAGCCATTGTCAGCAGTAAGACTGGCCACACAGTTTTGGAATTGGTCAGCCGAGGTCTCTTGGGGGACATGTGTTGTCTTTAAGAATTTAATCAGAGCCTTAGCGTGGGCCTCTGAACAGATCAGGAGAGCTAACATTGAGATTTTAGAAGGGGTTTGCCCCAATTGTTCCACAACGTCATAGTCACTTTTTCTGATTATTTTTAGGATCTCATCCATTTCCTTCTGAGTGGTTTCAGGCATAACCACAATATGAGCCTTCGTCCTGACAGGCTCTTTCAGTATCCCCTTACCTTTGTTGGTGTTATCAACAGATGGTCTTTCTTCAGGAGTGTTTAACTCTTCAATCACGGGGCCTTGCACAGAGGGTCCAACAAGTGCAGAAAATTTTTAAGGGTCCGAAGACTGCTCGGGGAGGAGCAATCTCCGGAGAGAAGATCCGGCCACTGCGAGTGGTCTTGCTAGTACCCGCGATGTTTCCTATGTCAGGGTCTTCTTCAGAAATTTCTTGGACTGTTCTGATTTGTTTGATGCCGTGGTAGAAGATTTCTCCCCCATAGTTCCACGGTATCATTTTGCTTGATTGGTACGAGACGGGTCCCGGCATTGTGATCTTTAGAGGTGCACATTCAGAGTTAGGTGTAATCCTGACAGGCCTTTTGCAAGCCTTGGGAGGATTGTCGGAAATGGTTATGATGGCAATATCATTGGTTGAGGTATCACAAGTATCAGGAGCAATCGGATTGAAAGCGTTAACATGGGTTTTCTGAAAAAGTATTTCTTGAGTATCCATCAGGCGTTGGACATCCGACTTCAACATTGGACAATCATCTTGAATATTCAAACAAAAATAGCAATCTTTATCACAACCAGGAAAGATCCCGACTCTCAACAAATTTTCTTTTATCACTAACAATGGAGTCAACAGATCGGCAACATCAGTAACATGGAGATTTTCCAAAACAGCATGCACATTGTGACCGTGCTTGGGCATTGGCGCGGATATAACATTCGGCTTTTTAGGAGCGTCAAACTCGACCTCTTTGGCGTCAATTAAATCCTGAATTTTGTTCTTGAGTGCCCAACAATTATTGGTATCGTGCCCAATACTGTCGGAATGGTAAGCACACTTGGCTTTTGGATTGTAAGATGGAGAGGTGGTATTTACATTCTTTGGCGCCTCTTTTAAATTAGCAAGATTCAATTTTAGGAGATGTGGAAGGATTTGAGCAGGTGTCATATTTACTGGAGTAAATTGCCGTGGTGGCCTTTGCTGATAAGTTCTGGGCTGATCATTCCTCGGTTGGCTGTTTCTAAACTGGTCTGATGCGGACTTCTGTATTAATACGGCGCCCACTGTTGGCCGACGTTCCTCTCTTTCTTTATTTTTCTGGGTGTACACAGCAGATACCTCTTTCTTGGCTGGGAAAGGTTTTTTAGCAGCCGTGGATGCGGAAGCATCCTTTTGAATCTTTCCACTTTTGATACCGGCTTCCACCCTCTCGCCAGTCAAAATCAACTCAATAAATCCCGCAGAGGAGCTTGCAATTAGATGTTTGAAGAAAGGGCCAGATAGGGTCCCCAAAACATGTCAACTAATTCCCTATCTGATAGCGGTGGCTGCACCCTTCCAGCCAGGTCGCGCCACTTCTGGGCGTACTCCTTGAACCCTTCATTTGAAGCCATCCCCATACTCTATAGCTGAGTATGGGTAGGCGCCAAATCAGCATTGTACTGATACTGACGATAGAAAGCGGCTGCCAAGTCTTCCCAATTGTGGATCTCTGATCTCTCGAGCTGGTAAAACCAATCTAACTGAGTGCCAGATAAGCTGTCTTGGAAAAAGTGCACCCAGAGGTTTTTGTCGGATGAATGTGGCTGGATCTTTCTAACATACGACCTTAGGTGCATCTTAAGGCAAGATAGACCGTCGTACTTGGCGAATGTTGGCACTTTGAATTTAGGAGCGATAACAATCCCAACTACAAGCCCCAGTTCCTCAAAATCCAATTCGGGCACCCTCTGCAACTCCATAGCTGCCAATCTGTCTTCAAGGTTCTTATACTTGTCATCTGCTGGTGGATACTGTTGTTCTAAATAGTCTTCGTCTGCTTCCTCTTCCTCCTCTTCTACCTCATATTCGGAAGGTACAGTAACTCCTTTCCCTTTGTCAATCCCTTCGTCGGACGTTGATGGAAACTCAAGAGTCCTTCTAGCATCACCCTCAAATCTTCTTCCGAAAGTAGCTACCCCCGATCTCCTTTTCTTTTTCTTCTCTTTATTCTTCTCTAGCAGAGCTTTGAGATCCTCTTGACCCTTTGCCAAGGTCATGAGGAGTTGCTGAAATTGTGAATTTTGTGCCAGTAGGTCCTTCACTGTTTGCTCCAAAACCATCTTACTGAAATAAACAGCAGAAAGATAAGGAAACATGGCTTGAAGACATGTTTATGCATATGATGAATGATATGTTGTTCATGTAATGAATTCAAGGGTTCGAAAATTCAAATTTGTTGCAAACAAAAAAAGAACGCATGTCATTTTAAGAAGAAATTTGTTAGTACATAAATGCCCCATGGGCGAAATATTACAAAAATCTTAATGTAAAAAGACGTTGCGCATCCTTTTTGGTGCGATGTAGGTGTTAAGAGTTTCCTCCTTGTGAAGTCGGTGGGTGAGCTCTAAAACCTTCTCCTCACTGGCATAGAAGCTGGCTTCAAAAGTATCTCGTTCTTCTCTGAGTTGGATCCAACTCTTTTGCATTTCCTCCCATGATGTTGGCATGTCAGGATATAGGACGGTGTATGGAGCCTCTCCTTCCTTAACAGGCTCTTTGATCAAGGGGAGAATGTGAGGATATGGCATCATGAGATTCTGGGAGCGGGTTCGTACCCACTTGAGGTAAGGCTCAAGGGGGATGGAATTATTGTGCCCCAGTGTCTTACTATCCACCTTGTTAGGCATCCTCCAAGCTCTGATGAACCTTTGGCAAAGTCCTTGCGCATCGTTGTCGAAGTCCAAAAACTAGGTTAGGAATCAGCATGTCATGAGGGCCATCTGTGATACGGTGGGAGAACTGACTGTGGTTTTGCGTTTGTATTCGCACTTATTCGGTTGAGCAAGAGTCGCCACCGACTTTTTATTTTATCCTAAAGGAAAGGTTAAAAAAGCACAGCAAAAACCTTTTGAGATATTTCGTGGGTTCGGGGGGTAGATTATGAAAAGGGAAGGTATTAGCACCCTTTTCATCCATGGTTATCCATGGGCTCTTAGTTACTTGGTTTTTTAGATCACTTGCCTTGATTTTCGATTGCTTGAAAATGGTGTGTGTATGTGTTTTTGAAAATGTTTTTGAAGAGATGCCTTGTCTTAGGCAACCAATGTATTTGACTCGTGTTTGAGTGTTTTACAAAAGTGTGGATCTTTTCGAAAAGATGTTTCAAATGTTTTTGAGAGTTTGTTTGAAAGTGTCGTGGATTATGGTTTTTGAAAAGAAGGCAAGTGTTTTTGCAAGTTGATCTCAAGTAACTTAAGAGTTTTATCTACCCTATTGTACTCAAAGGTTTTTTGTTATGTTTTAACCCTTTTTAACAATTTTGTTCCACCATTGAATTTGGTGGACAATCTTGCGTTTAGGAAGTTTATTCGGGACGGGCGCGGGTCATCGTATGGACCATGAATGCAATGGTGCCAAGTGTCTTTGGCAATTTGCTTTGAGGGACTTGATCATTTGTTTAGGCAACATTTTGAAAGTGTTATCGAGGGACTATGATCATTTTGAATTCGTTTTTCCAAAGAAACTCAGCGTGCAAGCATGGCCTATTTTGGAAGGCAACACGTGGGATTACCCTAGGGGGTGCAAGTGTGATTGTGTATTGATTTCATGTATCTGTCTTGTATTAGGTTATCTAGCGTTTGAGTTTATGTACATGCAAACCCTAGGTCTAACCATGGTATAATTGAAAGCGGTAAATTGCGAAAATGTAAAGTCTACGCTATTACAAAATAGTATCCGGGAGTGGGGGTACAATATTCACAAATGGGGATGAGACCTATAGTATCCAATAAGTTACAACCAAATCGAATTTGCGATCAAATGTAAATAATGAATATCAATGTATAAGCAAATGTGTATAGGGGCAATGTGGATGTATTGTGTAAGTATGAGATGTATTGTGTAAGTGATTATTTACATGTGCGACAATATGAATTTAAGAAGGTATTGTTAGGTATTTGTTTTGACCTAAAGAAAAATTAAACGTCTATTTAATTAATTAGTCTTGTAATCTTGTATATGTATAAAAAAGAAAGGTTTAATGGAAAGAAAATGTTTTCAATTATATTATGTATCAAAATGTATTTTTCATTTGTTATGTGCAAAAAGTTTTAATCAAATGAATGTTTAAGAATCTAAAAAATGTATTTATCTATTATGTACAAAAATATATTTTTATTAAAAGAAAGGGAAAAAATGCTTTCAATCTTAATTATATTGTGTAATAAAAAAAGATATATTTTTATGTATTTGTGTTTTAATATATAAAAAATGTTTTTAAATTAATTGAATTAAGTATATAGAAAAGAAAGTTTAAATTAGATATTTTAAATAAAATGGTTTTATGTATTAGTATTAATGTGATATTGTAAAGAATAAATTAGAAAAAAAAAGAATATATTATTTATATAAAAGAGAAAGAGTTAGTGTTAATAAAATGTTTGTTAAAAAGGGGTAAGCATTTTAATGGGCTTTAGGTATGCAGAAACGGGCAAGGCCCACGTTTGGACTCAAGCCAATTTTAGGGTTTCACTTGTGTTTTCATTTGGGAACAAGTTCTAGGGTTTGTGTACAGCGGCGCGTTCATGGAGGTTTCGTTCATTTCGTCTTCCTCGTTGCTTCTGATCCTTCCTGCCTCAGCCACCAGCACTACCTCGTCCTCCCCCTCATGTTCGCTTAGGCAACGGTGAACCAAGGTAACGGCATGTCTCAAATTCGTTAAACATTTTAGATTTGCATGTTAAGGTTTTCTGATTTGTTGAATCCGATTCTATGTTTTAATGCATTTTTGCTTGTCTTGTGTGAGGTATGAAAGGAAAGGAGAAAACGAAAACTACCTTGACAGAGGGGAGGAGGAAAATGGAAGTGCTCAGGAAGCTTGACGAGCGGAGGGTGTTGATGTTTACGCTTTGAGCTCCCTGGTATTTCTGTACTACCTCTTTTGCCTAGGGTTTTATGATGATTGAACTGAAAACTCTATTTTTTGATATTCACCTCTTTCTTCTTCTTCTTTGCCACTGTATGCTTGTTGTCTTTGATGCTTCCCAGAGTTTGATAGTTTACGTTGGCCAATGATGTGTTTACTGAGGCTTGCCTGTGTATCTTCTTTGCCTCCTCGTGTTGCCTATTACTTTTCCTCTTCTTCTGACTTGTGTTGCCTTGGGCTTGCTTTGAGTGGCCTTCTGAGATTGATGCCTTTGGAATGTTTTATTTATTGCCCAATGATGTGTTCTTACTGAGGGCTTGATGTTTGGGTTTGGAAATTGTGTTTTTATGGTTCATATGCAGTATGCTATGAGGTTTGGACATAAGGTTGTGATTTTTGGTTCATGCCCTATGATGAGTGTTCTGAGGGCTGGAGGTTTTGACTGGTTATTTGCTTCAGCTGGTTTTTGATGATTAGGCTTTGAATGTTTAAGGCTTGAACTGGACAGGTTTGAGGGTTATGTGTTTGGCTGGAGGTTTCTAGTCATTGACAGGCATGGTGGTATTATCTGGTTTTTTATGTTTAGGCCATATGATGCTGAGGTGAGCTTGAGTTTGTGATGTTTATAGGTTTTTAGTTTTAGTGAGGCTTTAGGCAGTATGAGGCTTTGGCTTATGCTTTAGCAGGGTTTTTTTTAACTCTTTGCAGGTTATTTGAGGCTGAGGCAGGTTATTTGAGGCTGAGGCCGGTTTTAGCTTGATGTTTTATGGTTTATGCAGTATGGTGAGGTTTTTGACAGGTTTTTTTGATGTTTCAGATTTGAGGCTTAGCAGGTTATCTCTTTTTTGAGGTTATGCTCGTTTGGCAGTTTTTTGTATATCTCCTCTGTTGGTTTCCTTGAACATCCTCCTATTCTCCTGTGTTTTTGTTCTCTTTGTATATCTTCTTATGCTATCTGCCTAAAGCCTCAAAACCTGCATTCTTATCTCTTCTTTTTCTCTCTCTTTAGTACAAAAAAACATTAAAAAATTGTTTATATTTGTACTTCTCTGAAAAAGTAGACAGCTGGGAAATGATGAACTTGATTTTGTTTGCTTGCAATACAATGTTTCCTCTGCATTCTTCTCTCTTTTGACAGCTTTTTTGCTTGCTTGATATCTTGCCATATCCTCTTATTTGACAGCTTTTTACAGAAAGTTTGAATTTGGACTTGGTTGGCAATTCAGTTTGGACCTTTAGTTGGGTTTGAATTTGTGCAGTACCATTTGAGATTTGAACTTATGCAATTTTGACAATTTTGAATTGTGCATTTTTTAAACTTGTGCATTCAAATAATTTGCAAACATTTTCACTCTTCTTTGTGAACCGGGAGAAATCCCGTGATTTGCAAAGAGGACTAACTGATCCCAGTTGTTGCTTTTAATGATGAGTCTAATTTAAACTGTCTGTCTCTTTAATTCAATTTAACTGTTATTTGACTTTTCTCTTTTCTTTTGCAGATGAAAAATGGGGCACCGGAGCGAGGGATAGCGGATGAAGATTTGAAGATTAGAAAAATAATTAGGATAGTCTTTTATTTAGCTTTAAATAAATGTAACATTATTTTTGTCAACATTTTGTAAACAAAAACAATTTATACAAATGACTTAAAGATAAATAAAAAGTCCTTTCATTTAATTAATTCTTCTCTTCTTTAATTGTTTACTTATTATTTATAGTTCTTTAAACTAGAATAAATTGAAAATAAATTCCAACTCATTTAATCTTTAGAATAATAAATAATTAACTAAACAATATTTCTTCGTTGATCAAAATAAATGAACTTGGCGCATCCATTATCTAAAGCGACGCACAGTCAAATGCAATAACTGATCAGATGCATTCCTTTCTTACTGATTTCTTACTAAGCACTGTAAATCCAATACTGCATGTTTCTTTTGACTGGCTCAGACAAACCAACGTGAATTCAAACCAACTGTCTCTTTTGATGATTAAATCAAAACAATGCGAATATAAACCGAATCTCGGAATAATTTGCAAAGTGCTGTGGAATTTAAATTCTTCTGAGAACGTGCCCACAAAAAAACCTTAATTCCTGATTAAATGCCAAAGAGCATTCACCTGATCAAAATCGAGTCAAAATCAACCAAAACCCTAAGCCAACTGTGTGAAACAATCCAGAGCACTGAAAATCAGTAAAAACCCTAATTTTGCTTGACTGACAAGAAAAGTCCATTTGTCCGATTCTTGAGCCAGTTTGAAAAATCAGGAAATGCCTGAAGCTGAGATTTCTTGTGAAAAAATGCGAGGGCAAATTTTGGGGTACAACAGTTGCCCCTGTTCAATCTTCTTGGACCTGAAGAGTTAGATTGGCAAGTTTGCCTTTCGCGACTTGAAGGTAAAAGAAGATTGGACACTAAAGTGCCCAGAAAATTTGCACTCGGCGATATGATGGTAGAGGTGAATGGGCTTAAAGATGCCATTTGGTGATGGGCTTAAAGATGCCATCTGGTGCGATAGAACCTTGACGTGGAATGGGCTTAGAGATGCCATCTGATAATGGGCTTAAAGATGCCATCTGATAATGGGCTTACAGATGCCATTTGATGATGGGCTTAAAGATGCCATCTGGTGGCTGCTGGTAGGAGGATGGGCTTATAGATGCCATCTGGTTATGTTGAATTGTATGTCAATGGTGAGTGGACAAGTATCAGAAGGGCATCCATGTTTCGGAACATCTCTGAATTAGGGGTCCGAACAAGCAACAGATTGACGTCCATGTCTGGAGAACCCGTAAACTATTTTCAGGAGTTGAGAAGAGTCTGAACAAGTTGGTAGATTGACATCCGTTGTAGGGAAGAATCTGTAAACTGTTTTCAGAAGTCTTGGGGTTGAAGAGGAACCGGTGTAAGGTTTCCTGGTGACGTGTTTGAATGGATCTGGAATAAATATCAGAATGTCGCCGTGCCCGGGTCACATCTGAACTATTTCTGGATGAATCTCAGAAGATGATCTGGGTCTGTAGACTGATCTTACCTGAAAAGGAAAAGAGTTAGTTGTATGCAACATTATGATGTATGATGCAATGTATGTGACATCAATGTTTATGACATGAGTGTGATGAATGCGCATGTAAGCTGATGAGCTGTCTTGCTGGGGATAGATAATCCTGGATGGCTGAAGATAAAAGCATCTTGAACGCTGCCGGGAAAATAAATCCTTGGCTGTTGCTGGGGAAGAGAATTCCTGATGACCTCTACTGGGGAGTTCTAAACTAGTATACTCATGTTGGGGAGGTAAGATTGAGAATCTTCAGCTCGGTGAGAAGTAACTCTGGCGACTTCACTAGGGAACTCAAGATTTGCCCTCCCAAAACTCTGTGGGGAGAAGGTTTAATGGTCTGGCTCCGCTGGGGATTGATAACTTGAAGTTTTAGCTTTGGGGGGGATAATGAAGCTTGACTCTGAGTGGAGTTAGCTTGAGAAGAATCTGAACAAGCGATAGGTTAACATCCGTTACTTGGAGAATCCGTGAACTGTTTTCAGAAATCTTGAGATTGAATAAGCAATAGAGCAGCATCCGTTGTTGGGAAGCGTCCGTAAACTGTTTTCAAGGGTTGCATCTGAACAAGCTGATAGATTAACATCCGTTGTTGGGAAGAATCCATAAACTGTTTTCAGAAGTCTTGAGAAGGATCTGAACAAGTGATAGGTTAACATCCGTTTACTTGGAGAACCCGTGAACTGTTTTCAGAAATCTTGAAGTTGAATAAGCAATAGAGCAGCATCCGTTGTTGGGAAGCTTCCGTAAACTAATTTCAAAGGTTGCATCTGAACAAGTTGGTAGATTAACATCCGTCGTTGGGAAGAATCCATAAACTATTTTCAGACGTCTTGAAGAGGAACCGGTGTGGGGTTTCCTGAGGATGAGTTTGTGTAAAACTGCATCGGGTTTTTGAACACTTTTGACATTTGAATGCCCCAAGTGGTGATGTAGATAATTTCCTGGCTTGTTACAGGTGTTGATCCACAATCAGTTGTCCACAGATGTTTTCCTGGCTTGTTACAGGTGTTGATCTGGAACTTAAGAAAAGTTGGTCAAGGAGATATTGTCCTGGCTTGTTACAAGTGTTGATCTCTGACCCGAGAAAGAAAGATGGTTCCCTGGCTTGTTACAGGTGTTGGTCTTCAATCTCTTCAGACATGCCCTGGCTGGATACAGGAATCGAGTCTGGAAATAGTCGTCAACAGATATGCCCTGGCTGGATACAAGAATCGAATCTTCAAACTCTTCAGACGTGCCCTGGCTAGATACAGGAATCGAGTCTGGAAATGTGACAGTTGATAGATATGCCCTGGCTGGATACAGGAATCGAATCTTCAAACTCTTCAGACGTGCCCTGGCTAGATACAGGAATCGAGTCTGGAAATGTGATCATTGATTTGTTGAACACTTTTGACATTCGAATGCCCCAAGTGGTGATGAAGGAGTCTTGAATCAGATTACTCTGCATATTGAGAGATTTCTTGAAATCTTGACTGGACTGCCCCCAGGTTAACTGAACTTTGAAAGATCTGTTGGACCTTGACTGGACTGCCCCAGGTTAATTGAATTGTGACATGCCATGCCCCTTGTTGATAGGAGATTTGATGGAAGTGTTATCCTCTTGAAGTGATTTTGACTTACTGAGAGAGTTTTCGTTCCTCCGAACATTCGCTATATAAATTTCTTCGCTGTCAAACAAAAAGCCAAATGCAGACAGT
Organism: Vicia faba; assembly: GCA_948472305.1. Classification (NCBI taxonomy): domain Eukaryota; kingdom Viridiplantae; phylum Streptophyta; class Magnoliopsida; order Fabales; family Fabaceae; genus Vicia; species Vicia faba. The sequence continues at coordinate 259,857 of CATIWC010001147.1, forward strand.
GATATTCAAGTAATGCGAAGTTTATGTTTGTCTCGAAGTTTTTTTTGAAAAATGCGTTTTTTAGCAGAAATCTTTTCATAAGACAAGTCAACACAAGATTTAGAGTAAAGCCCTACAGGAGTCAGGATACCTTTTGTAACAGTATGCTTTCGAACTAACCCATGCTTCAATTAGGACTTTTGAAGGGTTGTAATGTGGCCTGGTTCACGGTTTAAGAAACAAAGGATATAGGCTCAAAGTATATTTGTACCCACCCGCTCTTCGTGATGTTCTCCAACCTAAGCTCAGTTAATTGCGACATACTCTATTTTGAGTTTTGAACGACTTTTGGGCGATGGTTCACCAGTTGAATTTGGGGGAGACAGTCATCATCTCCTTCTTTCTTTTTCAACCCTTTTCATGTTGTTGAGGATTTTATAATGACCTCGCTATTTTGATTTTGATTTGTTATCCCTAATTTTTGCCTGACTGTTACCGTTTTCCAGGATTACTGTCAGCGGGATGCCCCAGCTTTCTTAAGCCTCTTTTATAGGTTTTGGGCTCAGTGGGCTTTTCTCTTTTGAGAGATTGACTGTCTATGTGATAGGAACCACCCCTGTCTTTTGATTCCAAAGGAATGCTTTCTTTTTTGACATCGTTCGTTGTATTAAGAATTGAGAGTTTGCAACTTCAATGCGCATTTTCTTTTGAATTAACTGAGATACTACCCTGTCCCAGGTTTATATCAAAGGCTTTGATCGTTTAGAACAAGAAACTCCTACTTCTTTGGCTCAAAGGGGTTGACTAGGGATTAACTTCCTTATAACTCCAGTGTTTGGGGATTGGAAAAAATGCCTGTACATCATCAGCAAGGTCTGTTCAAAAGCATACTGTATAAGATCATGGTATTGTTTCGTCATCCTCCCTCTAAAGGCTTACAGCTTTTTATCAAGAGTTAAATATCCTAAAGAAAAGCATAAGAGTAGTGAAACGAATGGATGAATTCAAGACAAACATATGCAATGCATTAATGAAAACAGAGTTTAACATCAACAGATAATTGTTTGACAGCAAGAGAAATTACAACTTTGAAAATTCAAAAAGAAGCAAAAGTCTTTCAGCTTGAACTTCGTCACTTCAAGTGGAGAACCCTTTAACGGAAGATTTTCATCTCACCGTCTGGCATGAATTCCAGCACCCCAATGTCGATCAGATCTTGGATCTTGTTCTTCAAGGCCCAACATTCGTTGGTGTCGTGTCCCGGGCTGTAGGAGTGGTAAACACAGAATGCGTCGGGATGATAGTGAGGAGAGGAGGTATTGAGCTTCTGAGGAGGGTCCTTTATGGTAAGCAAGTTGACCTCCAACAGGCGCTTCAGTATGAAAAATGATGGTATTTCAGTCTCCGTAAACTGTCTTCCCGACGTTTCTTGCTTACGCCGATTACCCCGTTGACGCTGGCGAGGTTGTTGATGGGCTTGTGACCTTGAAGCAAGAAAAGGAGCTTTCCCCTTGTCTTCTTGAGTGGATGTAGGTTGAGCGGTGACTTGCTCTTCAACCTCAGATGTTTGCCCCAGTTGGTTGTTTGGAAGCAGTTGGCGGACAAGAACTCTGAGTTCTTCTTGTCTTTGAGATAGGTCTTGGATGAGAGCCATCTGGCCCACCAACTGTCCCATCACTTGGGTCCTCAGTGTTGTCAGGTCGAACTGCAGCTCCGCAAGCTGATCACTCCTGGCATTGTTGGAATTCTCCAAGCTCTTTATGAGGAGAGCTTTCATCTCTTCTTGCCCTAGAGACAAGTTCAGGAACATCTCCTGCAGCTGAGCAGTCTGGTCCTGGATGTCTTTGACATAACTTTCTAGAGCCATCTCTTGCTGAAATAAACAGCAGGAGAGTAAGGAAACCTGAAAAAGGAAAGACTGTCAAAATGCAATGCATGATATGTGGATGCATGCTTTCAAGGATCTCTTGGGGCAAACACAAGAAAATGTTAGAGGTTGAACTTTGCTCTTGGATTGGAGATCCCTGCACCGGTGGACGTCTTTCCACGAGAATCAAGCTCACCATGTCGAGTGGGTCATAGCCACTGATTCAAGTTGCTGTTCTTGAACTTTGATTGGAGAGCTTTGTATCGGTGGATGCCTTTCCACGAGAATCAAGCTCACCATGTCAAGTGGGTCATAGCCACTGATTCAAGTTGTTGTATTTGAACTTTGACTGGAGAACTTTGTATCGGCGGATGTCTTTCCACGAGAATCAAGCTCACCATGTCGAGTGGGTCATAGCCACTGATTCAAGTTGTTGTATTTGAACTTTGACTGGAGAACTTTGTATCGGCGGATGTCTTTCCACGAGAATCAAGCTCACCATGTCGAGTGGGTCATAGCCACTGATTCAAGTTGTTATATTTGAACTTTGGTTGGCATTGGTTAGAGGAGAAATCCCTTACCCCTTGGTAGACGTCTGGTTCAACGTAACCCTGCATCAAAAGAACCCTCGAGATCCTTGAAATGGTTATTGAAAATGCTATGGTATGATGTCATGATGTTATGTGCATGTATGCACAAGCAAGTAAGTGTATATACAGACAAACATATTCACACAAAGCAAACAAGTCCTTAAGTTTAGGCTTGCATGGGGTTTAGGTAAGTACCCTCTTGAAGTTGGTGGGCTCAACCTGTCCTATTAGAAGTAACCGGGTTCTAAGGGTCCCAATATCACTAGATTGCTTTCACTGTTCATCGTTTCGATTTAGCCACTGAACTGGCGACCGAAATATTCCAGGAAAGCAACCCTCAATTGGGTGTAGTATCGAGTATCGACCAACCTCGGACTGCACCAAAGTCAGTTATCTCACTACCCTAAAGAGGCCAAGATGGTTCAATTAAGGTTCCTAAGGTCAGTTGATGCTTCACGATACCACGCGGCGGCCCCGTTCTCTCCTTGACTACTCAAGGGTTACCGATACACACCAAAGTGCCACATCAACGTAGCAGACTGTTTCAACCATGTCGGTATACCCCGCACAGTTCCCTCACAGCCTTGTTGCTACTTTCTAAGAAGGTATCCCCAGATCCGGGTTAGGATCTATGAAACTCCGATACAAAAGCCCACAAATGTAAAAGCAAACAAAGCAATCAATTGAAAATAAAGGTGATCTAACCCTAAGGTAACCCCACTTTTAAATTATCTCCAGCAGAGTCGCCAGTTCTGTGATATGGTGGGAGAACTGACTGTGGTTTTGCGTTTGTATTCGCACTTGTTCGGTTGAGCAAGAGTCGCCACCGACTTTTTATTTTATCCTAAAGGAAAGGTTAAAAAAGCACAGCAAAAACCTTTTGAGATATTTCGTGGGTTCGGGGGGTAGATTATTAAAGAGGAAGGTATTAGCACCCTCTTCATCCATGGTTATCCATGGGCTCTTAGTTACTTGGTTTTTTAGATCACTTGCCTTGATTTTCGATTGCTTGAAAATGGTGTGTGTGTATGTGTTTTTGAAAATGTTTTTGAAGAGATGCCTTGTCTTAGGCAACCAATGTATTTGACTCGTGTTTGAGTGTTTTACAAAAGTGTGGATCTTTTCGAAAAGATGTTTCAAATGTTTTTGAGAGTTTGTTTGAAAGTGTCGTGGATTATGGTTTTTGAAAAGAAGGCAAGTGTTTTTGCAAGTTGATCTCAAGTAACTTAAGAGTTTTATCTACCCTATTGTACTCAAAGGTTTTTTGTTATGTTTTAACCCTTTTTAACAATTTTGTTCCACCATTGAATTTGGTGGACAATCTTGCGTTTAGGAAGTTTATTCGGGACGGGCGCGGGTCATCGTATGGACCATGAATGCAATGGTGCCAAGTGTCTTTGGCAATTTGCTTTGAGGGACTTGATCATTTGTTTAGGCAACATTTTGAAAGTGTTATCGAGGGACTATGATCATTTTGAATTCGTTTTGCCAAATAAACTCGGCGTGCAAGCATGGCCTATTTTGGAAGGCAACACGTGGGATTACCCTAGGGGGTGCAAGTGTGATTGTGTATTGATTTCATGTATCTGTCTTGTATTAGGTTATCTAGCGTTTGATTTTATGTACATGCAAACCCTAGGTCTAACCATGGTATAATTGAAAGTGGTAAATTGCGAAAATGTAAAGTCTACGCTATTACAAAATAGTATCCGGGAGTGGGGGTACAATATTCACAAATGGGCATGAGACCTATAGTATCCAATAAGTTACAACCAAATCGAATTTGCGATCAAATGTAAATAATGAATATCAATGTATAAGCAAATGTGTATAGGGGCAATGTGGATGTATTGTGTAAGTATGAGATGTATTGTGTAAGTGATTATTTACATGTGCGACAATATAAATTTAAGAAGGTATTGTTAGGTATTTGTTTTGACCTAAAGAAAAATTAAATGTCTATTTAATTAATTAGTCTTGTAATCTTGTATATGTATAAAAAAGAAAGGTTTAATGGAAAGAAAATGTTTTCAATTATATTATGTATCAAAATGTATTTTTCATTTGTTATGTGCAAAAAGTTTTAATCAAATGAATGTTTAAGAATCTAAAAAATGTATTTATCTATTATGTACAAAAATATATTTTTATTAAAAGAAAGGGAAAAAATGCTTTCAATCTTAATTATATTGTGTAATAAAAAAAGATATATTTTTATGTATTTGTGTTTTAATATATAAAAAATGTTTTTAAATTAATTGAATTAAGTATATAGAAAATAAAGTTTAAATTAGATATTTTAAATAAAATGGTTTTATGTATTAGTATTAATGTGATATTGTAAAGAATAAATTAGAAAAAAAAAAGAATATATTATTTATATAAAAGAGAAAGAGTTAGTGTTAATAAAATGTTTGTTAAAAAGGGGTAAGCATTTTAATGGGCTTTAGGTATGTAGAAACGGGCAAGGCCCACGTTTGGACTCAAGCCAATTTTAGGGTTTCACTTGTGTTTTCATTTGGGAACAAGTTCTAGGGTTTGTGTACAGCGGCACGTTCATGGAGGTTTCGTTCATTTCGTCTTCCTCGTTGCTTCTGATCCTTCCTGCCTCAGCCACCAGCACTACCTCGTCCTCCCCCTCATGTTCGCTTAGGCAACAGTGAACCAAGGTAACGGCATGTCTCAAATTCGTTAAACATTTTAGATTTGCATGTTAAGGTTTTCTGATTTGTTGAATCCGATTCTATGTTTTAATGCGTTTTTGCTTGTCTTGTGTGAGGTATGAAAGGAAAGGAGAAAACGAAAACTACCTTGACAGAGGGGAGGAGGAAAATGGAAGTGCTCAGGAGGCTTGACGAGCGGAGGGTGTTGATGTTTACGCTTTGAGCTCCCTGGTATTTCTGTACTACCTCTTTTGCCTAGGGTTTTATGATGATTGAACTGAAAACTCTATTTTTTGATATTCACCTCTTTCTTCTTCTTCTTTGCCACTGTATGCTTGTTGTCTTTGATGCTTCCCTGAGTTTGATAGTTTACGTTGGCCAATGATGTGTTTATTGAGGCTTGCCTGTTTATCTTCTTTGCCTCCTCGTGTTGCCTATTACTTTTCCTCTTCTTCTGACTTGTGTTGCCTTGGGCTTGCTTTGAGTGGCCTTCTGAGATTGATGCCTTTGGAATGTTTTATTTATTGCCCAATGATGTGTTCTTACTGAGGGCTTGATGTTTGGGTTTGGAAATTATGTTTTTATGGTTCATATGCAGTACGCTATGAGGTTTGTGTGATCGGTGGATCTGGAACTGACTGTTTAAAGCTGGTTTCACGAAATGTCGTGGTAAGCAAGAGTCGCCACCGTCTTTTATTTTCTCCAACAAGGAAAGGACAAAAGCACAGAAAAATTCCTTATGAGATTAGTTCTCGGTTCGGGAGGTAGATTATAGAAAGGGAAGGTGTTAGCACCCTTTCTATCCATGGTTATCCATGGGCTCTTAGATACTTGCTCATTGTGTTTTCAAAAGGTTTGCTTTTCAAGTGTGAGTGGGTTTTGAAAAAGTTTCGTTTGAAAAATTTCTAAGTGACTCTTGTATCTGTCCTCAAGAGTGTATGAAAAATTTGTTTGAAAACTTTTAGAAAGTGTAGGTGTGAAAAGTATTTTGTTGGTTTTTTGAAAAGAGCAAGTATCTATGAGAATCTACCTACTCTAAGGAATTCGTCTGTGTAAATGTCCTTAAAGTAGTGCCATCCCACCATTGAGAGGTAGGTAGCACCACCGTTGGAGGTGTTCGGGTCAATTCGATGGTTAGGGACAGTGTGGTCACCGAGCAATAGTAAGATACCTTAGAAGCTACCCTTATGCCATTGATCTTTTTATTCCGAGGCAACTTGTTTCGAGGTAATCTATTCGAGGCAACTAGATCAATGGAACATAAGGACTTACTAAGACGTCCTGTACTCAGCGACCATGTTTCAAGGGGCAAGGCAACAGGGTGATCACCAGAGCAACAGTAGGATACCTTAGAAGCTACCCTTATGCCATTGATCCTTTTATTCCGAGGCGACCATTCCGAGGCAACTTATTCGAGGCGACTGGATCAATGGAACATAAGGACTCACTAAGGCATCCTGTACTTGATGACCACCTTTCGAGGGGTAAGGCAATAGTGAAGCGTACCCTAGGGGTGGTGTGTGAATTGTGTGTCATTTTCAGTTTATTGTTTGTTTTGTCATGCATTGGTGGTCTACGTTTGTTTTTATTTTTGGGCATTCATTCTTTCATGTTATTATTTAACAGTTAAAAGTGCGGGAATTTAAAGTGCGGAAAAGGTAAAAGTCCTACGCTATTACAAAGGCGCGGGTCTACAACGCCAAATTAATCCAGACCCGATTTAAAATAAAATGCGGAAAATAAATGTCTAATAGCTATTACATGGCTTTGGTACCAAATACATTATATTCACAAAAGAAATAAATAAAACACGCGAACAAAAAACATAATCGAATGCGAGGGCGTTGAACCCTTTGAAGGAATTTAAATTAATTAAGTTAAAATAATTAAAATAAAAGAAATGACTTATTTTTATGTTTTTTTTGATTTATGACATTAAAGAAAATTTAAATTAATTAAAAGTCAAATAATTAATTCTAATTCTAATTGTTTTTAATTTATTAAAGAAAATGCATTAAAGTTAAAACCTAGAATTTAAACTAAATTAATTATGAAATTTATTTACAAATTAATGGTTGATGATACTTATAATAAAATATTTAATTAGTTAAAAAAGGAATAAAAAGTGCTAAAGGCCTATTTTTGTTATTTTTGGTTTATTGTGAAAAAGAATTAAATTATAACCTAAAATTAAATCTAAATTAATTAAGGGTTTTATTTACAAAAATTAATACTAAAATAAAATATCTATTATTTTTATCTTTTCTGATTTTTTTATGTTTTTTTTATATTTTGAAAATATTAATTAATTAAAAGAAAGTAACAATTAAAAAATATAAAAATAATAAAAAGAACAAAGAAAAGAAAGAAAATTATAAAAACCTAAGGGGGTGAAGCCCCTAATTTGGAGGTTGGATCTTGGGAATTCTGGCCCAACAACCCATTGATCCGTTTGACTTTTTTGGTAGTATGCTGTAGTGTTGACTGGACCTTATGCTGTTCTTCCAATCTGCACCCTTGATCTGATGAACCTGGACAGATGGCCATTGATTTTTGAGCGTGTATGATGTGCTTCAATGCTGAATCTGCACGTGATAGTTAATAGAAAAATGACATTGAAATTATTGAAGACCTGGGGCTCGAACCCAGGTCATGCACTTCACTAGCCAACACGCTTGCCAACCGTGCCAAATTGTTTATCTGTATATTAAAAGATCCAATAATAATATAATAAGAAAACAATAGTTAGTGGTAGTTAGCGCGCGAATTTTTGAATTGGCCTATCACGTCTTGCCACCACACCATCTTCTTCGTCGTCCCTGAAATACAAAACAATTAGGCCACGGTTTTACACGCGTTCTGTTAGGTAGCTTTCCAGAAAATAGCGACTAGCCCTCAGTCACTCATAAATTGAGCGCGAGGGTTGGTTCTTGTTCGTCCAGGCGCGCTGATTTGAGTGATGGTAGTCATGAGTCTTAATTTTTCCTTGGGTGAAAAGCCCCAATTCCAAAGTCCTGTAACCCTAGAACACGAACATGGTGTCTTGGCATGGAATGCGTGAAACTTCGATTGAATCATATGATTAGCTTGCAAACTTCATAATAAACATAAATATAACAATAAAATATGATGAAGATGCATGAATGAGGGAAAACAGTTTTAGAATTTCCTTTACCAACTTCAATGGTAACCTTGCGTTCCCTTGAGTATGGGGCTTGGGGAATGATTCAGTTATGTCCTATAATCCTCCAAGAAGCCAATGGAATAGGTTTTGAGACTTGACTCGCCTTGTGAGGGTGTTTTCAGGTTTGAGTTTTTTTTGCAAAAAAAAGTGAGTTTTGTTCTGAGCAATAGGGCGCAGCCTCTTGTCTAATCTTGGTCTGTATCACTTGTACATGTCTTATGCAATGTGTATGAATGAAAATTATGGCCAATAATGCCTTGCATTGATGTTTTGGATTTTCACATAAACCACCATTATCAACTTTCCATTTTGAGTCCATTTTTGAATTCTTGCCTTGTTTACTCCCTTGCACGAATTTTGGTAGGCACATAATGATGTTTCAAGGCTAGTAAAAACCAAATATTCCCTTTTAAATTAATTTTTGAATTTCTTTTGATTTTAAAAGATTTAAAATTAATTAAATCCAATAAAATCAATAAAAATGAAAAAATTAATAAAAAAAATCTGAAATAAAAGGTGGGACACGTGGGAAGCATGGCCAAGTCAATTCAAGTGGAAAAAGTGGGCCCCTTTTGTCAAAAATGAGATTTCAAGGGTAAATGATTTTGGCCATTTCACAAAAATTTCCCAACTTCTCCAATGCATAACTTGCTCAATTTTTAAGCTTTGCTCATGTTCTTGGACATTTTAGAAAGGTCTTGAAGTCCTCTAAACAATGTCTTTGGTCCCATGTCATTTTGATTTACCAATCTCAAGTTATGGCCTTTGACTTAAAGTCCCTTTTTGTTGACTTTTGAAAATGACCTATAATGTTGAAATTGATAACTTTTTATGAGAGCATTTCTTGGACTTGAAGTATGAAGATGAGTTGTAGGAAACGTCTTTATCTTCAAAATGAGCTTTGGATGGAATTTTTCTGATAATCCATGTGAAAGTTATGCCTTGGTCAATTTCAGTTGACTTTTCCAACTGTCCAAAAATAGAAACTTTTGCATCTTGATGATTTTTGAGCCAAGTTTTGAGAATCATGATCAAGCATTGATCAAATGATGTTTGTGGCTTCAAAATGAGATGTTGACCAAAAATTTGAACTTTTGACTGCCAAATGACCATTTTGCCCCTACAATTGACTGTAGTGCAATTAGGGTTTTTGACTGTGCAATTTTGTGCTGAAAGTCTTGAAACTTTACATGTAGGTGCTTGACAATGTTTATGTGCATGGGAGACTTGATTGAGCCCTTGAAAACTTCAGCTTCCTTGTGAGAACCAAAACCCTAGTTTGACTGGCTTTAGGAGGATGGTTGATTGTGTAGCCTTTGAGTAGACTTGAACCAATTGTGGATGATTCTTGTCAAAACTTTGAAGGTTATGGGAGGGCAAATTTTGGGGTACAACAGTTTGGACATAAGGTTGTGATTTTTGGTTCATGCCCTATGATGAGTGTTCTGAGGGCTGGAGGTTTTGACTGGTTATTTGCTTCAGCTGGTTTTTGATGATTAGGCTTTGAATGTTTAAGGCTTGAACTGGACAGGTTTGAGGGTTATGTGTTTGGCTGGAGGTTTCTAGTCATTGACAGGCATGGTGGTATTATCTGGTTTTTTATGTTTAGGCCATATGATGCTGAGGTGAGCTTGAGTTTGTGATGTTTACAGGTTTTTAGTTTTAGTGAGGCTTTAGGCAGTATGAGGCTTTGGCTTATGCTTTAGCAGGGTTTTTTTTAACTCTTTGCAGGTTATTTGAGGCTGAGGCAGGTTATTTGAGGCTGAGGCCGGTTTTAGCTTGATGTTTTATGGTTTATGCAGTATGGTGAGGTTTTTGACAGGTTTTTTTGATGTTTCAGATTTGAGGCTTAGCAGGTTATCTCTTTTTTGAGGTTATGCTCGTTTGGCAGTTTTTTGTATATCTCCTCTGTTGGTTTCCTTGAACATCCTCCTATTCTCCTGTGTTTTTGTTCTCTTTGTATATCTTCTTATGCTATCTGCCTAAAGCCTCAAAACCTGCATTCTTATCTCTTCTTTTTCTCTCTCTTTAGTACAAAAAAACATTAAAAAATTGTTTATATTTGTACTTCTCTGAAAAAGTAGACAGCTGGGAAATGATGAACTTGATTTTGTTTGCTTGCAATACAATGTTTCCTCTGCATTCTTCTCTCTTTTGACAGCTTTTTTGCTTGCTTGATATCTTGCCATATCCTCTTATTTGACAGCTTTTTACAGAAAGTTTGAATTTGGACTTGGTTGGCAATTCAGTTTGGACCTTTAGTTGGGTTTGAATTTGTGCAGTACCATTTGAGATTTGAACTTATGCAATTTTGACAATTTTGAATTGTGCATTTTTTAAACTTGTGCATTCAAATAATTTGCAAACATTTTCACTCTTCTTTGTGAACCGGGAGAAATCCCGTGATTTGCAAAGAGGACTAACTGATCCCAGTTGTTGCTTTTAATGATGAGTCTAATTTAAACTGTCTGTCTCTTTAATTCAATTTAACTGTTATTTGACTTTTCTCTTTTCTTTTGCAGATGAAAAATGGGGCACCGGAGCGAGGGATAGCGGATGAAGATTTGAAGATTAGAAAAATAATTAGGATAATCTTTTATTTAGCTTTAAATAAATGTAACATTATTTTTGTCAACATTTTGTAAACAAAAACAATTTATACAAATGACTTAAAGATAAATAAAAAGTCCTTTCATTTAATTAATTCTTCTCTTCTTTAATTGTTTACTTATTATTTATAGTTCTTTAAACTAGAATAAATTGAAAATAAATTCCAACTCATTTAATATTTAGAATAATAAATAATTAACTAAACAATATTTCTTCGTTGATCAAAATAAATGAACTTGGCGCATCCATTATCTAAAGCGACGCACAGTCAAATGCAATAACTGATCAGATGCATTCCTTTCTTACTGATTTCTTACTAAGCACTGTAAATCCAATACTGCATGTTTCTTTTGACTGGCTCAGACAAACCAACGTGAATTCAAACCAACTGTCTCTTTTGCTGATTAAATCAAAACAATGCGAATACAAACCGAATCTCGGAATAATTTGCAAAGTGCTGTGGAATTTAAATTCTTCTGAGAACGTGCCCACAAAAAAACCTTAATTCCTGATTAAATGCCAAAGAGCATTCACCTGATCAAAATCGAGTCAAAATCAACCAAAACCCTAAGCCAACTGTGTGAAACAATCCAGAGCCCTGAAAATCAGTAAAAACCCTAATTTTGCTTGACTGACAAGAAAAGTCCGTTTGTCCGATTCTTGAGCCAGTTTGAAAAATCAGGAAATGCCTGAAGCTGAGATTTCTTGTGAAAAAATGCGAGGGCAAATTTTGGGGTACAACACCATCCCTCCGAGCATATCCAAATTGTCTCAAGGCTAGACAGGGGTTGTAGGTAATGCCTCCCCTAATGCCAAGTAATGGGACATTAGGGAATTCACCACAACGATCAATGAGGATGACATTTTCTCTGGACCGAGAACACCAATGTACATCAGAATGTGTGAGGGTCATCAACCGTTGTGACCACCTTAAACCCTGCTCATTCTTCAGAACTCATTGTGGAAGGTGAGAAATAAACCACCTTGCTAGGAGAGGAGTACAACATATGAGAACACCTCTTTTACTCATTGTTCGTGTGTAAAGTGAATGTAGGATGTCCCCAAGTAATGTAGGTATGGGATTCTTGGACATGAAAACCTTAACAGCATTCACATCTATAAGTTGGTCAGGGTTTGGGAACAAGACCAACCCATAAATAAGGAGTGCCACAATTTCTTCAAAGGCTTGTAGATCAAGAGAATTCCAGCATTCTTGGGCCTTCTCATATAGAAACTTTTCTAAGAATCCTTTGACACCACTTATGGTTTCCCAATGCCCCTTGATGTCAGATGGTTGCAAGTGTAATGCTTGAGAAACATCTTCAGGCTTTGGCTCTTTTTCCGTACCGTTGTAGGGTAGTTGATTAAGAATAGGAATTCTCAGGAATTGAGAAAATTCCTCCAAAGTAGGCACCAATTGGTAGTCAGGGAATGTGAAACAGTGGTGTAAGGGGTCAAAGAACTGGAAGAGAACTTTAACCATGTCTTCTTCAATGTTGGTGTTGACTAAGCTGAGAAGTCTACCATGTCTTTCACTGAAGAGAGAATTTTCTGGAATTCTGGATGTAAGCTCCTTGAGTTGAGGGGGGATTCTCACAAGGTTGACTTGAATTGTTTTCCTGCGAAGAGTTTCCATGACCTACAAAACAAGAACAAAGATGAAGATCCAAACCCTTGAAATGGTTAGTGGATGCATATGATGCTTTATGATGTTCATGATGTATGCACAAACACATGTACAAGCAGGTCACACAAAAACCTTAGTTTCAGGCTTGCATGAGGTTTCATAGGTAAGTACCCTCTTGAGTTTAGTTGGCTCAAAACCTGTCCTATAAATAGTAACCGGGTTCTAAGGAGCTCAATATCATCGGATTATTTTCTATGTTCATTGTTTTGGTTTAGCCACTTAACTGGCGACCAAAATATTCCAAGAAAACAACCCTCAATGAGTGTAGTATCGAGTATCTACCAACTTCGGACTGTACCAAAGCCGGTCATCTCACTACCCCTAATGAAAGGCCAAGATGGTCAAGTAAGGTTCTAGTTCATTAGTGCTTAATGACATCACTCAGCGGCCCCGTATTCTCTTTGATTGACTCAAAGGCTATCGGTACTCACAAATATGTCGCACTAATATAGCTATTGCTTCAACCGTGTCGGTATACCCCGCACAATTTCCACAACGTATTGCTATCTATGAATGTTTCCCAAATTCGGGTGGAGGATTTCAAGCCCAAACAAGAGAACCAAAGTGTAAAGCAATCAAAACAAAAAATTAATCATGCAAATGGTGATCTAAGCCCTAAGGTTACTCCACTTTTAAAGATCCCCAGCAGAGTCGCCAGTTCTGTGATACGGTGGGAGAACTAACTTGGGTTTTGCATTTTGTGTTCGCAAATGTTTCGGTTTAGCAAGAGTCGCCACCAACTTTTTATTTTATCCTAAGGAAAGGTCAAAAAGCACAGGAAAGACCTTTGAGATATTTTCTTGGGTTCGGGGAGTAGATTATGGAAAGGGAAGGTATTATCACCCTTTCTATCCATGGTTATCCATGGGCTCTTAGTTACTTGCTTAGATCACTTGCTTTTGCTTTTCAATTGTTTAAAATGGTGCTTTGTGTGTGTGGTTTTGAAAGATGTTTTGAAAAGAGATGCCTTGTCTAGGCAACCTTTATAATGATTCTTGTTTGAATGTATACAAAGGTGTATGTCTTTTTGAAAGGTTTTCAATGTTTTGAAAGTTGTTTTGAAATTGTGTTGTGGAGTGTGTTTTGAAAAATAGCAAGGATGTTTTTGCAAGTTTGATCAAGTAACTAAGAGTTGTCTACCCTATTTTACTCAAAGATCTTTCTTATTTTTTTTAACCCTTTTAATAGTGTTGTTTCACCATTGTATTTGGTGAACAACCTTGTGTTAGGATGTAAACGGGACAGGCGTGGGTCATCGTATGACCATTATAGCAATGTTGTGAAATGACTTAGCACTTTTCTGTAGGGACTAAGATCATTTTGAAAGGCAACTTTGATAGCGTCATCGAGGGACTATGATCTTTTTTCGATTCGTTTGTGCTAAGACATCCCACATGCATAACATGGCCATTTTTATAAGGCAACAAGTGGAATTACCCTAGGGGTGTACGTGTGCAAGTGTGTTTGATTGCATGCATTGTTATCTTTGATTTTTGGGTTGTCTAACTGTTGATTTTATCTTGCCACACACACCTAATTACTAGCATTTGTACAAAGCAAGAAAAATGCAGGAAATAAATATCCTACACTATTACAACCATATTGAATTGCATGAGAATATAAAGGCAAAAATAAGGTAAAAGCAAGAAAAATGAGTCTCTTTCGACCCAGGAAGTAGCACCCTTCGATTTGCATTCTGTTGGCCTCCTTCGATTGGGGGCTGGCATCAATAAGGTCCTGTCCTTCGATTGGGAATTCGCGCCAGTGAGGTCATGGCCTTCGATTGGGCTTTGGCACCAGTCAGGTCCTGTACTTCGATTGGAGGCTGGCACCAGTATGGAATTGCCTTTCGTCTGAACCTGGACTTAGTGCAAGTGTGCCTCTGGTTGGGCCTTTCTGCCTTGTTGCCTTCTTCGATTGGGCCTGGAATCTGTGCAAGATGCAATCTGCCTTTCTGTCTCCTTCGATTGTGTGATCGGTGGAAATAAAACTGACTGTTTAAAGCTGGTTCGCGAAATGTCGCGGTAAGCAAGAGTCGCCACCGTCTTTTATGTTCTCCAACATGGAAAGGACAAAAGCACAGCAAAATTCCTTATTGAGAATGTCTCTCGGTTCGGGAGGTAGATTTATAGAAAGGGAAGGTGTTAGCACCCTTTCTATCCACGGTTATCCACGGGCTCTTAGGTACTTGCTCTTATGTTTTCAAAAAGATGTTTGCTTTTCAAGTGTGTGTGGGTTTGAAAAAGTTTCATTGAAAGATTTCCGAATGACTCTTGTATCTGTCCTCAAGAGTGTTTGAAAAATCTGTTTTAAAAGCTTTTGAAAGTTTCAGTGTGAAAAGATTTTTGTTTGTTTTTGAAAAGAGCAAGTACCCATGAGTCATCTACCTACCCTAAGGAATTAGGCTGTGTAAAAGTCCTTAAGGTAGTGCCATCCCACCATTGAGAGGTAGGTAGCACCACCGTTGGAAGTGTTCGGGTCAATTCGATTGAGGGACAGTGTGGTCACCGAAGCAATAGTAGGACACCTTAGAAGTAACCCTAATGTCCTAGATCCTTTTTAATCCGAGGCAACCGTTTCGAAGCAACTGTTTCGAGGCAACTGGATCTTGGACATAAGAGCAACCTCTAAAACGTCCTATACTTGACGACCATGTTTCGAAGGCAACGAGTGAGGTGTACCCTAGAAGTGGTGTGTGCATTGTGTGTTGTTTTCATGCTATGTTTTATCTTTGATCAGGGCATTGTGAGCAATGAGTTGTTTTTAGTTATCATACATTCTTTCATGCGAGTTTAGCAGTTAGGAGTGCGGAAAATTAAATATAGAAAGATAAAAGCTACGCTATTACAAGGCGCGGGTCTATACATCGCCAAAATACAAAGGCCCGTTTTTGATAAAAATGCGGAAAGTAAAAAAGCAATAAACCTAATTACTATTACATCCTTGAACAGTTACATAATAATCAGTAAGAAAATGGTGCGCGAATAAATTAAAATCAGGACGTCCTCGGGTTTTGACCCTTTGCTTGAAATTAAATTAAATTAAAACCTAATTAATTATTTAATTAAAGAAAAGAAAGTGTTTTTTATGTTTTTTTGTATTTAATGAAATGAAGAAAATAAAATCAAGAGAAAATCCTAATTCTAAGTTTATGTTAATTATTAAGAAAATATTAAAGTTAACCTAATTTAAGCTAATTAATTAATTTACATTTATATGTACAAAATAATGATAATAAATAATGATAATAATGATTAATTAAGAAAAAGATAAAAAGTGTCAAAACCTAATTCTATATGGTTTTTATTAATTTAAGAAAAAGATTGAATTTTAACCCTAAATTAACCTAGATTAGTTATTAGAAATTATTTACAAAAAATAAATTAGTGATGAAATTAATAAATAATTAAATATATTTACAATTTTATGATTTTTTTGTTTTTATTATGAAAAATTATTTGTGGTGAATTAATTATAATTAAAACAATTAAAAGTATTAAAAAGAAAAGAAAATAAAATTTAAAAATGCAAAGCAAACTAAGGGGGTGTCTGGCCCAAAGTGGAGGTGTTTGTGAAGCAATTCAGGCCCATTGAAGACCAAGCCTGGTTGACTTTCAGGGATCATGTACACGCGCGTTGACTAGAGCATACCATGGGCTCCCTCTCTTGGCCTTCAGATTGTTCATCAGGGGCACTTGGCAGGCTTAGGCGTGAAGACGTATGTTGGAACATTGGATCCCATGCTGCACTGGAACACATTAAAACAAAAATCAACAATTATATGGGGGGACCTGGGAATCGAACCCAGGTCCCAGTACTTACCAGCCACGTCTCCCACCATCCAGCCATTTGCGTTTGTTTGTAAACATAATAACAAAGAAATATTATATTAAGGAATCACGTGATTATGCCACAGAACGAAAATGCGCGCCACTCGTTTGAATCATCCACTAGCGTTTGGACAACTCACCCTTCTTCTTCGTTTTCACCTGCAAACATGAATAAGATAGCGGGGGTTTTAAACCCCCACAAAACACAAGTACCAATAATAGCGATTAGAGTTATGGGTCACATAAAAAGGGCGCGAGGGTCTGGTTGAATTCGTCTGGCCTTGACGAATTCAACCATGCTTGTCTCAAGGTCCAATTTTCCCTTATGCCTAAAGCCCTAATTGCAAGCTTCAGAAACCCTAGATTCCGTTCATGGTGGATTTTGATTCAGGCAGTTATAACTCAATTGGATTATACCAATCGCTTCAGAAGGTCCCTATTAGCATAAAGCAAATAAGAAAATAGATTAAAAACGCATGAATTGTGTTATGCAATTTTGAAAAAACAAGACAACCCGAATGACTCGTGTTCTTTGATTCTTCGCGTGTTAGGATTGGTTTTTGATGGCAAATGCTTCCTGGAGACTCAGGCAATACGTTTGAATCCAAGAGAAGCTTTGAATTATGCTGCAAATAGGAAATTAGTTTTCCAAGGTTTCTTGAATTTTTGCAAATTGGCTATGTGTTTTTTTGGCAGCTTTCACCTGTCTAGCTTTAGGGTTTCACTCAGCATATGTATGTGAATGAATTTAGGTTAAAACTTTGGCCCAAAAGTCCATGAATTTAAGTTTACAATCTTTGATTTTCAATCATGTATTTTGCAATCTTTTTCAATGAAAACCTTACCAATTATGGATGATTTTCCTTCTTTGATTGAGAAACGAGTTTGCCAGCTTGCCCTGACTTGATTTGCTTCACCAAAAGATCCAAAAACATATCTTTTTGATTTTCCTATAATTAAAACCAATTAAATGAATTAATATAAATATAAATTCAATTAATTAATTAAAAATAAGAAAATAAATTATTTTGAGCTCAATGGGTCGTGCATAGGCTTTGGGTAAAGATTCAAGAAAGAATTTGAGGCCCATTAGGCAAAATGAAGTGTTTTAGGCAAAGTTGACTTTTGAAAGTTTCCAAAATTTTTCCAACTTCTCCAATGCATATCTTGCTCAATTTTGAAGCTATGAACATGTTCTTGGACATTTTGGAAAGGTCTTGAAGTCCTCTAACCAATGCCTTTGGTCCCATGTCATTTTGATTTACCAATCTCAAGTTATGGTCTTTGACTTAAAGTGCCTTTTTGTTGACTTTTGAAAATGACCTATAATGTTGAAATTGATAACTTTTTGTGAGAGAATTTCTTGGACTTGGAGTGTGAAGATGAATTGTAGGAAATGTCATTCCCTTCAAAATGAGCTTTGGATGGGATTTTTCTGATAAACCATGAAGAAGTTATGCCTTGGTTAATTTGCAGTTGACTTTTCAGCTGTCCAAAAATAGAAACTTTTGCATCTTGAGACTTTTTGAGCCATGCTTGTGGAATCATGATCAAGAATTGATCAAATGATGATTGTGGCTTCAAAATAAGATGTTGACCAAATTTTTTGACTTTTGACTGTCAAATGACCATTTTACCCCTGCAGTTGACTGTGGAGCAATTAGGGCTTTTGACTGTACAATTTGATGCTGTAAGTCTTGAAACTTGACATATGGATGCTTGACAATGTATATAAGCATATGGGACTTGATTGGACCCTTGGAAACCTCAATTTCTTTGCAAGAGCAAAAACCCTAATTTTGACTGTGTTAGGAGGCAATTTGGCTGTGCAACCCTTGAGGGATTTTGAACCATTTGGAGATTGATCTTGCCAAATCTTGAAGAATATGGGAGGGCAAATTTTGGGGTACAACAGATTGGGTCTGGAGTCAGTGAGGAAGCCTGGGGCTTCGTTTCATACTCCTGTCTTTTGTTTATTTCGTTTGAGGTCTGGAAACAATAAGGTTCTGGCTTTTCCATAGGCTCCTTGCTGACTCCTTGTAAGCATATTTAGGCCCTCAAATTGTGATTCGAAAGGCTTGTGCAGCTAGCCAATCGAAGGGTATAACAAACCTTGTTAGAACATAGTTTGATTCTACAACCCTCAGTTAGAGTTTTGATGATAACAAAATATAAGATTAAATGAATTATGAGTTTTATATAAGACATAGATGCTACCTAAAAATATGTTGTGTATTTACAGGAAACTCTGATGGAATCAGCATCAGAACATCAGAAGATATGTCACATCAGAAGATCAATACATGTGCTTACGCTGTAGTCTGATGAACAGAATCTGCACTCAACATACTCTGACTCTGATCAAGATCTTAACAATGTCACCAGCACTCAAGAGCAATCAGAATAAGCTAAAGCCAACACACTCTGATCTTAATCAAGCAGAACATTCTGAAGTGTTAACGTTACTGCATTCAAGGCAGATTAATTACCAATGGCTTTATTCTAAGACAAAGATCTTCTCAAAATGGAAAGAACGTAATGAGCATTAAAATGGAATTATTGGCATCAACGTATCTATTCCAAGAAGTATTTAATCGAATCAGTGAGAAGTGAATTGGCTAATGCTCTACAATACTCTACACGCCTAAAGCTAATCATCTTTGTCCTCACTCATACAGTTTGCTAAAGCTCTCAAATTGCTTACTCTGTAGTTCTAGCATTCTAGTCTCACATAAGCTTAATTAGTGTATTATCACTGTTGTGATATATAGTTTTTCCAGAAAACATCAAACACACATATTGTTCATTTATCTGTAAGAAAGAATTTCCTTGAGAAACCGGTCTCTGGTTTAGACTCAAGAAGGCTTTAGCAGTTGTTAAAGCAGTTGTAATATTCAGTTGAATATAGTGAATTAAGTCCTCGTTGGAGAGAGGCGAAATCACCTTGACGGGTGGACTGGAGTAGTTTGAGATCAAATGAACCAGGATAAAAATAACGTGTTGTCTGTATTTGATTTCAAGTTTCAACAATTCAACCCCCCTTCTTGTGTTTTTCACATCTTCAATTGGTATCAGAGCGTCTGGTTCTGAGTTCATAACACTTAACCGTGTCAGTACAAGATCGAACGTTGAAAAACACTATGGCAGGAACACATCACAACATCAACAATGACAACAACAAAGAAAGAGAAAAATTCAGTGGAAAACCTCCAGTCTTTGATGGAGAAAACTTTGATTACTGGAAAGACAGCATTGAAAGCTTCTTTCTAGCCCATGATGATGATCTGTGGGATATGGTGACAGATGGATACACACACCCAGTGAATCCAAGTGGTCAGAAGATTGACAGGAAAGCAATGTCTGACCAAAAAAAGCGTGATTTCAAGAATCATCACAAGGCCAGAACTATTCTTCTCAGTGCTATCTCTTACTCTGAATATGAAAAAATATCAAACAGAGACACTGCTAAGAACATGTTTGATTCCCTCAGAATGATGCATGAAGGAAACCTTCAAGTTAAAGAAACTAAAGCTCTTGCGCTCATCCAGAAGTATGAGGCATTCAAGATGGAAGAAAGTGAATCTATTGAAACAATGTTCTCAAGATTTCAGATTCTGGTTGCTGGTCTCAAAGTTCTGGACAAAGGGTATTCTACTGCTGATCATGTCAAGAAGATCATCAGAAGCTTGCTAAAATAGTGGAGGCCAATGGTCACATCGCTGAAGCTAGCTAAGGATCTCAATACAATCTCTCTAGAGGAACTTGTCAGCTCCCTCAGAAGTCACGAGATAGAGCTAGAAGCTGATGAACCTCAAAAGCAAGGTAAGCCTTTAGCCTTAAAATCTAACAGAAAATCTGTCTCTAAGGTTTTGCAGGCTGTTGAAGAAACCTCTGATGGGTCCTCATCAGAAGAAGATGAACTGTCCCTCCTCTCCAGAAGGGTGAACCAACTGTGGAAGCAGAGGCAAAGAAAGTTCAGGACTCCCAGAAGATCTGAGAACCAGAACGAATCCTCCTCCAGATATAGAAGGTCAGAATCCTCCTCTAGACACAGAAGATATGAAGGCTCTTCAGGAAGCAGAAAGCCAAACAACAAGGACATCATCTGCTATGAGTGCAACGAGCAAGGACACTACAAGAGTGATTGTCCAAAGCTTCAGAAGGAAAAGCCCAGAAGAAAGTTTGGAAAGGAAAAGAAGAAAAGTCTCATGGCCACATGGGATGACTCTGACACATCTGAAGCTGACTCAGAATCAGATGATGAGAGAGCAAACATAGCTCTCATGGCAAACATATCAGAAGACAGTGAAGCTTCTGAATCAGACTCTGAATCAGACACAAAAGAGGTATTTACTAACTTTGCTATTAATTTTACTAAGGCTGAACTTGCTGAAAGCCTTAATGAGATTCTGGAAAGATATCAGCAGATCAGAGTCAAATTCAGAAACCTGAAAAGGGATCTTGCTTCTGACTCTGATGAAACTGAGAGTCTCAAGTTGGAAAATTTTGAGCTGAAAAATAGAGTTTCAAAATTAGAAAATCTTTTAAAAAACTCTCAGAAGGAAACAATTCTTGAAACTCCCAGTAGTGCGGATGAGATCATCAAGGAGTATGATCACAGCTTTCATAAGTTTCTTGCTAAAATCATAGATAGAAGCAAAATGGCTTCAATGATCTATGGAGTTAGCAGAAATGGCAGAAAGGGAATAGGATACCAAGGTAAGGTACCTACACCAAAGAATGCCATGGATTTAGTTATTAAACGCACTCCACTTAAATCACACTTTGTATATGGGCACACACACGACATCAAATATAGTAGTAGTAATTATTCTGTCAAACCAAAATTCAACCAGATTTTTGGTAAAACTAACAAATCAGGACCCAAGAAAATATGGGTACCTAAGGATAAAATAATACATGTTGCAGATATCTTTAGCAGCAAAGCAGAAACACCAGTCATGGTACCTGGACTCTGGCTGCTCGCGACACATGACGGAAAGAAGGCATATGTTCCAAAGCCTGGAACTTAAGCCTGGAGGCCATGTAGGCTTTGGAGGAAATCAGAGGGGAAAGATCATTGGCTCTGGAACAGTAGGTAATGGAAATTTTCCCTCTATCAGTAATGTATTATTAGTAGATGGATTAATTCATAATCTGTTATCCATAAGTCAATTAAGTGATAACGGTTATGATATAATCTTTAATCAAAATTCATGTAAAGCTGTTAGTCAGAAAGATGGGACTATCCTGTTTAATGGAAAGAGGAGAAACAACATTTACAAAATCAAACTTTCTGAACTGAAAAGTCAGAATGTAAAGTGTCTTCTGGCTGTTAACAACGAGCAATGGATCTGGCACAGAAGATTGGGGCATGTTAGTATGAGAAGAATATCTCAGATTAACAAACTCAATCTGGTCAGAGGACTTCCTAATCTGAAGTTCAATTCAGATGCTTTGTGTGAAGCATGTCAGAAAGGCAAGTTTGCTAAACCTGCTTTTAAATCTAAAAACGTTGTATCCACCTCTAAGCCATTAGAACTTCTGCATATTGACTTATTTGGACCAGTTAAAACTGCTTCAGTCAGTGGCAAGAAGTATGGGTTAGTAATCATAGATGACTATAGCAGATGGACATGGGTAAAGTTCTTAAGACACAAGGACGAGTCACACTCTGTGTTTGTCACCTTCTGTAACCAAGTTCAGAATGAAAAGGATCTTAGAATCTTCAAAGCCAGAAGTGATCATGGTGGAGAGTTTGAAAACAAAGATTTTGAATCATTTTTTAATGACAAAGGCATTCTGCATGACTTCTCTTGTCCTAGAACTCCCCAGCAAAATGGAGTTGTAGAACGAAAGAACAGAACATTGCAAGAAATGGCCAAAACCATGATCAACGAGACTAACATTGCTAAGATCTTCTGGGTAGAGGCAATAAACACAGCGTGCTACATTCAGAATAGAATCTCCATAAGACCTATTCTGGAAAAGGCTCCATATGAATTGTGGAAGAACAGAAAGCCCAACATTTCATATTTTCATCCATTTGGATGTACTTGCTTTATTTTAAATACTAAAAATCATTTGAACAAGTTTGACTCTAAAGCATAAAAGTGTATTATGTTAGGATACTCTGAACGCTCAAGAGGGTACAAAGTATACAATACAGAAACACAGATTGTGGAAGAATCAATCAGTGTGCGCTTTGATGATAAGTTTGACTCTCAAAAGTCAAAGCAGAATGAATTACTTGCAGGTATGGAAGTTGAATTCACAGGTACTGAAGACAAGTCATCAGAAGCTCTTAACAGAGACACTCCCTCAACATCAGAAAGAGGCACTGCAAGCAATCCAACATCTTCTGTTGATCAACCTCAGAAAAGACCATCCAGAAGCAGCATGGATCACCCAAAAGAAACAATCTTAGGAAGAAAGGAAGATCCAATCAGAACAAGAGCCAGCTTCAGAAACTCTAAAGAATCCCTCAAGGGACTTGTTTCTCTGATTGAACCATCTTCAATTGATGAAGCACTTCTGGACAATGACTGGATTCTAGCAATGCAAGAGGAGCTTAATCAATTCACAAGGAATGACGTGTGGGATTTAGTTCTTAAGCCAAAAGGATTCAACGTCATTGGAACAAAATGGGTGTTCAGAAACAAGCTGAATGAGCAAGGTGAAGTCATCAGAAACAAGGCACGATTGGTAGCTCAAGGTTATAGTTAGCAAGAGGGGATAAACTATACATAAACCTTTGCTCCAGTCACCAGGTTAGAATCTATCAGACTTTTAATTTCTTTTGCTGTTAATAAAGGCATCACTCTGTATCAGATGGATGTCAAGAGTGCATTCTTAAATGGCTATATAGAAGAATAGGTATATGTGCACCAACCCCCTAGTTTTGAAAATTCAAAAAACCCAGAATATGTTTTCAAACTGAAGAAGTCACTGTATGGTCTGAAACAAGCTCCCAGAGCTTGGTATGAAAGACTAAGTAACTTCCTGTTAGAAAAGGAATTCACCAGAGGGAAGGTGGACACAACCTTATTCTGTAAGACAGTTAAGAATGACATCTTAGTCTGCCAGATTTATGTTGATGATATAATATTTGGATCTACTAATCCTTCTTTGGGAAGAAAATTTGCTAAGTGTATGCAGGCAGAATTTGAGATGAGCCTGATGGGGGAACTGAAATTCTTTCTGGGCATTCAGATCAATCAAACCCCAGAAGGAACTTACATTCATCAGAGCAAATATGTCAGAGAACTTCTGAAAAAATTTGATCTCTCAGAATGTAAGCCATCAAAGATTCCAATGCATCCCACGTGCATTATGGAAAGAGAAGAGGTAAGCAAAAAGGTATAACAGAAGGTCTACAGAGGTATGATTGGTTCTCTTCTTTATCTTACAGCTTCAAGACCTGATATTTTATTCAGTGTATGCATTTGTGCAAGATTCCAATCAGATCCTAGAGAATCTCACTTAACAGCTGTTAAGCGAATTTTCAAGTATCTGAAAGGTACTACTAATCTGGGTTTGTTTTATAGAAAATCTGGTGATTACAGCTTAGTAGGTTACTGTGATGCTGACTTTGCTGGAGACAGAGTTGAACGTAAAAGTACTTCTGGAAGCTGCCAGTTTCTGGGAGAAAATCTGATCTCGTGGTCCAACAAAAGACAATCCACCATTGCTCTATCAACAGCAGAAGCTGAATACATAGCAGCAGCTGGATGCAACACACAAATGCTCTGGATGAAGAGTCAACTTGAGGACTTCCAAATTTATGAGAGTAACATTCCTATACTCTGATAATACTTCTGCTATTTGCTTAAGTAGAAATCCAATTTTGCATTCTAGGGCTAAGCATATAGAAATAAAACATCATTTTATTAGGGACTATATTCAGAAAGGAATCTTAAACTTAAAATTTATTGATACAGACCATCAATGGGCTGATATCTTTACAAAACCACTTTCTGAAGATAGGTTCAACTTCATTCTGAATCATCTCAGCATGAAGCTCTATCCAGAATAAAACTGTTTTAATATTATATATTAACCTTCAGAATTATGTTTATTACTCTGTGAACTTCTGATCAATCTTCTTTCAGAATCTTTAGAAATGCAGATTGTATAAGATCTATCCATGAAGCTCTGAGCTCTTCAGTTCAAGGATAGAAGTGATATTCACTCAAAGCAAACAAGTGTCATCCAGTCATCAACTGTTTCCTGAGGCTGAACACGCGTTCACGCTTCTGAAAAGGCAAAGCGCTGATTGGATGCATTGAGACACATGTCACTGGTAACCGTTTAAGTATCTTACTGAAATCCCCCAAAATCAGCTGTCATTTAATGCTATTAATCATGATTTATTTTCTCTCTCTTAACCGTTTATGTTTTCAAAAACTTTTTCAAAACCTATTTAAACACCATTCACACCATTCACAACGTTTACCCTAACTTTTGTTTTCAAGCAATATTTCTGATATCTGTGTTTGTGTTCTTCTTTATCAAGAAAACCCTTTCAACTTTTTTCTCTCAAGAACTCGTGTGAACATGGCTTCTAGCAACAATCTTTCATCTGGTTCCTAGAAAGATGCATCAGCTGAGCAATATGAGGTTCCTCTCAGAACTCTTCTCACTCCGGTCAAGAACCTTGAAGTTCTGTCAGAGATTATAGTGGATTTCAACAGTTTGAAGGAAAATGGTTTTGATTTATCAGAAGAAATTCAAGCACAAGGATGGGAGAAATACTTTGACGGGTTGATGGGTCCAACTTTCCCTATTTTGGTTAAGGAATTCTGGATTCACGCCTCTTCCTCAAATCACCAAGTCACTTCTTACATCATGGGGAAGAAGATAGTGATTACTGAAGAGATGATTGCAAAACTGATTGGGTACAATGGTGGTGGTATTCGCTGTATAGACATGGCTGAAAGGTGCTCAGATGTTGCTGTTATGGCAAGGGAAATTTTCACGCTGGGGCTTCCCTCCAGCAAGATAAGGGATTTGAGAGATAAGCACATAATTTGGGCAAAGATTATTCTGGGTTGTTTCAACCACAGAAAGCCCACAAGCTCTCCTGATTACATAAACATAGATCAGCAGCTTCTGATCTATTTTATTTCTCAGAGGGTAAAGATTAATCTAGCTCATCTTCTGTTCAACCATCTGAGAACAAGCATCAATGAGACAAGAGAAGATGAACGCACTAAAAGGGATTGGATACCCTTGGGCAGATTGATATCAGATATTCTGACTGAGAATAGGCTGATTGAACACTTGACAGAGGCACAAGAGATCAGCACACTGGAACCTTCAGTTGGCAAGCAGTTGAATGCCAAGAATCTAAAGAGGATGAAGCTGATAGAGAACATTAAGAAGGAGCCCAGCATCACTCCTTTTGCTGACATCTCCAGCAGAAGAGTCCCTCTGGACGACTTTCCTATGTTCTCAGAGATTGACTCCAAGCCTCAGATCATTCTGAGATACTTGGACGCTTGTAAAGCTGATGGTACAACACCCAATCTCAACATTCAAGATCTTCAGCAGAAGGCACCAGAGGTTGCTCTAAAGAAGACTAAGAAGAGAAAAGTTTCTCCAGAAGGATCATCACAACAGACTCCAAAGAAAAGAGGTAATCCTGTTTCTGTATCTGTTTTAAATTCAAGTGTTGTTTCCTCATCTATTCCTACTCCCATTCCAACACCAGCTAATATCCCAACACCACAAACCTTTGAAGATTTTGACACTAACTTTGACCCTTCTGAGTCATTAACCCTCAGAAGATCCCGCTCCAAACCACAAAATCCAAACACTACAACCATTCCAGAACCAGAACTTGCACAAGTTCTGTCTGATATAGACCAACATACTTCCGCTCCCCAAACAGAAAATCCAAATCCAAACTCAGAAATTCCCATTTCTCCACAACCTGACATTCCACTTTCACCAATACCAGAAACTCCAATACCAGAACCAGAAATTCCACAACCTCCCTCTCCCCACCCAGAAAGTAATCCACCATCTCCTCCACATACACAATCACCACAACCTAAGACTCAAAACTCTGAGTCTCCTGAACCACAACCCTTGGCCATTCAATTGCCTTGTGGTACAACTGTTAATATGGCTCAACTTCCCTCCTCACCAGAAACAACTCCACCACATACTCCACATAGTCCAATCGTTATTTCTGACTCTCCTACTCCCTCACCTAAGAAAAATACAGAAAACCACAGCAAGACAGTCATTGACCTAACAATCCTTGAACGCCTTGCTGCAATAAACCAGAAAACTGCCATCCCTAAACCAAAACAACCAGATGTTGGTTCCAGCATTTTGAACTTTGAATCAGATATGCAGAAGTGGATCACTTCTTTGAAACAAGCAAGTCTGGAAGTGGTTGATCCTGCTGTATCAAATCATCTCTGGACTCAATTCAGAAGATGGGTTTGCGCTGAAACCTTTAAGTTACAAGACCAGAGCTATGGACAGGCTCAATAGAACTTCAGCAAACTGCTGAAGGAAATGGAAGGTCCAGCTCTGAGCAAGCTGCTGAAGGAAGAAGTTCTCCATCTGGATAGTGAGCCTTGGTCTGAAAAGCGTCCAGCATCAACAGTTCAAGCTGCAGAAGAACAGGTTATTCAAGATGAAGACTTGGGTCAAGCAGAAGAAGCTACAGAAAGCTCTGAGAAGCAGACTGTATCTGAAGATCCTCAAGGTTCCTCTCTTGACAGGCAGGCTCTGGAGGATTTGAAGAGATCAGACATGCTGATGAATGAACGGATGGACAAGCAGGATATCAAGATTGATTCTATAGCAAGCATGGTAGCCAAGCAGAACGAAACCAGCAAACAAATCAATAGCATGTTGGAAGTTATATTCACACGCCTTCCTCCTTCTTCTTAGATTTTTCTTGTGTTTTCCCTGTTTTCTTTACATGTTTGTCTGTAATATTTCTACTTGTTCTAAACTATCATTGCTTCTGTTTTAATACAAACATGTTTTTACTCTGATCTGTTTAACTCTGATTATACATGCTTTTTGATTGCTGACAAAAAGGGGGAGAAAGAATGATATTTTTCAATAACGGTTTACTGAGACAAAAGTCTCAAACATTCTAACATCCTTATATATCTGTTGTTCTGAAAAGCTTACAGGTACAAGAATCTGAAGAACTCTAATGAAGCAAAATTCTGATGCTCAAAGAAAGGTTCAATAAAGCTCTAAAGTTCTGATACTCAAGGTCTTAAGGAATCAAAGGGAAATAATCAACTCAGGGGGAGTTTTTCTCATCATTACTCTGATACTTTTTATTCCTTACCCTCTTAGCTCTGATACTTTTTACTCATCATCTAATTATCTTTGATATCGTTTCCTCTGTATCCTTAAACTCTGATACTTTCATCATTTTATTTTAATTGAAAAAAATCTAGTTTTTGTCATCATCAAAAAGGGGGATATTGTTAGAACATAGTTTGATTCTACAACCCTCAGTTAGAGTTTTGATGATAACAAAATATAAGATTAAATGAATTATGAGTTTTATATAAGACATAGATTCTACCTAAAAATAGGTTGTGTATTTACAGGAAACTCTGATGGAATCAGCATCAGAACATCAGAAGATATGTCACATCAGAAGATCAATACATGTGCTTACGCTGTAGTCTGATGAACAGAATCTGCACTCAACATACTCTGACTCTGATCAAGATCTTAACAATGTCACCAGCACTCAAGAGCAATCAGAATAAGCTAAAGCCAACACACTCTGATCTTAATCAAGCAGAACATTCTGAAGTGTTAACGTTACTGCATTCAAGGCAGATTAATTACCAACGGCTTTATTCCAAGACAAAGATCTTCTCAAAATGGAAAGAACGTAATGAGCATTGAAATGGAATTATTGGCATCAACGTATCTATTCCAAGAAGTATTTAATCGAATCAGTGAGAAGTGAATTGGATAATGCTCTACAATACTCTACACGCCTAAAGCTAATCATCTTCGTCCTCACTCATACAGTTTGCTAAAGCTCTCAAATTGCTTACTCTGTAGTTCTAGCATTCTAGTCTCACATAAGCTTAATTAGTGTATTATCACTGTTGTGATATATAGCTTTTCCAGAAAACATCAAACACACACATTGTTCATTTATCTGTAAGAAATAATTTCCTTGAGAAACCGGTATGTGGTTTATACTCAAGAAGGCTTTAGCAGTTGTTAAAGCAGTTGTAATATTCAGTTGAATATAGTGAATTAAGTCCTCGTTGGAGAGAGGCGAAATCACCTTGACGGGTGGACTGGAGTAGTTTGAGATCAAATGAACCAGGATAAAAATAACGTGTTGTCTGCATTTGATTTCAAGTTTCAACAATTCAACCTCCCTTCTTGTGTTTTTCACATCTTCAAACCTGTCTTAAGTTCTTAAATGCAACATCCAAACATAACTACAGTCCAGGGGTTAGCACAAAAAACCAATGGGTCTCAAAGTCTAAATTATAACTAATTAAGGTTGAGTTTTCAGCATAAGAGCAATCAGAATCTAATGCTAAAACATGGTCCAGAAATATCTACATTTTTCTTTATTGGCATGTACTCATGATGTTTAAATGAAAAAGTCCCAAGCTGGAGAGAACTTACCTCTTGAAGTGCTTAGTCGAAAGAGCTGTAGGTGACCTTTTTTGATGGTGGAGGGAGCCTTGCTGGGATCTTTCTAAAGCTAGTTCTGTTACTGTTTGGTTTGGGCAGGCAGGTCTGAGTTTCTGTTAGTTTTGATACAGGCTTGCTTGCAGTTGTAGTTGGACTGGATTTAGGCAGGTTTGTTTGCAGTTGCAGTTGAACTGGCTGGAGTTTTCTGGCTTTGGTAAGGAAGGCAGGTTTTGAGGTTATGCAGGCCTCAAGGCTTGTTGTGCCTTAGGCTTGTATTTGTAACACAGGTTTGATGTTCTGGTGTTAGGCAGGAGGATGCAGTTCTGGATTTGTTGTTTGGATTCTGGGTATGTGTTTGAGTGTTTAAGTGTTTAAGTGTTTAAGTGTTTAAGTGTTTAAGTGTTTAAGTGTTTAAGTGTTCAAGTGTTCAAGTGTTTGAGAATTTGAGAATTTTGTGGTGTATGAGAATTTTGAAGATACGTTCCTCTGGCCAAAAAGGTCTTTTTCAGCTTTGCATAAATTCCTCTATTTATAGAGGAAAAGAATGGACATCTTTTCAACAGCCAGCCTTGCAAAAAATAGTAAAATAATAGGTAACGTGACAACACATGTGGTGGGCCTGTTGGCAGTTGGGGTGTAGAGGTTGTGACTCATGCTTCTATCATTGCTTGTGGAGCAAAAATAATAAAATAAGGCCCAGCTGGAAAGTAAATGTCCACTTGTGCCACAAAAGCAAGATGAATGGTTCAGGTGAGGTTGCTTCATGCTGAAGGAAAATAGGTGCAAGGCTCAAGATAGACTTTCCTAAAAGGTAGTACTGTGCTATTAAGTGCAAGTGGTCTTAGACAATAAATGGGTACATGCCTAAAAAGGGAAGACACGTGGCCTAGCCTATGGGTCTGAATGTCCAACTTGATCTTTTGAGTCGAATCCTCCATCTTTCTACACCTTTCAACCAGACTGAAACAAAGCAGCATTCATTTTCACCAGCTGTGTGTCCTTCGAATGGGCCAATTGTGTGTTCTTCGAATGGCCCTTCGAATGGCCCTTCTTTGCCAGCTTCAAAGTCCAATTCGAATCTATTTGGAACCTTCCCTATTAGGCAACTTCGACCAGCCCTTGGCCTTGTGATGAGTCTAAGTTCTGATTCGAAGTGTTCAGAACTTCCTTAATCAGAGCATCTTAGATTAAGAGAAACTCTGCACTGAAATGCCTTTCAAAGGTCATTTCGTTCTGATGTTCTTATTAAGGGAAACTCTGAAGTTCCAGTTGAAGGACACTATGAAGTTCCAGTCCAGGGACCTTTTGAAATGCCAATTGAAGGATATTCCTGGGTCGAAGGACATTCCTGAGTTGAAGGACACTGTTTCAAAGGGAACCAAAAACTCAATCGAAACTTGTATGGAGATTATTTCCTTCTGAATCGAAGGAGACATATTTGAATTCACATTGCCCAGACGAAACTTGTATCGAAGAAAACATATTTCCAAATCGAAAGCTGATGCTCGAAGGAAACATATTGCCCAATCGAAGCAGGCTTACAGGCAGCTAATATGGGTTTTCAAAGCAAGCAGGTAGGCAACATGCTTGGTGAATCGAAGGGTTTGCCTTGCAGGGGGCACTTGTGGCCAACAAACATGGTTTTCGAGGCAAGCAATGTAGGCAGCAAAAGTCACAAACGAAGCCTGCAACAAGAAGTCACATGCCCATGCGAAAGAGGCACACTAGTATCCATTTTGAGCAATCGAAGGAGGCCAAGAGTCAATCAAAGGATGTTGATCGAAAGATGCCTAAAGGCCAATCGAAAGAGCTGAATCGAAGAACACTTGTATTTCTCCAATTTTTGTCAAAATAATATTTTTATCTGTTTTCTCCCCTTTTTGACAGTTTCCTTTTAATTTTGGTATTTGGAACATCCAAATGCACTTGTTCAAGCTTGAACCTTGAAAATCCTTGTAAGAAAGGCCTTGAGAATTGAGAGGGCAAATTTTGGGGTACAACACACGCGTGCTACCTTTTCCACTAGGGTGGCTGTACATCCGATAACTTAATTGAAATAATAAATACATAATAAAAAACAAGTTCCAGAAATGAACTTCATCTTCAACCTCCAACCGTGGATCCTGTAACTTCACCATTTCTCAATAAAAATTAAATATGCAAACATGAAAGTTGCTTCATATTTCCATACAAATCCAACCATATAAATTCATAAGCTATATATAAAAGATGAATGAGAATTTATAAAAGTACCAAATTCTGACCTAAATATTTCAGAAAGTTGAAACTCAAAATTCTCCTAGCTCAATCAAAATAAATGAAATCTAAGGATATGTACAGCTTCAGGGCAATGATGTCTATATTTTATCTTCACAAATGCAAGCCTAACATTGCCTAAATGAGAAGATAGAAGTTCAAAAAATATACCTCAAAACTGGAAATCGTGAAATGAGTTTGAGCTTGATTCAAGGTGTTGCATTGATCGGGTTAGCTTCCTCAAGTTCCCAGGAAGCTAATGCAATGATTAGCTTGAGCAATGGATGGCTGGAATGGCTTGGAGAAGTCAATGTGAAAACTCTGTTTTTTGGTTATGGAGGTTATGGTAAATGGTGTTACAGTTATGGAATAAGGATGGGGATGCGTTTTATTTGATTTAAGGAAGCTTTAGGAAGTGAAAGGCCAAAGAACGTACGAGGGAAATATGAGTTACAAGTCCAAGGTCAGAAACTGTGCAACAATAGAGTTTTTGGGAAATTTCGGATTTTAGGGAGTTTGAAAGTGTTTCAGGGTGTTAATGCTCGTGTGTTAGCTCACAAATAGTGACTCTATTTATAAGCAACAAGTTTGGAGAGTTGTTGTTGATCAGAATTCAAAAACAAATGTTTAAACTCAACATGTGATTTTTGAGAAATCCAAGTTTCAAAGTCTTGTGTACTTGCTAATGTAGAGTGATTATGCTTTAAACACACTTGATTCTAACTTTGTAGATGGAGTGTGATGAGAGGGAATAAGTTAGAGGCTCAAGAATTGACTTCGTGCATAAAGCTTGCTTTTCAAGAATGGCATTCTTCAATTTCTTCCCAAAATGGCAATGTGAATTGGATAAAGCTTAAACCACTTGGATTATAGCTTAAAAGTTTGTGTAATCCATTAATGATGGATAGATACACAAGTTAGAAGGCCTGCAAATCAGGATTATGCAGCCTAACATTGAAATTGAGTTATGTGTTCATCAAGAAATGACTTGTAATTCAAGAATGAAATCCTAACGTCTTGCCTTCTATTCTCCTTTATCAAGTATGATATCAATGAGTTCTTGGACATTTTGGAAAGCTTGTAACATCCTCTATAACCTCTATGTTGGACATTTTTGAAAATTAATCTTTGAGCTATGTGAAAAATTGCCATGAAGTTAGGTCAAAATCCTACCTAAACTAGGGCAAAATTTCACGAAATCATAACTTGAAATCCATGCATTTCTAGAAGAAGTTGTGTTCTAAAATGTTTTAGATCTCATTGAGATCTACAACTTTCATGTGGAAGTTTCCTTTGAATCATCTTTTATCATGGTGAAAAATTGGCTCAAATTTGTGAAAAAATATGAATTTTCAAACACTTAGAAAAATTGAAGTTTAGAAATTTTGACTTTTCAAAATGAAATCTTAAATTTTTGATTTCTTAATGAACAAGTTTCATATTTTTACATGTCTTGATAAATTGTGATATTTGATACTTGATTTTGACCAAAAATTCAAAGTTTGACTTTTCAGTGTACAATTGACTTTTCATATGTTGACTGAAAGTCATCTGTCAACCAATTGATCTTGAGAGATGTTTTGAGCCATGCCATTAGGTCAAAATGAAGTATTTAAAACCTTGAGATCATAACTTAAACCAATCAATCATTTTCTAGGTCAAAAATCAGAAATTGCACATTCTCAGTCAAAACCCTAATTTTGACCATTTTGCCCTTTTGATGATCTGATCAAATTTCTTGAGGAATTGTTGTTCAAACTTGAATAAATGATAAATATGAGTTCATGATGTTGATATGGATCAAAAATCATGAAGTTTGACTATAAATTGACCACCGTTGACTTTTTCCCCAATACAATTGATTTTAAGTCAATTGATCAATTGATTGAGTAAAAATGTGATCCAAGACTTGAAACTTGACATGAGAAATCTTGAGGGTCCAAAATGATCCATGAAGTAATATGATGAATTAAAAGTCCATTTGTCCTTTTGAAATCTCAAACCCTAATTTTCAGTCATCAGTGTTAGAGGAGGTATCTTGAGTTGATCAATCCTTGTGTAGTCTTGAACCAAAGGAGATCTTGTGAGAGATTATTTGATAAATGAGAGGGAAAATTTTAGGGTACAACAATTTACGTCGTTGGTGTCTCCTAAGGGGATACCTTGACTGTTTCCGCTCCAGATCCACATCCTTTTGCTCTGCTGGAGGATGAGGGAGTTGGTTTGGTTAAGGGCAGTGATCAGTGTTGATATGGCTGGATCGGTGTTCTACTGAACAGGGACCGGTTGCAAAATCTCCGACTGGACTTCGACAGGGTTCTTGGGAAACTGTTTATCCAAGAATAGATTGTTGTCTCAATCAGCGTCGATGGAATCTGGGGATGCAGTATGTCCGTCACGGGCGCCGAAGTTATCCTCGAGGTGAGGATGTTCTTGGCTTTTATCGGTCTTGCATGCCGGGGAGAGCATAATATTTCCATATAGGTGGTGATCATAGTGATCGACCATGATTGATGAATGGAGAGGATCTTTGGTCTTCATATTTTGGGAATAGAAAATGGGGAAGATAGTTCCCACAGTCGGCACCACTGATCTTACCGATTGATTAGAACCTGCAAGGTGGCCGGATAATGATCTTCAGATGGGTTGGAAAGTCGAGGAGGAAAAAGGGGGGTTGTACCTGTAAGGCACTCCGACGATCAAGTAAGTGTGGGAGCAAAAGAGATATAAACAAAGTATTAGGGTTTTAGTGATGAATAATGGCTATTCTATACATGGCCCTCACATGTGTGAGGGTTTATATAGTGCCCCTGGTGCTTGGCCATTGGTCCTAATTTTTGGGCCTAGATATGTGGGTTCTCAGGTAACTTCCAGGACTTGGTCAAACCAGGAAGGTTTTCCCATAACTAGCCGTAAGTTATGAGGTGGAGGTAGATTACGGACAGCGGTCTGGTCAATTCCAGGTTGTCCGACTGACTTGAGGTTGGGAAGACTGAGAGGCGCTCGTCGATTGTCATAGGTTAGTGCTAGTTCAGGAGGACAAACGATCGATGATGCCCAACAGAGGGCAGGGGGAGCTCGGGTCACGATTGCACGGGCCGTGCCGAATGAAGAGGTCAGACTGGGTCTACTCTAGTCATTGGGCCAGTCCAGAATAGTCTCCAAAGTCAGATTTTCCACTCTCTCTCTCGTCTGGTTATCAGGAGTTTGAGCTTTAACCCATTCAACCCATCTCTCTGACTTCCTTATTCATTTGTTTCCCCAGATCCGTAGACACAGTAAACCCTTGAATCATTTTCTTCCATACTGTTGTACCCCAAAATTTGCTCTCTCATTTATCAAATATTTTCTCACAAGGATCACTCTTGGTTCAAGACTGCACTAGGATTGATCAGCTCAAGACACCTCCTTAAGCATAAATGACCAAAATTAGGGTTAGAGATTTCATAAGGATAATTGAACTTTCAATGATTCAATTGACTTTAATGGATCATTATGGACCCCCAAGATTACTCATGTCAAGTTTCAAGCGTTGGATCACATTTTTGCTCAGTCAATTTAGTAGTTGACCTAAAAATCAACTATATTGGGGAAAAAGTCAGCTATGGCCAATTTACAGTCAAACTTCATAATTGTTTATCCACGTCAATATTATAAACTCATATGTATTATTTGATCAAGTTTGGACCATAATTCCCCAATAAATTTGATCAAATCATCAAAAGGGCAAAATGGTCAAAATTAGGGTTTTGACTGAGAAAGGGCAATTTTTGATTTTTGACCTGGCAAATGGTCAATTGGTTTGAAGCATGATTTCAAGAGTTAAATTGAATCATTTTTTCCTAATGGCATGATCTAAAACATTGCTCACGATCAATTGGATTGATAGTGAATTTTCAGTCAACTGATAAAAAAGTCAATTGTACACTGAAAAATCAAACTTTGACTTTTTGGTCAAAATTCAATGTCAAAGATCACAATTCATAAAAACATGTCAAAATATGAAACTTATTCATGAAGAAATCAAAAAGTCAAGATTTCATTTTGAAAAGTCAAAGTTTTCTAACTTAGAAAATTTTCTAAGTGTTTAAAACTTCATGTTTTTTCACAACTTTGAGCAAAATTTTCACCATGATGCAAGATGATTTAGAAGAAACTTTCAACATGAAAGTTGTAGATATCCATGATATATACAACATTTATTTACACAACTTCTTCTAAAAGTGCTTATATCTCAAGTTATTAATTCATAAAGTCGTGGTCTTGAAATTAAACACTTGGTGAAATTTTGCCCTAGTTGTGGTCAGGATTTTGACCTAACTTCTGACCCAAGTTTTACCTAGTTCCAAGGGGAATTTTAAAAAGTGATTCAAAGAGGGGTTGTAGATCACATTGCAAGATTTCCAAAATGTCCAATAACTCATTGAGATCATTTGTGAGAAAGGAGAATCGAAGGTCAGAAGTCAGGATTTTGACCTATCTTCATGGCACTTTTTCATATAGTTCCAAGGGGAATTTTCAAAAGTGATTCAAAGAAGCATTGTAGAGCACATTACAAGCTTTCCAAAATTTTCAAGAACTCCTTGATATAATTCTTGAGTAGGGAGAATCGAAGAGATGAAGTTAGGGTTTTCACACTTGAATTACAAGTCATTTTGTGATGAACAAAAATTCAATTTCAAACCTATGCTGCACAATCTTGTTTTGCAGGCCTCTAAACCTCAAGATCTATCTATAATCAGAAGATTACACTTGCTTTTGATCTATTATTCACTTGATTCAAGCTTTGTCCAAGTAAATTTTCCATTAATGGAACAATGTTCACACTTCCATTTTGGAAAAGTGACTTTAATCACAAAGTCAACTTGTATGGATCTTTGCGCCTGTTCTTTCTGCACAAGCATGCTCTATAAACTTAGAACAAACATGTTTAAAGTTGCAAGCCACCCTACAAGACATGTACCTTGCATTGAAACCATGTTTTTCAAGATAACTTCAAAAACAAGTCAAAAACTCATAACATGTGATCTTTGTTTTATGACCTCCTCAAGTCCTCTAACCTTTTCCATATAATTATACAAGTGTATTGCAAGCTAACACACGATGGAACAAGCCCTCAATCTCCCCAAAACCAGAAATTGCCATACAAGCACAAAAACTTGTCATTTCTGACTTTGAACTTCAATCTTCAAAATCACTCGTGCATTTCTTGGCCTTTTTGTTTCAAAAGCTTCCTCATACCAAATACAAACCATCATTGTCCCTGTCCGCAAACTGTAACCTCATCTTCATCAACTTCCATAGCCAAAAATAGAGCATTGCAGTTGGACTTCTCCAGGCCATTTCAGCCACCCTTAGCTCAAGCCAGCCATTGCATTAGCTTCCTAGAGGTCCAAGGAAGCTAACCTGATCATCACTACTGCCTGAAACAAGCTCAAATCCATTTCAGATTTCCAGTTTTGAGGTATTTTTCTTGAACTTCTATCTTCATATTTAGGCATTATTAAGCTTTAATTTGTGAATATAAAATGTAGTCACCATTGCCACGAAGCTGTACATATCCATAGTTTGCATTTATATGGCCTGAGCTTAGAGAATTTTAGAGTTGAAGTTTTTTGAAATTTTTAGGTTTTGAATTAGGGCCAGAGAAATTCTCATTCATCTTTGATTGTTAGCTTAAGTTACTTACATGGTTGAATTCGTAAGAAGAAATTCCATAACTTTCATGTTTGAACTTTTCATTTTTGTTGAGAAATGAAGAAGATACAGGTCCTTTGGCTGGAGGTTGAAGATGAAGTGTAATTAGGGCGCGTTTTGTATCATATATTTATTGTTTTGCTTATATCAACAGATGTATAGCCACCCCAGTGGTAAGGCAGCACGCTGGTAACCTCAAGGTCACGGGTTCAAGACCCGGCGCTACCTTTTGTTTTTTTACATTTTTTGTTTGTTTGAAGCACCTGGGCTTTAGGATGGGCCTAGTCTTTTTTTCTTCACAACACCATTTGTTACTGATTAACCCCCCTGACTCTTTTCTTTATATTTTATTTTATTTATTTATTTTTTCTTCATTATTATTATTATTATTATTATTATTATTATTATTATTATTATTATCATTATTTTCATAAAATCATAAAAAATCCAAAATTATTTTATTTATTTTTTATATGCCCATGTATTTTATTTTCCATAAGACAAAAAGATAAAAAGTATTTTCTTAAAGACAAATTAATTTCTTTTTTTCCTTAAATAATTAATTCTTAGACTTAGGATAAACTAATATATTATTTTATTTATTTTTTAGGTAAAATTAATTTATTAATTAATTTTCATTTAATTTTCATTTAATTTTCATTAATTTAAAACCTTTTTCATAAAAAAACCTAAAATTCCTTTTCAAATTAATTTCTTTTCTTAATATGTTTAAGTTAATTTTATTTAATTTTAATTAATCATTTTCTTTAATTAGGACAAAAAACCCCTTTCATAAAAAACAACAAAAATCATTTCTTTTTTCCATTTATATTCTTGCATTTTTATTTTCAATTTTGTACAATATTCAATATGGTTGTAATAAGATAATTAGGTTTAATTTTCTTGAAATCCCCATTTGTAAATTTGTACACCCCCTCCCCTAATGATGTAATAGCATAGTAATTTTACTTTTCGCATTTTATCGCTTTATATAAATGCTAGTAATTAGGGTTTGTATGGAAAGACTAAAACCAATCAATTAGCAAACCCTAATCAAAGACAAATCAAGCATGCAAAATCAATACACTTGCACACAAGCACCCCTAGGGTAAAACCCACTTGGTTGCCTTACAAAATGGCCATGTTATGCATGTGAGGTATCTTAGTAAAAACAAATGAACAA
This sequence comes from Vicia faba, assembly GCA_948472305.1. Taxonomy (NCBI): domain Eukaryota; kingdom Viridiplantae; phylum Streptophyta; class Magnoliopsida; order Fabales; family Fabaceae; genus Vicia; species Vicia faba. The sequence continues at coordinate 298,060 of CATIWC010001147.1, forward strand.
AAGATTATAGTCCCTCGATGACGCTATCTATGTTGCCTTTCAAAATGATCTTAGTCCCTAAAGAAAAATGCTAAGATACCTTGTAACATTGCTAATCATGGTTATAGGATGACCCACGCCCGTCCCGTTTACATCCAAAGATAGAGTTACTTACCAAATCAATGGTAAGATAACAATGTCAAAGGAGAAAGGAGGTGAACATAAAAGAATTTTGAGTAGAAAGAATTCCCCTAGTTACTTGCTCAATTTCAAAACAAAGCATCCTTGCTATCTTCAAAACAAACACCAAAGACTTTCAAAACATTTTTCAAAAAAACTTGAAAACATTTTCAAAATATCAACACTCTGTATACATTCTTACGAAGGAGAATCATAAAAAAGTTTGCCTAAACGATGGCGCCTTTTCAAAATACTTTCAAAAACCACACAAAGCACATTTTCAAACAAAAGCAAGTGATCTAGCAAGTAACTAAGAGCCCATGGAAAATCATGGATGAAAAGGGTGCTAATACCTTCCCTTTTAATAATCTACGCCCCGAACTCAAGAAATAATCTCAAAGGTCTTTCTTGTACTTTTTCACCTTTCCTTTTGGATAAAAGAAAAGTAGGAGGCGACTCTTGCTAATCGCAACAATTGCGATCAAACACAAAAGAACCAAGTCAGTTCTCCCACCGTATTACAGAATTGGCGACTCTGCTGGGGAAAATTTTAAAAGTGGGGTTACCTTAGGGTTAGATCACATTTACTTGCTTTCATTGTTTGACTTGTATGCTTTATATTTTGGTACTTTGTTTGGGTTTGAATCCTCTACCCGGATTTAGGATACCTTATAGGTAAGTAGCAATACGTTGTGGAAACTGTGCGGGGTATACCGACATGGTCTAAGCAATAGCTATGTTAGTGTAACATATTTGTGGGTACCGGTAGCCCTTGAGTAGTCAAGGAGAATAAGGGGCCGCTGAGTGATGTCATGAAGCACTAATGAACTTTTAGAACCTTTACTTGACCAACTTGGACTTTAGGATGTAGTGAGATGACCGGCTTTGGTGCAGTCCAAAGTTGGTAGATACTCGATACTACACTCATTGAGGTTTGGTTTTTTTGGATATTTCGGTCGCCATTAAAGAGGCTTGTGCTGAAACAATGACCAAAGAAACAAACCAGTGATATTGAGCTCCTTAGAACCCGGTTATTATTGCTAGGACAGGTTTGAGCCAACTAAACTTCAAGAGGGTACTTACCTATGAGACTCCATGCAATCCTAAACCTAAGGACTTGTTTGCTTTGTTTGTATATATTTACTTGTACATAACATCATAAACATCATAACATCATACTCATACTCACTAACTATTTCAAGGATTTTTGGGATTTATCTTTGTTCTGTTTTGTAGGACATGGATTCTATTCACAGGAAAACCATTCAAGTCAATCTTGTAAGGATCCCTCCTCAACTCAAAGAGTTGGCATCAAGGATTCCTGAAAATTCTCCATTTACCGAAAGACATGGTCGCCTACTAAACTTGGTTACCTCCAACACTGATGAAGACATGATGAAGGTGCTCTTTCAGTTCTTTGATCCTCTACACAATTGCTTCACATTTCCCGATTACCAACTTGTGCCAACTTTGGAAGAATTCTCCCAACTCTTGAGGATTCCCATTCTCAATCAACTACCTTTCAACGGTACGGAAAGAGATCAAAAGCCAGGAGAGATTGCTTAAGCTCTACACTTGCAACCATCTGATATCACAACTAATTGGGAAACAAGGAGTGGTGTCAAAGGTTTCCTAGCAAAGTTCTTGTTTGAGAAAGCCCAAAACTGTTGCAACTCTTTGGATTTGCAAGCCTTTGAGGAAATTGTGGCTCTCCTTATCTATGGGATGGTTTTGTTTCCAAATCCTGACCAACTCATAGATGTAAACACCGTCAAAATCTTCATGTCTCGTAACGCGGTGCCTACTTTGCTAGGGGAAATCCTACATTTCTTTCACACTCGCACTATGAGGAAAAAAGGTATCCTTATGTGTTGTACTCCTCTCTTGGCAAGATGGTTTATTTCTCATCTTCCCCAATCTGTATTAAAGAACGAGCAAGGTTCAAGATGGTCACAAAGGTTGATGACGCTTGAACATTCAGATATTCATTGGTGTTCCCTCTCTTTGGAGAATGTCACTATCGTTGGCTGTTATGGAGAGTTCCCTAATGTCCCGTTACTTGGCATTAGAGGAGGTATCACCTACAACCCTTGCTTAGCCTTAAGACAGTTTGGTTATGCCCGAAGGGATGGTCCACACGAGATGCTTATTCAAGGTTTGGTATTTGACTACGAGAATGACGATCAAGGTTACTGCCAGAGGTTTATCCGAGCTTGGAGAAAGTTGAACAAGGTGGATAACAAGATGTTAGGACACAATAATTCCATTCCCCTCGAGCCTTACCTTAAATGGGTACGAGCTTGTGCTCAGAAACTGGTGATGCCTTATCCCTCTATCCTACCAGTCATCATGGAACCTGTGGTTGAAGGAGATGTTCCCTACACTATCCTCCATCCCGACATGCCTACCTCTCTCGAAGACTTACAAAAGGGTTGGATCCAGCTGAAGGAAGAACGGGATACTTTCGAGGCTCAGTTTTATGCTAGTGAGAAGAGGGTCTTGGAGCTTACAAAGCAGCTACAAGAAGAGAAAAATGTGAACGCTTATCTCACGCCAAAGAGGATGCGTTCGGTCTTTTTATCTTAGAAAGCGATTTTGTAAGCCCAAAGGGCATGATGTAACCTTTCTTGTTTTAACTAATGAAAATTAACGTTTGTTCATTCTTTTGTCTATACAAATTTAAATTTCATTGATTCTTGAAATCATTTGCATATACATATTCTATGCATCATAACATGACATGTTTTCACATAACAATTTTCCTTATCTTTCTGCTGTTTATTTTAGCAAGATGGATCTAGAGCAAACGGTGAAGGATCTCCAAACCCAGAATTCTCAATTTTAGGAAACTCTACTAGCCCTAGCTAAGGGGCAGCAAGATATGATGGCTTTGCTGGCCGTTAAGAAGAAGTCAAAGAAGAAAGCTCTACTCAACATGGGCAGAAGGTTCAAGGAGACAATCCGTCAAATCCCAATAGAAGAAGATTCATCCAAAGAGGACGAAAACCAGATTGGTGAGGTCAAGAGTACTCAGGCCTACTGTATCAACGATCAAGTATCCGATGATGATTATTTCAACGAGCAATACCCACCCGCTGATATCAAATACAAGCAGTTAGAAGATAGATTGAAAGTTGTTGAAATCCAAGCCGTTCCCAGCTTAGATTTTGATGATTTGGGTTTGATCTCTGGGGTGGTCATTCCCCACAAATTCAAATTACCAATCTTTGCCAAGTACGATGAGATTTCTTGTCCAAAACTCCATTTGAAGTCTTATGTGTGCAAGATACAGCCGCACACTGCTGTCAAGAAGCTTTGGGTTCATTTCTTCCAAGAGAGTTTGGATGGAACACAACTTCAATGGTTTTATCAGTTAGACGGGTCGCGTATCAACACTTAGGAGGATTTAGATACTTCCTTCTACCATCAGTATCAGTACAACATCGATTTGGCGCCAACGAGGGTTCAGTTGCAAGATATGACCATGGGGAAGAATGAAGGATTTAAGGAATATGCACAAAAGTGGAGAGACCTTGCTAGTAGGGTACAACCTCCCTTGACTGATAGGGATCACATCGACATGTTCATGGGCACTTTATCTGGTCCTTTCTTTAATCAGATGGTTGGCTGCTCTTCTTTTGGTTTCACCTAATTAATCTTAACCGGTGAAAGAGTTGAAAGTGGCATCAAAAGTGGGAAGATCTCTGTGGCATCCACCTCCACTCCCAATCCTATCAAGAAACCTTTTGCTGCGAAGAAGGAAGTTAATGTTTTGTATGGGGAAAGGGCCCATACAAAGAAGAATGATCACCCATCTGTCAATGTTGTCCGAATCTCCAATCCAACTCCTGCTCCAAGACCATCTGCAAATCATCAATGTTTTGAAACTCCAAGAAGACAATTTACAAGGTTAGGCATGTCACTGTCTCAAGCCATTCAACATTTGCTCAAGGCTAATTTAGTGACATTGCGCGATCCTCCTGCCAACCTTGACACCTCGTCACCAAAGTATAATCCGAATGCTAAGCGTGCTTACATTCAAACAGCCCCGGGCACGAGACTGACCAGTGTTGGGACTTGAAGAATAAGATCCAGGATTTAATTGACAATAAGACTATTGAGTTTGATCCTCCTCCAACGCAGAACGTAATTACCGCTCCAATGCCGAAGCATGACAAAGGTGTTAATGGTGTTGAAGATACAATTTTTGTTGCCTCTGTCAAAGAATTGGCTACCCCGCTGAATGTAATCAAGAACAATCTGTTGAAAGCTGGGATCTTCCCTGGCTGTGAAAAAGACTGTGTGTGTTGTACAAGACAATACAATGGTTGTGAAAGGCTGAAGAAAGGCATACAACACCTGATGGATAGCCACAAAATTTTGTTTGAAAAGACTCCACTTGCCAAGAGTTTGATTAACAAATGTAAAGACCTCTCCATTATTACCATCTCAAACAAACCTATTAGGATCACCTCCAAAGGTCCTATTAGGATTTCAAATGAACCCACTATTTCTCCCTTAATAATTACCAATCCCGGACCAATTCCTTACTCTTCAAATAAAGGGGTACCATGGAATTACGGTGCTGAAGTATTCTATCATGGGATTAAACAAGATGCTTGGATCGAGGAAGAAAAAGATGAAGATGTTGACAACATAGCTGGCTCAAGCAAAGTAACTAGAATTGGGAGAATATTTTCAGCCAATATCTCACCTCCAGTAGTTACAAAGACGCCCATCCGCATTATCGCTGCCAAGCCAAATACCGATACCAGAGGGAAGGGGAAGGTTTTGAGCCTGATGTGATTGAAGTACCCTCCAAAGAGGTAGATGATGAAGAACCCTCTGCCCGTGAAATGGGCGAGATTTTAAAGATCATAAAAAGAAGTGACTTCAAAATTGTAGAAAAATTGGGGCAAACCCCCTCTAAGATTTCAATGTTGTCGTTGTTGCTTTGCTCCGATGCCCATGCTCGGACATTAATCAAGTTCCTGGAAAAAAACTCATGTCCCCCACGAGACAACAACTGATCAATTTGAGAATTGCGTGGCTAGCCTAACAGCTGATAATGGCTTAGGATTTTAAGATGCTGACTTAACACCCCTCGTGAAAAATCACAATAAAGCATTACATGTGTCAATCGAGTGCAAAGGGACCACCTTGGCACGTGTGCTAGTCGACATTGGTTCTTCTCTGAATGTATTACCCAAAGAGGTGTTAGACCATCTCGACTGTGAGGATTTAGTATTGAAGCCGAGCGACATCATTGTAAGAGCGTTTGACGGATCAAAGAGGACTGTTCATGGGGAGGTAGATCTTCCAATTAAAGTGGGATCCCAAATCTTCAACTCCACCTTCTATATTATGGATATTCGCCCTGCCCATTCTTGTATGTTAGGTCGCCCGTGGATTCATAAATTTGGGGCAGTGACCTCAACCCTCCATCAGAAACTCAAATATCCAGTCAAGGGCAGAATAGTAACCGTCTGTGGGCAAGAAGAGTTTATGGTGAGCCACCTTAACTCTTTCAAGTACGTAGAGATGGACGGAGAATTCATTAAAACACCATGTCAAGCCTTTGAGGTTGTACTGCCGATGATTGCTGCTACTAAATGTTCTTCTGATGAGTCCAAAGCTGTCAAGGCCATGCCAAAGATGGTTTCAGTCAAGGATGCTCGCGCGATAATTGAAGAAGGAAACTGCGATACTTGGGGACATCTCCTTGATATCCCTTTTAAGGCATAAAAATTTGGTTTGGGCTTCACTGTCAGAGCTCAGAAGGAAGTAAGTCATGCTCATGCTGGAAAGCCACCTCTTCGCATTGGAAGCCATACAGTCAACACCCTGGGTGATTCTGATGAAGAGACTGCATTTGAAGAATGGGTGTATCCAACTACTACGGAGTTGAAGAATTGGAATACAAAGAACTTTGTACCAGTCTCCTTCATTGAGGAGTAATCTACTTGTTATTGCTTTTCTTTCAATTCAAGAACTTGTTGTCTGTAATATTCAAACAATGACTTTTAAGCCATGTGCCTGGCCTGGGACATTTTAGTCCATTTATCAAGGGTTTTATTTATATTCATCTAATCATATGATCATTTAGTACATTGGACTCTTTTTCATTCAAATATTTGTGTTCATTATCTTTCCTTTCTTTCAAATACATTTTTTTTAAAATAGCCATGTATCTTACATGCACACACACACACACACTCTTGCAGGTCCACATCCACTCTGGATCCTATTGCCAATAACTCTACTATTGCCGACTATGACTTTGAATGTCCTATCAACCAAGCCGAAGACGAATGCGAGGAAGATTGTGACATACCGAGAGAGCTAGCCAGACTTCTGTTACAAGAGGAAAAAGTTATTCAACCACACGAAGAGTCAGTTGAAGTTATCAACCTGGGTACTGAGGCAGATAAGAAGGAAATCAAGATCGACGCTAACTTGGAAAGAAGTGTCAAGAGCAAGTTGGTTCAGATGTTGCATGATTACATATAAGTATTCGCTTGGTCTTATGAAGATATGCATGGGTTGGATACCAACATCGTAGTTCATCGTCTGCCGACAAGAGAGGATTATCCTCCTGTTAAACAAAAGGTTCGTCGCATGAGGCCTGATATATCTGAAAAGATCAAAGCTGAAGTGATGAAACAGTTTGATACAGGGTTCCTAGATGTGACATCCTATCCTCAATGGGTTGCCAATGTGGTGCCAGTACCAAAGAAAGACGGGAAAGTTTGCATGTGCGTAGACTACAGGGATTTGAATAGGGAAAGCCCCAAGGACGACTTCCCTCTACCACACATTGACGTCTTAGTTGATAATACTGCTCAACATAAAGTATTCTCTTTCATGGATGGCTTTTCAGGTTATAATCAAATAAGGATGGCTCCTGAAGACATGGAGAAGACTACTTTCGTTACGTAATGGGGCACCTTCTGCTACAAGGTCATGCCGTTCGGACTAAAAAATGCAGGGGCAACATATCAAAGAGCTATGGTAGCTTTGTTTCATGATATGATTCATCATGAGATAGAGGTATATGTGGATGATATGATTTCCATATCACAAACCGAAGAAGAACATCTTGATCATCTGCATAAATTATTCGAGAGGCTGAAGAAGTACAAGTTGAGGTTAAACCCTAATAAGTGCATGTTTGGAGTACGATCTGGAAAGCTTCTAGGTTTTGTTGTCAGAAATAAAGGCATTAAAGTTGATCCTGCCAAGGTAAAGGCCATCCAGGAAACGCCAGTCCCTCATTATGAAAAAGAAGTCAGAGGATTCTTGGGTCGTCTCAATTACATTGCCCGTTTCATATCCCACTTGACTGCTACTTGTGAGCCACTCTTCAAACTCTTGATGAAAGATCAAGTAGTCAGATGGAACGATGAATGCCAGATTGATTTTGACAAAATCAAATAATACCTATAAGAACCTCATATTATCATGCCTCTAGTTGAAGGAAGACCCTTGATCATGTACTTGACAGTACTAGAGAATTCTATTGGGTGTGTTTTGGGCCAACATGACGAGTCTGACCGAAAAGAGCATGCTATTTATTACCTGAGCAAAAAGTGTACCGACTGTGAAACCAGATATTCACTGCTTGAGAAAACTTGCTGCGCTCTGGCATGGGCTGCTCGCCGGCTAAGACAGTATATGTTGACTCATACCACTTTGTTGATTTCTAAGATGGAGCCAATCAAATACATCTTCGAGAAACCTGCCCTTTCTGGACGGATGACCAGCTGGAAAATGATCTTGACTAAGTACAAAATTCAATACACGACTCAAAAAGACATCAAAGGAAGTGTACTAGCAGATCATTTGGCCCATCAAGCTGTGGATGATTATCAGTCAATGAACTTCGACTTCCCTGATGAAAACATCATGCTAGTAACCGACTGTGCAAAACCTGGACCATATGACGGACCTGAATAAGGATCCCGATGGACTATGGTATTCAATGGGGCTTCCAATGCCTTAGGTAACGAAATTAGTGTTGTGATCATCTCTCCTGAAGTTTGCCACGCTCCTTTCACTGCAAGACTTTTTTTCGATTGCACAAACAACATGGCCGAGCATGAAGCATGCATCTTAGGTCTGAAAGCTGCTATTGACTTAAGGATCAAACATTTGGACGTGTTCGGGGATTCCGCCTTGGTGATCATCCAAGTAAAAGGATATTGGGACACTAAACACCCTAATCTTATCCCTTACAAGGAACTTGTGCTATCCCTAATTCCTTACTTCGAAGAGATCACTTTTGAGCACTTCCTTAGGGAAGAAAACCAGTTGGCCGATGCTTTGGCAACCATATCTTCAATGTTTAAGGTCATATGGGACAACAAAGCCCATATGATAATGTTGTACCCAAAAATTTTCCCTCCCATATTCTTCAAGGTTTGCTAAGATCATGCTTCAAAATCTCCAAAGGGGTGCACAGTCCAACTGCCTCCTAACAATCAAAAATTAGGGTTTTTGTGCTGACAAAGAAATTGAAGTTTCCAAGGGTCCAAACAAGTCCCACATGCCTACATACATTGTCAAGCATCCATATGCCAAGTTTCAAGACTCACAGTATCAAACTGCACAGTCAAAAACCCTAAATGCTTCATAGTCAACTGCAGGGGCAAAATGGTCATTTGACAGTCAAAAGTCCAAATTTTTGACCAACATCTTATTTTGAAGCCGCAAACATCATTTGATCAATTCTTGATCATGATTCTCAAAGCATGGCTCAAAAAGTCTCAAGATGCAAAAGTTTCTATTTTTGGACAGCTGAAAAAGTCAACTGCAAATTGACCAGGGCATAACTTCCACATGGTTTATCAGAAAAATTACATCCAAAGTTCATTTTGAAGAGAATGACATTTCCTACAACTCATCTTCACACTTCAAGTCCAAGAAATGCTCTCACAAAAAGTTATCAATCTCAACATTATAGGTCATTTTCAAAAGTCAACAAAAAGGCACTTTAAGTCAAAGACCATAACTTGAGATTGGTAAATCAAAATGACATGCGACCAAAGGCATTGGTTAGAGGACTTCAATACCTTTCCAAAATGTCCAAGAACATGATCAAAGCTTAAAAATTGAGCAAGATATGCCTTGTGGAAGTTGGGAAATTTTTGGGAATTTTGAAAAGTCAACTTTGCTTCAAATGCCTCAAAATTGCTAATGGGCCCCAATTTCTTCCATGAATCATCACCCAAAGGCTATGCACGACCCATTAAACTAAAAGGGAGTTATTTTCTTATTTTTAATTAATTAATTGAATTTTTAATCTTATTAATACATTTAATTAAATTTAATTATGAGAAAAATACTAAATAATGATTTCAAATCTTTTTGGTGCAACAAATCCTTTCATCATGACTTAAATATTTCGTGTACCAATCTCAAGAGGCAAAATCTTCCAAAATAGGCAAGTTTCCATGGCAAAAAGATGGGATTTGATATCATTGAAAACCAAATATTTGAATCATGAATGCAAAGACTTTGGGCTTGGTTTTTCTAACCTAATTCCATCTACATACATATGCAAACATAACCCTAATGCCCAAGACAGAGAAGCTGCGCTGAAACCTCAAGAACACTTTGCAACTTTTGACAAAAAATCTCAAAACTGAAAACCTAGCTAGAGCTCGTTTCAAAGCAAAAAAAACCATTCCAATACATTCCTGACACATCCAGGAAACTATTCCAATCAAAGCCAACCCTCCATACTCAAGGAATCGGTATAACATAATCAAACTTTTCTTGAAATTTTCCTTAATCGTGTTTTAATTTCTAGGCATTATTCATGCATTTTTATTGTTGATTTACACTAACATGAATGTCCTGAAGCTATTGGTGTCCTTGAATTGAATTAATACTGCCTGTGTCAAAAGTTGCCATGAACGGATATTAGGGTTTCTGAAGCTTTGATTTGGGGTTTCACATATAAGGAAAAATTAGGCCATGAAACCAGTACCATTGGAATCGTGACATCCAAATGAATTGAAATCACCCATCGCGCCTTTTTTATGCTTGCTTAAATTCTATTCGCTATTTTTCAGGTTTGAGTTTAGTGGGGGTTTAAAACCCCCGCTATTTGATATTGTTTACAGGTAAAGAGATGAAGACGAAGCTGGCGTGTCCATACGTGACTGGATGGTTTGAATATTTGTGCGTGATTTTTTATTTTATACCAATAGCATTCGTTTTCACATATAATAATCACGTTCTATTATTCATACAAATAAACGCGTTGGTTGGGTTGGTTAATGTGCTGGCTTGCAGGTATTGGGACCTGGGTTCGATTCCCAGGTCCCCTATTATATTTCATAATTTTGTCCATAACGTGCTTCTGTGTAGCGCCTCTTCCAAGGTCCATCATGCAACCCTATATTCAAGCCTGCCAAGTGTCCCAGAGACTCAATCTGATGGCTATCACATGAATTCCACCATGCACGCCAGTCAATGGATCTGTACGCAAACGCCGAAAGTCAAAACGGGCTTGGGATCAATGAGCCAAATTCCTTGCAATTAACCTCCAAAGGGGCCAGATACCCCCATGGTTTGTCCAATTTTCAACTTTTATTTATTCTTTCTATTCTTTTATTTGTTTTTTTAATTAATTGTTTCCTTTAAATTACACAAAAATTAATTTTTCATAATATAAAATCCAAAAAAGTCAAAAATAAAAATATGTTTATTTAATATTTATTTCATTAATATTTTTTGTAAATAAAATTTTAATAATCAATTTAGTTTAATTTAGGGTTTTAAATTTTAATGTTTTTTTCTTAAATAACTAAAAAATATAGAAATTAGGTTTTTAGCATTTTTTATTCTCTTTTCTTAATAAATAACTTTTTCTCCTTATTATTATTATTAACTATTAATTAATTTTGTAAATAAACATGTCATTAATTAATTAGGGTAAATTAGGTCAAAACTTAAATATTTTTCTTTAACAATTAAAAATAATTTAGAACTAGGTTTTAATTTAACTTTTAATTTAATTAATTTCCTTTATTTTCATTAAATACAAAAAAACATAAAAAATAACTTCTTTTCTTTATTAAATAATTTAATTAATTTTTAATTTCATTTAATTTCTTTAAAGGGTCCAACGCCCTCGAACTCTCGATTCTAATTTCTTTTCGCGCGTGTATTCTTATGTTTCTTTTAAATCTTATGTAATTGTCCCAAAGCCTTGTAATAGTAATTAGGGAACTTATTTATTTTCCGCATTTTATTCAAAAACGGGTCTTTGTTAATTTGGCGATGTATAGACCCGCGCCTTGTAATAGTGTAGGACCTTTATTTTCCGCATTTTAATTTCCGCACCTTTAAACTGTTAATCACATGAAAGAATGAATGGCCCAAATAAAATCAAAGCGTAGCTCACCCAATGCATGATCAAGATAAAATATAATTGAAAATGACACACAATTCACACACCACTCTTAGGGTACGCCTCACTGTTGCCTTGCCCCTCAAAACGTGGTCGTCGAGTATAGGACGTTTTAGTAAGTCCTTATGTCCATGAATATGGCATAAGGGTAGCTTCTAAGGTGTCCTACTATTGCTCTGGTGACCACACTGTCCCTAACCCTCGAATTGACCCGAACTCCTCCAACGGTGGTGCTACCTACCTCTCAAGGGTGGGATGGCACTACCTTAAGGACATTTACACAGCCTAATTCCTTAGGGTAGGTAGACGACTCATAGATACTTGCTCTAATTCAAAACAAATCAAATCAAAAACTCTTTTCACACCGACACTTTTTTAAAAAAGCTTTCAAAAACAACTTTTCAAACACTCTTGAGGACTGATACAAGAGTCGATCTGAAACTTTAAACGAAACTTTTTCAAACCCACTCACATTTTGAAAAGCAAACAAACATTTTGAAAACACAAATGAGCAAGTATCTAAGAGCCCATGGATAACCATGGATAGAAAGGGTGCTAACACCTTCCCTTTCTATAAATCTACCTCCCGAACCGAGAAACTATCTCATAAGGAATTTTGCTGTGCTTTTGTCCTGTCCATGTTGGAGAAAATAAAAGACGGTGGCGACTCTTGCTTACCGCGACATTTTGCGATCCAGCGTTAAACAGTCAGTTCCAGATCCACCGATCACAGAACTGGCGAATCTGCTGGGGACATCTTATAAAGTGAGGTGTACCTTAGGATAGTTCATAACTGTGTTTTCAATTGCTTTGACTTGTTTGCTTTATTATTGTGGGCTGCATTGGAGTTACATAGATCCTAACCCGGATCTGGGGATACCCTGTTTAGGTAGCATAAGCTGTGAGGGACCTGTCCGGCGTAGACCGACATGGGTGAAGCAGTGGCTACGTTGGTGTGGCACCTTGGTCTGTACTGATATCCCTTGTGTCGCAACAAGGAGAATATGGGTCTTCTGAGGAGTCATTAAGCACCAACCGACCTTAGAACCTTAAATGACCCAACTTGGCCAATAGAACAGTAGCAGTATGCTACGCCCATTGAGGCTAAACTCTCGCGATGGTTCTGGCTGCAAGAAAAGATTGCGATGCTGGAGTTATGACCGATTGAGGGTAGTCAGTGATATTGGGATCCTCTAGAACCCGGTTACTTCTGATAGGACAGGTCTTAACCAATAAACTGAAAGAGGGTAATACCTAGACCCCATGCTGGCCTAAACTCTAAGGGCTTGTCTTGTGTGACTTGTGTGCCTTATCATGTTTGCCTTTGTGAATATTTGTGGTGTGCTTTATCATAACATCATGCCATCATAACATTGCATGCATCCTGCATAAGGACTGACCATTTCAAAGACAAGAGGGTTTCACCTTTGCTCTGTTTTGTAGGACATCATGATGCCTATGCGAAGGAATACTATCCGGTTCAATTTTGTTCACCCACCTGAGTTGCTTGAGGAGTTGGTTAGCAGAATTCCAAATACTACTTCCTTCATCCAGAGGCATGGTTCTCTTCTCGGTTTAGTCACGGCAAAGTGGGACCAACAACTGATGAGTGTCCTGACCCAGTTCTATGACCCTCTGTACCAGTGCTTCACCTTTCAAGACTTCCAGCTGGTCCCTACCCTGGAAGAGTTCTCTGATTTGCTTGGCATCCCTATCTTGGATCAGACTCCCTTCACTGGTTGGGAAAAGACCCTTAGGCTTGAGGAGGTAGCTGCAGCTCTTCCCTTGACCCACCAAGAAGTAATGGACAACTGGGTGACTAGAAGCGGAGTTAAGGGTTTCTTGGCCAAGTTTCTGATTGGTAAAGCTAACAGTTTCTTGAATGACTTGGACTTTAGGGCGTATGAAGACATTCTGGCTCTCTTAATCTATGGGCTAGTCTTGTTCCCTAATCCTGAAAACTTCATCAGTGTCACTGCCATAAGGATCTTCATGTCTCGGAACCCTGTGCCCACTCTCTTGGGTGACATCCTGCAACAACTTTATGCTCGTACTGCCCGAAGACGAGGAACTCTGTGGTGTTGCATTCCTTTGTTAGTGAGGTGGTTTATTTCGCACCTCCCTAAGTTCGTGCTGAAGAACAAAGAAGGAAGAGGTTGGGCTCATAGGTTAATGTCTCTCACTGATAAGGACATCATTTGGACTCTCAGAGGTTTGGATGAGATAGCTGTTATTGATCATTGCGGAGAATACCCCAATGTTCCTTTGATTGGTACCCAAGGAGGAATCTCTTATAATCCATGTCTAGCTCTCCGTCAGTTTGGAAGAGCCAGAAGAGCAGGGCCTCATGAGATGTTGGTGCCTCACATCAGTTTTGAGTTTCAGGTGGATAGTGACGAGCTGCATCGTAGGTTCATCAAGGCTTGGGACAGAATTCACAAAGCTGACCCACAAGAGTTGGGACCAAAGACTTCTCTACCTATGGAAGCCTACTACAAATGGGTTCGCATCCGTGCTCAGAAGTTAGGTATGCCATATGAAGCTGTCAGACCCATCATTCTGGAGTATCCTGATAAAGATGGGGTTCCCCCAACTGTTCTCCCTCCTCAGATACCTACTGATTATGAGACATTAAAGAGGTCTTGGTCGCAACTGCGAGAAGAACGGGATTCTTATCAGGAAAAGTTCAACGAGTAGGAATTGAAGATCCAGAAGCTGACAAAGCAGTTGGAGAATGAGCGAGCTCTGAATGACTACATCCGTACTGAGAAGAGGAGACCTTGGGATCAATGATGAGCTTTGGATGTTCTTTTACAGTTTTATTTTCCTTTTTAGTATTTCCATTCTTTATGTAACGCCTAAGGGCAATCTGTTGAACAATTTAAATTTCAAAGTTGAATCTAATGAAGTGTGTTCCTTTTTGTTTACAAAGTTGATTCCCGATTGTCTTTGAAAACATAAATCATACGCATTCCATTCATCATGAGCATCACAAGTACTCTTCTTTTCAGGTTGCTTACTGTTCTTCGCTGTTTATTTCAGCATCATGAACCCTGAATCATCTACTGAGCAGTCTATCAAGGCCCTTCAGGCGCAGAACGCACAATTTCAAGAGCTGATTATGGGTTTGGCTCAAGGACAGGCGGAACTGAAGGCTCTGCTGGTTCAGAAGAAGAAGAAGAAGAGAACTGTTCTATTCAACACGGGCCAGAGGTTTGGTAATACACTACAGAATGAGGAAGCTGGTTCTTCTATAGGCAAAGACAGTCCCCAGGGGGGAAGAGCTCCAAGTCCGGTGGTCTCTGATAATGAGACTGATTTTAATGAGGAACAGTATCCTCCAGCTGAAGACAGATATAAGCAGTTGGAAGACCGGCTGAATGCCATGGAAATTCAACAAGTGCCTGGTTTGGATTTCGGAGACTTGGGTCTATCTTCTGGTGTGGTCATCCCGCACAAGTTTAAAGCACCATCTTTCGTGAAGTATGATGGGGCGTCCTGCCCTAAGCTGCACCTCAGATCTTATGTGCGGAAGATTCAGCCGTACACAGCGGACAAGAACTTGTGGATCCACTTCTTCCAGGAGAGTCTTTCAGGGACTCATCTCGAATGGTTCTATCATCTGGATGGAACCAAGGTTCGTAACTGGGAGGAGTTGGCTACTGCTTTTTACAAGCAGTATCAATATAATGCCGACCTCGCTCCTACCCGTACCAAACTCCAGGGTATGTCGTTAGGATCGGGAGAAGGTTTCAAAGAGTATGAGCAGAAGTGGAGGGACCTGGCTGGCAGGGTGCAGCCTCCGTTAACTGACCGTGAATTGGTAGATATGTTCTTGGGGACCCTATTCGGGCCATTCTTCAATCATCTTATTGGCAATTCATCTGCAGGGTTCACAGACCTCATTCTGACTGGGGAAAGGATAGAGGCTGGTATGAAGTCAGGCAAGATTCAGAAAGGTGCGTCCTCAAGTGCTGAGAAGAAACCTTTTAAGAAAGAGGCCAGTGCTGTGTATGGGCCTAGGAGGCAAGACAAACCAGAGCGCCGCCAAACTGTCAATGCGGTGGTGATTGCTAAACCTGCTGCTGCTCCTCGGTAAGCTAACCAACAAAGGGCTGAGAGACCCAGAAGAGAATTTACCCAGATGAGCATGACCTTGTCGCAAATCTTGCCGCAGCTGCTATCAACCAACTTGGTGACTGTCAGAGAGGCCCCGAAGGTTGTGAACACTGCATCTCCTAAGTATAATCCCAATGCCCGCTGTGCTTATCACTCCGATAGCCCGGGGCATTCTAATGATGATTGCTAGGCCCTGAGGAATAAGGTGCAGGACCTTATTGATGCGAAGGAGATACAATTTGAGGCGCCTGAGAGGCCAAATGTTATGACTGCTCCTATGCCCCAGCATGGAGTAAATGCCATTGATGAAGACTTGTATTCCATTTTTGTGAATGATGTATCTACTCCTCTGTTGACTGTTAAGAGGAACTTTCTGCTGGCCGGTTTATTTCCGGGTTGTAGCGAGGGTTGCCTTTTGTGTGCTGTTTCCCTTACTGGTTGTCCGTTGCTGAAATTAGGCATCCAAAGCCTGATGGACAACAAAGAAATTCTGTTCAAGAAGACCGCTGTTCCTTTTGTTCCTGTGGAAGAAGTATATGTCGTTACAATTTTCAACAATCCAATCAAGGCTCCCCCGAGGAAGCCAGTTAAAATCATGTCTGTTGCACCATTATTATTACTGTTCCGGGGCCCCTCCCCTATGAATCTGATAAGGCTGTCCCATGGCACTATGGGGCAGATTTATATGTACTTGGAATAAAGCAAGAGTTCAACACTGGTACCAGTATCAGCAATATCACTGGTCCAGCCAAAGTTACCCGCAGTGGCAGGCTCTTCTCGCCTGACATTGCGCCACCAGCTATTTGAAGACCTCTCATAATTACACCTGCAAGTGCGCCTGTTTCCACTTCTGATCCAGTTGCTTCCCCTGCTGCCGAGTCATCTAATACTCGGGGCAAAGGGATTGATGATGAGCCTGCCCAGATGGAGGCGCCAAAGTCTGTGAATGTTGAAGCCTCCCAGCAAGAGATGGAGGAAATTCTTAAGATAATCAAGAAGAGCGACTTTAATGTCGTTGAACAGCTGGGGCATACCCCCTCCAAGATCTCTATGCTCTCATTACTGCTGTGCTCCGAGGCCCATGCCAAGGCCTTGATTTCATTTCTGAAGACGGCCCACGTGCCACAAGAGACCTCTGCAGATCAATTCACTGACTGTGTAGCCAATTTGACAGCTGACAATGGCTTGGGTTTCTCGGACGCTGACCTTACCGCTAAGGGAAAGAACCACAATGACGCCCTGCATGTCTCTATAGAATGCAGGGGCACTACTCTCGCGCACGTGTTGGTGGACACCGGTTCTTCCCTGAATGTATTGCCCAAGAAGGCCCTAGACAGGCTGGATTGTGAGGGCCTGGAGTTGAAACCTAGTAACATCATTGTTAGAGCCTTCGACGGTTCTAAGAGAATGGTCCATGGTGAGGTAGACATTCCTATTCGTGTTGGTTCCCAAGTATTTGACTCAACGTTCTATGTGATGGATATTCGTCCATCTTATTCCTGTTTGCTGGGTCGACCTTGGATTCACAAAGCTGGGGCAGTGACATCCACTCTACACCAGAAGCTCAAGTACCCTGTCAGAGGGAAGATTGTCACTGTGCAGGGGGAGGAAGAATACATGGTTAGTCATTTGAATTCCTTCCGGTATATCGAGATGGACGGGGAGTTTATTGAAACCCCCTTTCAGCATTTTGAAGAGGTACCTCCAACATTGGCAGCAGCAGAAACCGTGGTTGAAGAGGACTTTCCTTTGAAGATGGCTTCTTTGAAGGACGCCCGGGCTGTAATCGAGAAAGGTGAATCTGCTAACTAGGGCAGACTCCCTGATTTCACTCCTAAAACTGACAAATTTGGGCTGGGTTTTACTGCAGAGGCTCAGAGGAATGTACGCAAAGCTAGGATCGGAAGACCTCCCGTGATCATCACCAATCCAGGAGTGAATGCTATTGGGGATGAAGATGAAGTGGAAGAATCAGAGTTCGATAGCTGGATCTACCCGACGACTGAAGGTGGATTGAACAATTGGACCGCAAAAGATCATACACCTGTTACTTTTGTTACGCAGTAATGAATTCCTTTGTTTTTGTTATTTGTAATAAACAATAAACTGAAACTTTATGGCCCGGTGTCTTACCCGGGGCACCGTGGCTTCATTTGTGAGGGCATATCAATTGTCATTTCCATATATCATAAATAAAGACCTTGGACGTTTTTCCGCATTTCAAATCTTGTGCTCCTTTTCTTTCTTTCCTTTCTTTATATTGCAAAACAGCTGTATTTACACACACTCACCCATACAGGTTTCAATCCACTCTGGATCTCACTGGTAACGACTCTGCTACTGCCATTTATGACTTCGAAAATCCGATCAACTTAGCCGAAGACGAAGGTGAAGATGATTGCGAAGTGCCTGGCGAGCTTGCAAGACTGTTACTCCAGGAAGAGAGGGCAATTCAACCACATGAAGAGCCAGTGGAAACGATAAATCTGGGTACTGAGGCAGATAGAAAGGAGGTTAAGGTTGGTGCCAATCTGGAGCTCAGCGTGAAGCAACGGTTGACTCAGTTGTTACATGATTATGTGGAAATCTTCGTCTGGTCCTACGAAGACATGCCCGGGTTGGATACCGACATTGTGGTCCATCATTTGCCTACCAAGGAAGACTGCCCTCCGGTTAAGCAAAAGGTCCGCCGTATGCGTCCAGAGATGTCTGAGAAGATTAAAGCTGAGGTTATGAAACAATTCGACGCTGGGTTTCTAGCAGTGACTTCTTACCCTTAGTGGGTTGCTAATGTGGTGCCGGTACCGAAGAAGGATGGTAAGGTCAGAATGTGTGTCGACTACAGGGATTTGAACAGGGCAAGCCCCAAGGATAACTTCCCATACCTCACATTGACGTTCTGGTTGACAATACTGCTCAGCACAAGGTATTCTCCTTCATGGATGGCTTTTCAGGTTATAACCAGATCAAGATGGCTCCTGAAGACATGGAAAAGACTACCTTTGTTACTCAGTGGGGCACCTTTTGCTACAAGGTCATGCCTTTCGGACTGAAAAATGATGGGGCAACCTACCAACGTGCCATGGTTGCTTTATTCCATGACATGATCCATCATGAGATAGAAGTGTATGTCGACGATATGATTGCAAGGTCTCAAATTAAGGAGGAACACCTTGATCATCTGCAGAAATTGTTTGACCGTCTGAAATTGTACAAGCTGAGGTTGAACCCGAACAAGTGCACCTTCGGGGTAAGATCTGGAAAGTTGCTAGGCTTCGTTGTAAGAGACAAGGGTATTCAAGTGGACCCTGCCAAAGTTAAAGCTATTCAAGAGATGCCAGTTCCCAAGACAGAGAAAGAAATCAGAGGCTTCCTAGGACGTCTGAATTACATTGCTCGATTCATCTCGCATCTAACTGCTACTTGTGAACCAATCTTCAAGCTGCTGAAGAAAGATCAGGTAGTACGTTGGAACGATGAATGTCAGGCCTCTTTTGACAGAATCAAAGAGTATCTCCAAGAACCACCCATCCTTATGACACCGGTTGAAGGGAGACCTCTAATACTATACCTGACAGTACTTGACAACTCAATGGGGTGTGTGCTGGGACAGCATGACGAGTCTGGCCGAAAAGAGCACGCCATTTATTACCTTAGCAAAAAGTTTACCGACTGTGAGACCCGATACTCACTACTCGAGAAAACTTACTGCACTTTGGTATGGGCTGCTCGCCGGCTGAGACAGTATATGCTGACTCACACTACCTTGTTGATTTCAAAGATGGATCCAATAAAGTACATATTTGAAAAGCCTGCTCTGTCTGGGAGAATAGCAAGATGGCAAATGATCTTGACAGAATACGACATCCAGTACACAACTCAGAAAGCTATCAAAGGAAGTGTATTGGCAGACCACTTGGCACACCAGGCAGTAGACGACTATCAGTCAATGAACTTCGAGTTTCTGGACGAGAGCATCATGATAGTAACTGATTGTGAAGTACCGGGACCGGATGAAGGACCTGAGGAAGGATCCCGATGGTCTATGCACTTTGATGGAGCCTCCAACGCTTTGGGTAATGGTATCGGCACTGTGATCATATCCCCTCAAGGAACTCATACTCCACTCACTGCCCGGCTATGTTTCAACTGCACCAACAACATGGCGGAGTATGAGGCATGCATCATGGGTCTTCAAGCTACGATTGACTTAAGGATCAAGTTTCTGAGTGTCTTCGGAGATTCCGCTCTCGTGATCAATCAGATCAAAGGCGAGTGGGATACGAAACATCCGAATCTTATTCCTTACAGAGAATGTGTGTTGACATTGATCCCCCATTTCACAGAGATAACTTTTGAACATTTTCCAAGAGAGGAGAATCAGTTGGCGGACGCGTTAGCTACGATGTCTTCCATGTTCAAATTCAAGTGGGACAATGAGGCTCCCCGGGTCATTATCTGGAAATTGGACGAACCTGCATACTGTTGTGATCTTGAGGCTGAAACAGTGACTGAGGCTAAAACAGTGACTGAAAAACCCTGGTACCATGAGGTAAAGAGGTATTTGGAAGCTCAGGAGTATCCTGAAGGTGCATCTGTCAATGATAAGAAGTTTCTGAGAAGGTTCGTAGCGAAGTTCTTCCTCGGCAACGGCATCCTGTACAAGAGAAACCATGATTCGACTTTACTGCGTTGTGTGGATAAGACTGAAGCAGAAAAGATCATGGCAGAACTACATGAAGGTACCTTCGGAACACATTCCAGTGGACACACCATGGAAAAGAGAATCCTTCGGGCAGGATATTACTGGTCCACAATGGAAGCTGATTGTTACCAACATTCTCGGACATGTCATAAGTGCCAGATTTATGCTGATAAGGTGCACGTTCCTCCAGTTCCTCTAAATGTCCTGACTGCACCTTGGCCTTTTGCAATGTGGGGCATAGATATGATCGGTGAGATTAAACCTACGGCATCCAATGGACATCGCTTCATCCTGGTAGCGATCGATTACTTTACAAAGTGGGTTGAAGCATCCTCTTATGCTACAGTAACCAAGAATGTCGTGGCACGGTTCATTCGGCATAACCTGATCTGTCGATACGGTGTCCCAGAAAGGATTATTACAGACAACGGTACCAATCTCAATAACAAGATGATCACTGAGCTCTGCGAGCAATTCAAAATATAGCACCACAACTCTTCTCCTTACCGGCCGAAGATGAATGGGGCTGTAGAAGCAGCTAATAAGAATATCAAGAAGATTGTGTAGAAGATGACGGTGACCTACAAAGATTGGCACGAGATGTTACCGTTTGCTCTACATGGGTACCGTACCTCAGCAAGAACGTCAACCGGGGCAACTCCTTTCTCCTTGGTCTACGGTATGGAGGCAGTCTTACTGATCGAAGTGCAGATACCCTCTCTCCGGATAATGAAGGATGCAGATCTAAGCGAAGATGATTGGATCCAGACACGACTTGATCAGCTAAATTTAATCGACGAAAAGAGACTTACTGCTATATGTCATGGTCAGACGTACCAAAAGCGAATGATCAGGGCATTTAACAAGAAGGTCAGACCACAAGAGTATCAAGTTGGGGATTTGGTAATCAAACACATCATCCTTCCTCAGAGTGATCCCAGGGGCAAATGGACCCCTACATACGAAGGGCCATTTGTGGTTAAACATGTGTTCTCAGGAGGAGCCATGATTCTAACTACTATGGATGGTGACGACCTTCCTCACCCCGCCAATGCAGACATAGTAAAAAGATACTACGCATGATAAAAGACCCGCTAGGTTGACATACCTAGGAAAAAATTAGGGCTTCCCGGCGAACCAAAAGGGTTCGGGCAAAATGAAGGGATGAAATGAAAAAATCTGTACACCCGGCAAGTCGAAAACCTGAAAAGGCGGCTTGGGCAAAAATGGGTATCCCGGTGGACTGAAAACCCGAAAGGGCGGTCCAGGCAAAAATTAGGGATTAAAGCGTAATACTATGTCTCATTGGATCACATTGCATCCAGAATCCGGTATCCACTGACAAGTTCAAAAGGCATCAATCAATCAGCTTCATCATCAACTGAGCAGCAAAGTGATGAGACGCTCGAAGATATAAAGGCGATATCAGAGTTAGAACCCAGTGGGATTATTCTTTTCACGTAGCTGTTTTGTTTTCCCTTTGTACAAATTGTATAAACTCTTTTGTTCGGCGGCGTTCTCCTACTAGGACGTCAACCTCTTGTACATAAACGCCTATTTACAGGCAAATTCAAAAATCAATATAAATTCACTTTTCAGCTAAATTGCCAATTGTTTTTTCCTTTTTCTGTTTTGTTTTGCGAAGAACGTCCAAGGTTCAAATTGTGATATATGAATTTGACAATAATTGTTAACTCATAAATATTTGCATACGAAACAAAGGATTAATTACAGGTAACATTAGAAACAGGGGCAATAATGAGTTGTCTAAGCGATCTAATTGCTCTGTCCACCAAGGTACCAAGGTAAGTTCGGCCGAAGAATACAACCAAGATATCTTAATTCCCCAGAGAGTGAGCCAGCAAGTCAATGCACTCTCCCCAAGCAGAGTTATCCTTTCAGCCTTAAGGAAGTTGGGTATCCTCCAGCAGATCTCAACATTCCCCAGCACAATATACGAATATTCTTAACAAGCATCCCCGGCAGTCTTGATCTAAGATTGTTCCCCGGAGGTATACCAGACATTCAGTGGAGCCACTTCCCCAGTATATCTCAAAAATTTCCCCAGGAGAGTCCAATCAAAGTTTCCCCAGGAAAGTGGAATCCATCTCCCCAGCAGGAAGTTTATCCCCAGTAGATTCTGGAAGCTTCCCCCTGCAGAGCACGAACGCGTCTCCCGGCTTTATTCAAAGGTTATTTCCCTACCAGGATATAACTGGGTTATCCTCAGCCAAAATCCACAGAAAGATCTTCCTCGGCGAAGTCTCCCCATCCCCAGCGGAGTCTATTAATTCCTTCAACATAACATAACAACGGTATCCCCAGCGGAGTTATCATCAGCAAAATATCTCTCTTCCCACAGAGTATTGTTCCCCAGCAAGGTCGCTAGAATAATTTTCTCCCCGCAGAGTAATCCATTCGCCAAGTTTATTCCCCAACGGAGTCATCTTCTCCTACCGGTATTCTTGCAACAATCGTCCCCAGCGGAAACAAAGCTCTATTCAGCATCAGCCCAGGATTTAACTTCCCGGCACTCGTCAAAGATTCATTTTCCCAGACAAAAACATACATTCATGAGCAACACATCTTCATACATTATAGCATGCACATACGCATCATAAACATACAATCTCACTTATTTTTTAGAACATCACGCATGTCATACATCATGACATTGCACGCAACTAACGTTTTGTCTTTTCAGGACAAAGGTTAATACAAAGATAATTACTATCAACGGTCGCAACTAAAGATCCGATTCCTGTATCTCGCCAGGGTGTATCTGTTGACGATCGATTCCAGACCCGATTCCTGTATCTTGCCAGGGTGTGTCTGAAGAGTTTGAGGATCCGATGCCTGTATCTTGCCAGGGTGTATCCGTTGAAGACTAGCAGTACCAGACCCGATTGTTGTATCTTGCCAGGGTGCGTCTGAAGAGTTCGAGGATCCAATGCCTGTATCTTGCCAGGGTGTATCCATTGACGACTAACAGTACCAGACTCGATTCCTGTATCTTACCAGGGTGCGTCTGAAGAGTTTGAGGATCTGATTCCTGTATCTTGCCAGGGTGTATCCGTTGACGACTAACAGTACCAGATCCGATTCCTGTATCTTGCCAGGGTGCGTCTGAAGAGTTTGAGGATCCGATGCCTGTATCTTGCCAGGGTGTATCCGTTGACAACTAGCATTACCAGACCCGATTCCTGTATCTTTCCAGGGTGCGTCTGAAAGGTTCTCTCATCGTCCCGTTGAGGTAGTAATCGCCCAAAGGTTCTCTCATCATCCCGTCGAGGTAGTAATCGCCCAAAGGTTCTCTCATCATCCCGTTGAGGTAGTAATCGTCCAAGGTTCTCTCATCGTCCCATTGAGGTAGTAACCATCCCTGATCCGTTCATCACATCATTATCAACAAAAACCTTTTGAAGCTCCAGACTCGATTCCTGTATCTTGCCAGGGTGCGTCTGAAAGGTTCTCTCATCGTCCCGTTGAGGTAGTAATCGCCCAAAGGTTCTCTCATTGTCCCATTGAGGTAGTAATCGCCCAAAGGTTCTCTCATCGTCCCGTTGAGGTAGTAACCATCCCTGATTCATTCATCACCTTTTGAAGCTCCAGACTCGATTCCTGTATCTCGCCAGGGCACGTCTGAAGAGTTTGAAGATCCGATTCCTGTAACCAGCCAGGGCACGTCTATGTAAAGAATTTTAAGACCAACTCCTGTAACAGGCCAGGTAATTATCTTTCTTTTTCAGGTACGCAAGTTCTCGCTAAGGAAACTCTTACGCGATCGACACCCAGATGGCATCTATAAGCCCATCCACCTATCCGTCACCTCTCAACATGGCATCTGTAAGCCCATCTTCCTATCCATCAATCTCCAAATGGCATCTGTAAGCCCATTCTCCACATCATACTGCTGACATTCTATAATGTGAGTGCAAATTTCTGGGCACTCTAGTGTTCAATCATCTTCCACCTTCGGATTACGAAAGGCACGTCAGCCAATCTACACCCTCAGGTCTAAGAAGATTGAACAGGGGCAACTGTTGTACCCCAAAATTTTCCCTCCCATATTCTTCAAGGTTTGCTAAGATCATGCTTCAAAATCTCCAAAGGGGTGCACAGTCCAACTGCCTCCTAACAGTCAAAAATTAGGGTTTTTGTGCTGACAAAGAAATTGAAGTTTCCAAGGGTCCAAAAAAGTCTCACATGCCTACATACATTGTCAAGCATCCATATGCCAAGTTTCAAGACTCACAGTATCAAACTGCACAGTCAAAAACCCTAAATGCTTCATAGTCAACTGCAGGGGCAAAATGGTCATTTGACAGTCAAAAGTCCAAATTTTTGACCAACATCTTATTTTGAAGCCACAAACATCATTTTATCAATTCTTGATCATGATTCTCAAAGCATGGCTCAAAAAGTCTCAAGATGCAAAAGTTTCTATTTTTGGACAGCTGAAAAAGTCAACTGCAAATTGACCAGGGCATAACTTCCACATGGTCTATCAGAAAAATTCCATCCAAAGCTCATTTTGAAGAGAATTAAATTTCCTACAACTCATCTTCACACTTCAAGTCCAAGAAATGCTCTCACAAAAAGTTATCAATCTCAACATTATAGGTCATTTTCAAAAGTCAACAAAAAGGCACTTTAAGTCAAAGACCATAACTTGAGATTGGTAAATCAAAATGACATGCGACCAAAGGCATTGGTTAGAGGACTTCAAGACCTTTCCAAAATGTCCAAGAACATGATCAAAGCTTAAAAATTGAGCAAGATGTGCCTTGTGGAAGTTGGGAAATTTTTGGGAATTTTGAAAAGTCAACTTTGCTTCAAATGCCTCAAAATTGCTAATGGGCCCCAATTTCTTCCATGAATCATCACCCAAAGGCTATGCATGACCCATTAAGCTAAAAGGGAGTTATTTTCTTATTTTTAATTAATTAATTGAATTTTTAATCTTATTAATTCATTTAATTAAATTTAATTATGAGAAAAATACTAAATAATGATTTCAAATCTTTTTGGTGCAGCAAATCCTTTCATCATGACTTAAATATTTCATGTACCAATCTCAAGAGGCAAAATCTTCCAAAATAGGCAAGTTTCCATGGCAAAAAGATGGGATTTGATATCATTGAAAACCAAATATTTGAATCATGAATGCAAAGACTTTGGGCTTGGTTTTTCTAACCTAATTCCATCTACATATATATGCAAACATAACCCTAATGCCCAAGACAGAGAAGCTGCGCTGAAACCTCAAGAACACTTTGCAACTTTTGACAAAAAATCTCAAAACTGAAAACCTAGTTAGAGCTCGTTTCAAAGCAAAAAAACCATTCCAATACATTCCCGACACATCCAGGAAACTATTCCAATCAAAGCCAACCCTCCATACTCAAGAAATCGGTATAACAGAATCAAACTTTTCTTGAAATTTTCCTTAATCGTGTTTTGATTTCTAGGCATTATTCATGCATTTTTATTGTTGATTTACACTAACATGAATGTCTTGAAGCTATTGGTGTCCTTGAATTGAATTAATACTGCCTGTGTCAAAAGTTGCCATGAACGGATATTAGGGTTTCTGAAGCTTTGATTTGGGGTTTCACACATAAGGAAAAATCAGGCCATGAAACCAGTACCATTGGAATCGTGACATCAAAACGAATTGAAATCACCCATCGCGCCTTTTTTATGCTTGCTTAAATTCTATTCTCTATTTTTCAGGTTTGAGTTTAGTGGGGGTTTAAAACCCCCGCTATTTGATATTGTTTACAGGTAAAGAGACGAAGACGAAGCTGGTGTGTCCATACGTGACTGGATGGTTTGAATATTCGCGCGTGATTTTTTATTTTATACCAATAGCATTCGTTTTCACATATAATAATCACGTTCTATTATTCATACAAATAAACGCGTTGGTTGGGTTGGTTAATGTGCTGGCTTGCAGGTATTGGGACCTGGGTTCGATTCCCAGGTCCCCTATTATATTTCATAATTTTGTCCATAACGTGCTTCTGTGTAGCGCCTCTTCCAAGGTCCATCATGCAACCCTATATCCAAGCCTGCCAAGTGTCCCAGAGACTCAATCTGATGGCTATCACATGAATTCCACCATGCACGCCAGTCAATGGATCTGTACGCAAACGCTGAAAGTCAAAACGGGCTTGGGATCAATGGGCCAAATTCCTTGCAATTAACCTCCAAAGGGGCCAGATACCCCCATGGTTTGTCCAATTTTCAACTTTTATTTATTCTTTCTATTCTTTTATTTGTTTTTTTAATTAATTGTTTCCTTTAAATTACACAAAAATTAATTTTTCATAATATAAAATCCAAAAAAGTCAAAAATAAAAATATGTTTATTTAATATTTATTTCATTAATATTTTTTGTAAATAAAATTTTAATAATCAATTTAGTTTAATTTAGGGTTTTAAATTTTAATGTTTTTTTCTTAAATAACTAAAAAATATAGAAATTAGGTTTTTAGCATTTTTTATTCTCTTTTCTTAATAAATAACTTTTTCTCCTTATTATTATTATTAACTATTAATTAATTTTGTAAATAAACATGTCATTAATTAATTAGGGTAAATTAGGTCAAAACTTAAATATTTTTCTTTAACAATTAAAAATAATTTAGAACTAGGTTTTAATTTAACTTTTAATTTAATTAATTTCCTTTATTTTCATTAAATACAAAAAAACATAAAAAATAACTTCTTTTCTTTATTAAATAATTTAATTAATTTTTAATTTCATTTAATTTCTTTAAAGGGTCCAACGCCCTCGAACTCTCGATTCTAATTTCTTTTCGCGCGTGTATTCTTATGTTTCTTTTAAATCTTATGTAATTGTCCCAAAGCCTTGTAATAGTAATTAGGGAACTTATTTATTTTCCGCATTTTATTCAAAAACGGGTCTTTGTTAATTTGGCGATGTATAGACCCGCGCCTTGTAATAGCGTAGGACCTTTATTTTCCGCATTTTAATTTCCGCACCTTTAAACTGTTAATCACATGAAAGAATGAATGGCCCAAATAAAATCAAAGCGTAGCTCACCCAATGCATGATCAAGATAAAATATAATTGAAAATGACACACAATTCACACACCACTCTTAGGGTACGCCTCACTGTTGCCTTGCCCCTCAAAACGTGGTCGTCGAGTATAAGACGTTTTAGTAAGTCCTTATGTCCATGAAGATGGCATAAGGGTAGCTTCTAAGGTGTCCTACTATTGCTCTAGTGACCACACTGTCCCTAACCCTCGAATTGACCCGAACACCTCCAACGGTGGTGCTACCTACCTCTCAAGGGTGGGATGGCACTACCTTAAGGACATTTACACAGCCTAATTCCTTAGGGTAGGTAGAAGACTCATAGATACTTGCTCTAATTCAAAAAAAATCAAATCAAAAACTCTTTTCACACCGACACTTTTTTCAAAAAGCTTTCAAAAACAACTTTTCAAACACTCTTGAGGACTGATACAAGAGTCAATCTGAAACTTTAAACGAAACTTTTTCAAACCCACTCACATTTTGAAAAGCAAACAAACATTTTGAAAACACAAATGAGCAAGTATCTAAGAGCCCATGGATAACCATGGATAGAAAGGGTGCTAACACCTTCCCTTTCTATAAATCTACCTCCCGAACCGAGAAACTATCTCATAAGGAATTTTGCTGTGCTTTTGTCCTGTCCATGTTGGAGAAAATAAAAGACGGTGGCGACTCTTGCTTACCGCGACATTTCGCGATCCAGCGTTAAACAGTCAGTTCCAGATCCACCGATCACAGATAACAATTTAAAGATTCGATGAACCTGGACATTGCTATGAGCTTGACTCTAACGCATAAAAGCCATGGTACCATGAGGTGATGAGATGCCTTGAAGCACAAGAGTATCCAGAGGGGGCATCTATCAATGACAGAAAGTTCTTGCAAATATTTGCAGCCAAGTTCTTCCTAAGTAACAGGATATTATACAAGCGCAACAATGATTCAACTCTACTCCGATGTGTGGACAAGAAGGAGGAAGAGGAAATTATGGAAGACATGCACGATGGTCTCTTTGGTACTCACTCAAGTGGACATACGATGGCTAAGAAAATCTTAAGAGCCGGTTACTATTGGTCAAAAATGGAGACTGATTGCCATCGACATTCAAGAACTTGTCACAAATGCCAAATCTACGCTAACAAGGTCCATGTGCCTCCTATCCCTCTGAATGTCATGGCCGCTCCATGGCCATTTTCAATGTGGGGCATTGACATGATTGGAGAGATCAAGCCTACCACCTCCAACGGACATCACTTCATTCTTGTTGCTATCGACTATTTTACCAAATGGGTCGAAGACGCTTCTTTTTCCCCAGTCACCAAGAATGTGGTAGCCAGATTCATCAAACACAACCTCATCTTCCATTATGGTATCCCCGATAGGATCATCACCGACAATGGGACTAACCTCAACAATGATATGATTACTGAGCTTTGCACTCAGTTTAAGATCAAGCATCACAATTCTTCTCCATATAGACCAAAAATGAATGGAGCGGTCGAAGCGGCCAACAAAAATATCAAGAAGATTATGCAGAAGATGGTAGTAACCTATAAGGATTGGAATGAGATGTTGTCGTTTGCTCTACATGTCTACCGTACTTCAGCTAGAACATCAACTGGGGCAACTCCTTTTTCCTTAGTCTATGGCATGGAAGTTGTTTTTCCAGTGGAAGCTCAAATTCCCTCGCTGAGAATTATGAATGAGGTAGGCCTAGGAGAAGACGAATGGATTCAAACGAGATTGGATCAACTGAACTTGATCGATGAAAAACGATTAGCTGTTGTTTGCCATGGTCAGACGTACCAAAAACGGATGATCAAGGCTTTCAACAAAAAGGTCAAGCCTCGAGTATATCAAGCTGGTGACTTGGTGATAAAACGCATCATTCTACCACAAGGCGACCCCAGAGGTAAATGGACTCCCACCTATGAAGGGCCATTTGTTTTCAAAAGAGTTTTCTCTGGCGGTGCCATGATACTGACTACCATGGATGGTGAAGATTTCCCACATCCTATAAACGCATACATAATTAAAAAATACTATGCATAGGAGACCCGTTAGGTTGAGACACCTAAGCAAAATAAGGGCATTCCGGCAAACCAAAAGGTTTGAGCAAAAATTAGGGATATAGGAAAAAGATTGTACACCCGGCAAGTTGAAAACCCGAAAGGATGACTTGGGAAAAAAAGGGTATCCTGGTGGACTGAAAACCCGAAAGGGCGGTCCAGACAATAATTAAGGATTAAAAGCGTATGACTATGTCCCGTTGAATAAACACAGTCAATTTTATCACCAAGGTCCAAGTTCAAACGGTCCAAGATCAATCCAATCAGCTTCTATCAACAACAAGGGATATTCGAAGACATTGGGGAAATAGTTGAATTAGAAGGCAATGAGATCTTTTCACATGGTTATTTGTTTTCACTCTCAATTTTGTTTCCCTTTTGACGATTTCCTCTTACTAGGATCTCCGTCTATCTGTACAAAAAACGCCTATTCATGGGCAAAATATCAATACAAATATACTTTGAAGTGCAAAATTTCTGTCTTTGTTTAGAATGCAAATTTGTCCAATGAATAAAATTGAATGAACATATGCATATGAACATAATTAAAACTTTTGGAACATGTGTCCTGCTAAGAAGCAGTAAGCTTCTCTTTAATGTATACAAAATATCCCCAGAGTTATCTCATCATCATTATCCCCACAAAGACAGTTGCAATAAACCTTTCCCCAACCAAGTTCAAATTTCCTCAACAATACAACAATCAAGACACCACAAAGTTCCCCACTGAGCCTGTCTTCCCCAACTAAGTATCTTCCCCAGCCAAGGTTATTATCCCCAAACGGAGTGTATCCTCCCCAGTTGAGTGTATCCTCCCCAAGTTGAGTCCGTCCTACCCGACTGAGTCTACACTCTCCAATTTTAATTTTCTTTCAGATTATTGCAAACCATAGGGCCACAACCCCTGATCCCCAATGAAGCCGTCAACAAAAGCCTTTATTATTTCCAAAAGGATACTATGAAGCCTGGACCCGACCAGATACTAGCACAATTTTCAAGTAATTACTGAAACCTGGACCCGACCAGATAACAATTTAAATACCTGAAACCTGGATCCAACTAGATAACAGTTAATCTCAATTTCAAGATGCTATGAATCCTGGACCCGACTAGATAATAGTCTAATTCTTCAAAGATATAGAAGAACCTGGACTCGATCTGTCCAAGGTTTAACTTCTTTCCCTCAGTAGATTTTGCCTCTGACCCAACAAATTACTGAGAAACCTGGACCCGACTGGATGTCTGTTTTCAATTCCATATTTTCAAGCAAGTTATTGTGAATCCTGGATCCGACCAGATCGCAATTACCCTCAGAGATTCGTTGTGAAACCTGGAAACCGACCATATAACAAATATATCCCCAAATAGTTTATTGTGAAACCTGGACCCGACCAGATAGCAATTGACCTCATCAATCTCAGAAATCTGCAAAGCCTGGACCCGACCAGATAATAGTTTTTCAAACAGTTTATTGTAAAACCTGGAGCCCGACCAGTTAACAATTAACTATGATACCTAGAGAGACACTATGAAGCCTGGACTCGACCAGATAATAGTACGACTTTCCAAAAAAACATGAAACCTGGACCCGACCAGATAGTAGTTACCACTTCAAGTTACTGCAAAGCCTAGATCCGACCAGATAACAGTTAACTTCTGCATTCCCAGCAAGTTGTTGTGAAGCCTGGATCCGACCAGATAACTATTCAATCTCAAGAAAATTTTCTGAAAATCCTGGAATCCGACCAGATAATAGTTAATTCGTCTCTTTCCCTAGTAAGTTATCGTGAAGCCTGGATCCGACCAGATAGTAGTTGACTACTTCCTCCTCAGCAAATTGTGAAGCCTGGATCCTACCAGATAATAGCTGACATTCAAGAGATAATCTTCCGTGAGAGCATCCTTTCAACAAAATTTGAAGATATGCATATTCTTCATCCCCAATGGCAATCAGGGATTCAACCCCCCAAATACATACCATATGGTAATCAGGGATTTATTTTCCCGGACAAAAACATACATCTCACATTCATACATCATAGCATGTACATACCATATGCATAATACCACATCTGGTGAACATCATGCAGGCATCTGCATTTTACTAACTCTTTTTCTCACAGGTAAAACATCAAGTTTATAGTATAAATCAACAAAAGATTCGTGTTGATGCTTCTTCCAGTGTTTACCAACATTCCTCCAAATGGCATCTATAAGCCCATTCACCATCCATCTTCGAGTGCAAATTTTTGGGCACTCTAGTGTTCAATCATCTTTCACCTTCAAGTCACGAATGGAGGATCCTCCAATCTAACTCTTCAGGTTTAATAAGATTAAACATGGGAAGATGTTGTACCCCAAAATTTTACCTCTCATTTATCAAATATTTTCTCACAAGGATCTCTCTTGGTTCAAGACTGCACTAGGATTGATCAGCTCAAGACACCTCCTTAAACACTGATGACCAAAATTACGGTTTGAGATTGCACAAGGATAATTGAACTTTAAATGCTTCAATTACTTTAATGGATAATTATGGACCCCCAAGATTACTCATGTCAAGTTTCAAGCCTTGGATCACATTTTTGCTCAGTCAATTGAGCAGTTGACCTAAAAATCAACTGTATTGGGGAAAAAGTCAACTATGGCCAATTTACAGTCAAAATTCATAATTTTTGTTCCAAATAAATATTATAAACTCATATGTATCATTTGATCAAGTTTGGAGCATAATTACCCAAGAAATTTGATCAAATCATCAAAAGGGCAAAATGGTCAAAATTAGGGTTTTGATTGAGAAAGGCAATTTCTGATTTTTGACCTGGAAAATGGTCAATTGGTTTGAAGCATGATTTCAATAGTTCAATTGCATCATTTTTACCTAATGGAATGACCTAAAACATCGCTCAAGATCAATTGGATTGATAGTGAATTTTCAATCAACTGATCAAAAAGTCAACTAACTGTACACTGAAAAATCAAACTTTGACTTTTTGGTCAGAATTCAATGTCAAAGATCACAATTCATCAAAACATGTCAAAATATGAAACTTATTCATCAAGAAATCAAAAAGTCAAGATTTCATTTTGAAAAGTCAAAGTTTTCTAAGTGTTTAAACTTCATGTTTTTTCATAAATTTAGGGCAATTTTTCACCATGATGCAAGAGGATTCAGAAGAAACTTTCAACATGAAAGTTGTAGATCTACATGATATCTACAACATTTATTTACACAACTTCTCCTAAAAATGCTTGGATCTCAAGTTATTAATTCATAAAGTCATGGTCTTGAAATTGGACACTTAGTGAAATTTTGCCCTAGTTTTGGTCAGGATTTTGACCTATCTTCATGGAACTTTTTCATATAGTTCCAAGGGTAATTTTAAAAAGTGATTCAAAGAAGGTTTGTAGAGAACATTACAATATTTCCAAAATGTCCAAGAACTCCTTGAGATCATTCTTGAGTAGGGAGAATCGAAGAGATGAAGTTAGGGTTTTCACACTTGAATTACAAGTCATTTTGTGATGAAGAAAAATTCAATTTCAAACCTATGCTGCACAATCTTGTTTTGCAGTCCTATAAACCTCAAGATATATCTATAATCAGAATATTACACTTGATTTTGAGCTATTATTCACTTGATTCAAGCTTTGTCCAAGTAAATTTTCCATCAATGGAACAAAGTTCACACTTCCATTTTGGAAAAGTGACTTTAATCACAAAGTCAACTTGTATGGAGCTTTGCACATGTTCTTTCTTCACAAGCATGCTCTATAAAATCAGAACAAACATGCTTAAAGTTGCAAGCCACCCTACAAGACATGTACCTTGCATTGAAACCATGTTTTTCAAGATAACTTCAAAAACAAGTCAAAAACTCATAACATGTGATCTTTGTTTTCTGACCTCCTCAAGTCCACTAACCTTTTCCATATAATTATACAAGTGTATTGCAAGATAACACACGATGGAACAAGCCCTCAAACTCCCCAAAACCAGAAATTGCCATACAAGCACAAAAACTTGTCATTTCTGACTTTGAACTTCAATCTTCAAAATCACTCGTGCATTTCTTGGCCTTTTTGTTTCAAAAGCTTCGTAATACCAAATGCAAACCATCCATGTCCCTGTTTGCAAACTGTAACCTCATCTTCATCAACTTCCATAGCCAAAAGTAGAGCATTGTAGTTGGACTTCTCCAGGCCATTTCAGCCACCCTTAGCTCAAGCCAGCCATTGCATTAGCTTCCTAGAGGTCCAAGGAAGCTAACTTGATCATCACTACTTCCTAAAACAAGCTCAAATCCATTTCACGATTTCCAGTTTTGAGGTATTTTTCTTGAACTTCTATCTTCATATTTAGGCATTGTTAAGCTTTGATTTGTGAAGATAAAATGTAGTCACCATTGCCACGAAGCTGTACATGTCCATAGTTTGCATTTATATGGCCTGAGCTTAGAGAATTTTAGAGTTGAAGTTTTCTGAAATTTTTAGGTTTTGAATTAGGGCCAGATAAATTCTCATTCACCTTTGATTATTAGCTTAAGTTATTTACATGGTTGGATTCGTGGGAAGAAATACCACAACTTTCATGTTTGAACTTTTCATTTTTGTTGAGAAATGAAAAAGATACAGGTCCTTTGGCTGGAGGTTGAAGATGAAGTGTAATCAGGGTGCGTTTTGTATCATATATTTATTGTTTTCCTTATATCAACGAATGTATAGCCACCCCAGTGGTAAGGCAGCACGCTGGTAACCTCAAGGTCACGGGTTCAAGACCCAGCGCTACCTTTTGTTTTTCACATTTTTTGTTTGTTTGCAGCGCCTGGTCTTTAGGATGGGCCTAGTCTTTTTTTCTTCACAACACCATTTGTTACTGATTAACCCCCTGACTCTTTTCTTTACATTTTATTTTATTTATTTATTTTTTCTTCATTATTATTATTATTATTATTATTATTATTATTATCATTATTTTCATAAAATCATAAAAAATCCAAAATTATTTTATTTATTTTTTATATACCCATGTATTTTATTTTCCATAAAACAAAAAGATAAAAAGTATTTTCTTAAAGACAAATTAATTTCTTTTTTTTCTTAAATAATTAATTCTTAGACTTAGGATAAATTAATATGTTATTTTATTTATTTTTTAGGTAAAATTAATTTAGAACCTAGGTTATTGATTAATTAATTTTCATTTTATTTTCATTAATTTAAAACCTTTTTCATAAAAAAAACCTAAAATTCCTTTTCAAATTAATTTCTTTTCTTAATATGTTTAAGTTAATTTTAATTAATTATTTTCTTTCATTAGGACAAAAAACCCCTTTCATAAAAAACAACAAAAATCATTTCTTTTTTCCATTTATATTCTTGTAATTTTATTTTCAATTTTGTACAATATTCAATATGGTCGTAATAATATAATTAGGTTTTATTTTCTTGCAATCCCCATTTGTAAATTTGTACACCCCCCTCCCCTAATGATGTAATATCGTAGTAATTTTACTTTTCTCAATTTATCGCTTTATATATATGGTAGTAATTAGGGTTTGTATGGAAAGACTAAAACCAATCAATTAGCAAACCCTAATCAAAGACAAATCAAGCATGAAAAATCAATACACTTGCACACAAGCACCCCTAAGGTAAAATCCACTTGGTTGCCTTACAAAATGGCCATGTTATGCATGTGAGGTATCTTAGCAAAAACAAACAAACAAAAGATCATAGTCTCTCGATGACACTATCTATGTTGCCTTTCAAAATGATCTTAGTCCCTAAAGAAAAATTATAAGATACCTTGAAACATTTCTAATCATGCTTATACGATGACCCACGCCCGTCCCGTTTACATCCAAAGATTGAGTTACTTACCAAATCAATGGTAAGATAACAATGTCAAATGAGAAAGGAGATGAACATAAAAGAATTTTGAGTAGAAAGAATGCCCCTAGTTACTTTCTCAATTTCAAAACAAAACATCATTGCTATCTTCAAAACAAACACCAAACACTTTCAAAACATTTTTCAATTAAACTTGAAAACATTTTCAAAAGATCAACACTTTGTATACATTCTTACGAACGAGAATCATTACAAAGTTTGCCTAAACGATGGCGCCTTTTCAAAATACTTTCAAAAACCACACAAAGCACATTTTCAAACAAAAGAAAGTGATCTATCAAGTAACTAAGAGCCC
Organism: Vicia faba; assembly: GCA_948472305.1. Classification (NCBI taxonomy): domain Eukaryota; kingdom Viridiplantae; phylum Streptophyta; class Magnoliopsida; order Fabales; family Fabaceae; genus Vicia; species Vicia faba. The sequence goes on from CATIWC010001147.1 coordinate 333,813, forward strand.
ATGGAAAACCATGGATGAAAAGGGTGCTAATACCTTCCCTTTTCATAATCTACCCCCCGAACTCAAGAAATAATCTCAAAGGTCTTTCATGTGCTTTTTCACCTTTCCTTTTGGATAAAAGAAAAGTCGGTGGCAACTCTTGATAACCGCAACAATTGCGATCAAATGCAAAAGAACCAAGTCATTTCTCCCACCGTATCACACATACCATAACCCTCTCAAAATATCTGTTTGGCCACCTTGAAACACCATGTTTCAGTCGTGGAACAACAACAAAACAGACCTTCATCTTCACTACCACACAACCATTAAACCGAAAACCATCCTTCTAATGTTTCAAGGTAACCTAATCTAAACCATTATGCATAAAGCAGATCCAAACCATGAGTTTATCTCAATCCTATAATAGATTCACAAGACACTTGAACAACTAGTGCAAGCTCTAGTTTTGTTGGTTTTGCGAGGTTTTTCTCTTCAGTTTTTCGGTTGATGTCTTTTGTTAATTTCTATGCAGGTTATGAAGTCAATTCAAGTGTGAAATGTTGTGTTGCTATAGTGTTGGTTACGCGGTCATATCATTCATCATTTCTTAGAAGTAATCATGTATGTGTGGCAGATGAAGTGTGACATAAATGAAGTGTGAAGTGTGAAATTCGAGTGTATTTTGATTTTCTAATAGATTTATGTTTGGGAAGTGTGCAATTTGTAGGTCTGTTAAAGATATTTAAAGGTAGCCCTGACAACTATTTAATCACTGTCTACTATTGTATATAATTCTTGAGTTAATTTTTGGTCCAAAAGATTCACAGCAGAAGAAGGAAAATTCTAGGAACTAACTACAACATGTTATGAAAGTAACTTCTTGTAGCAGTAAAAAATTGTTGAAATTCTCATGAGATAGCATGACAAAAGCTAATTTCTTATTTTATGTTAAATTTTGCAGGTTGTTACAGCTGGTGCAAACCCTGTTCTTATTACACGCGATGTTGACAAGACATCGAAAGATCTTGTAGCTGAGCATAAGAAATTGTCGCAATAGGTGAATCATTTAATTCTTCAACTTTCAGTTTTGTCTAAAGATTCAATTTTTATGGTTTTTTTTGCTACATTTGTGTTTTATTCTTTGTTTTGATGTTCTTTTATCTACCGTATCAACATCTTTTTTTGTTAGCTTCTCTAATGTTTTAGGTTTGTTCAGGTTACATAGTGATGCAAGGGATTAACAACTATACCAAACTAGAGTAACTCCATTTGAATGGACACAAAACAAAGAGGAAAATAAAATTCTTAATTCTTTCTTAGCATTTTCCATGATACAAGAGTGCCATAAATACAAAGTATAAATCAACTTAATGGGCCAGGCCCAACTACAAAAGACAAATACCGTTTTAATTAATAGTGACATCCTATTACTTGGGCACATAATCAGCCAAATGTTTGGGCCTGCTTCTAATGCGTATGGGCCTTGTATCATTACTATCCTGCCCAAAAACACCATTGTCCTCAAGGTGGGGTTTCAGAGAAGACTAGGGGTGGCGAAAAGCAGCAGCCCAATTAAAGGGCCCAATAGTGGAATCAGTGGAAGTTATTAGAGGCCCAAAATATTGTGGTGGAAATTGACAAGTGGGGTTCTGCATGTACGCTGGTGGGCCCAACAGAGACATTATGAGGTGTAATAGTAGGAGCCTTGGAAGAGATAAAGTAACTATAACGATTGGGAGGATCTAGGGCTAGGAATTGGGTGAAAAAACATCCAAAGCATCATGTGGCTCAGATTGAAACGGGTGGATATCTTTAGAACTTCCCAACACATCATTAAGGGAAACGTGTTCCCAATGTAGGACAGATAAGAAGGCGTGTTTGTACTTTGCACGTTGTCCTTTAGAGTTACTTCACTTGAGTCTAAAGGTGGTACTAGTTGAAACTTATTTTTTCTCTGAGTGCCTTTTCCTTTATTCAAGCTAAGATCTGGTGTCCCTTCTCTCACAACTGTGCCTTATTCTTCCCCGACTCCAGAAATGGTGCATGCCTCTACAGTGGTTGTTGGTGGAGTTTTGTTGTGGTCGCTGAATCTGAAAGATTCTCATCGAAAATTTGAAACTCTGGTGGTAAAGGAGTGAACTGTTTTGAAGGATTGGTTCCATGATAGGCGCAGAGTTGAGATACATGGATCACATGATGAATCTTAGAGGAAAAATGTAGATCCAGATGGTAAGAAACTTTCCCAATCATGCGCAGAACTTATAAGGGACCATAATATCTTTTGGAAAGATTTTGAGATACACGGTGTTGTACAGAGGATTGTCTATAAGGTTAAAGACGAAGAAAAACTAAGTCTCCTTCTTGAAAGGTACAATCACTCCTTTTTAGGCTACTTTGTGTTTCCATGCATTTTCGACTTCTCTCAAGATTGAGTTTGAGGGTTTGTAATAGTTCATCTCGTTGTTGTACGAACACGTCCAGGGATGCCAGATCGGTAGATCCAAGGCTATAGTGCAGAAAAGATGGTGGAGGGCAACCATAGAGGGCTTCAAACGGTGACATGCGAATGGAGGAATGATAAGCAGTGTTGTGCCAAAATTCTGCGAGATGTAAGTAATTGAACCAGTTCTTCTGATTTTCTCTTGTGAAACATCACAAATAAGTTTCTAGACATCTGTTAGTAACTCCTATTTTTCCGTCCGTTTCAGGATGGTATGCTGAACTATACTTCAAGGTGGTACCCTGGGCACGAAACAGTTCCTTCCAGAAAGTGCTGAGGAAAATCAGGTCACAATCAGAAACAACGGAGGAAGGAATACCATGAAGGTGGCAAATCTCAACAGAAAAATGAAGAGCTAGATCCTTTACAGAGAAATTGGTGGAGAGAGCAATGAAGTGTGAAAATTTGGTCAGTCTTTCACACACAATCTATATTACGGTGTGACCATGGGAATTTGGAAGGTGAGTAATAAAATCCATACTGAGTTCATCCCATACATGTGTAGGAATATTTAGAGGTTGCAAGAGTCCCTGTTTTTTTGTCATGTATTTGTTTAGTGGCATATAGAACAAGTTTTAACAAACTCCTTGGTGTCATATATATATATATATATATATATATATATATGATAGACCACATGAATGAAGAGGAGAGTCTGGCTAATGTAGGTTGAAGACCAGAGTGACCAGCCATTGGGGTAGCATGGTATTCTGTGAGAACCGCTTGTCTTAACTTAGGAACTGAAGGAATAAAAATGCGCTCCTTGTAAAAGATGAGACCATTTTTGATCTGGTATGTGTTGTGCCTATAGATATCCTCTTGAATTTTTTAATCAGTGCTTGGCCTTCTGAATTTGTTTGGTAATACCTCTGGAATTGTTGTATGAGCAAGGGAACAGGGGAAGAAATGGAGAGAAGAATTGGTGCATCCTCAGTTTCAATCTGACTCAGGGCATCCGCTACTTGATTGCTTTTACCAGGTTTGTAAAAGATGTCAAACTGAAACCCTTGTAGTTTTGTCCCACATCTTTGTTGTTCAAGAGTTTGTATAGTCTGTACCAATAAGTTCTTTAAACTTTTCTGGTCTGTATAAATGTGGAAGTGTCTCCCTATTAAATATTGCCTCCATTTCTTGACAGCTTCAGTGATAGCGTATATCTCGCAGACATAGACGGAAGAAGATTGAAGACGGTTGCAGAGATTTTTGCTGAAGAAAGCTATGGGATGTCCCTGTTGGCTCAAAACTGCCCCAATGGCTAAAGCTGAAGCATCAGTTTCAAGAACAAAAGTTTGAGAGAAGTCAGGCAGGCAAAGAACAGGCACAAAATGGACGTCTCTTTTTTAAATTTGTAAAGGTTGTCTCAGATGATGTAGACCGTTGTAATTTAGTAGAACACAATAAATCGGTGAGAGGAGAAGCGAGAGAGGCGTAATGATGAACAAAACATTGGTAAAACACGGTGAGGCCTACAAAAACCATAAGGGTCGTGAGAGAATGAGGCTTCGGCCAATCTAGAATAGCTTGAAATTTGGTAGAATCTGGGGTTACACCTTCACTTGAGATAATATGACCTAGGTAATCAATTTTAGGCACAACAAAAATGCATTTGGATAACTTGGCATAAAAGTGATTAGATAATAACAACGCTAAAATCAATTTCAGATGAGAAACATGGTCAGAAATGGAAGAAATGTATATTAAAATATCATTAAAAAAATTAAAACAAACTGTCACAAATACGGATGAAGCAAATCATTCATCGCAAATTAAAAAGAACTAGGAGCGTTAGTTAGGACAAAAGGCATAACTAGGAACTCATAGTGTCCGTCAAACATCCTGAATGTTGTTTTGTGTGTATCCTCCGGTGTTACTCGTATTTGGTGATAACCAGATTGAAGATTGATCTTAGAGAAAATAGTTGTTGATCCCAATTCATTAAAAAGCTCATCAATGGTTGGGATATGGAAACGATCACACACAGTCACAACATTGAGAGATCTATAATCAACGCAAAAGCGCCAAGTACCATTTTTTTCGAACCTAAAGAACAGGGGAAAAGTAAGGGCTATTGCTGGGTTTAATTATACCCTCTTGAAACATCTCATGAATGATGGTAGTCATGGCCTCCTTTTGGGAGTGCGGGTAGCGATAAGGTTTGACGTTAACTGGAGCTGTATTAGGAAGGATTGTGATGCAGTGATCATGTGTTCTAGGCGAGGGTAGGCCCTGTGGTTTTTTGAATATGGTAGCAAATGATTTTAGAATCTTAGCAATTATGTGTGGAAGGGATGGCGGGAGGGATTCCATAATATGAACTGTGGCAGTTGGTGGTGTGGGTTCAGGTTCAGAAGTAGGTTAGTACATGAGTAGGTGCATAGAAGCCATGGCATCAATATGTATAAGATGGCAGAGTTGGTGGTATGTGGATTGGGATGAAAGTTGTTTTGAATCCCCCATGATAGTGATGTCATTGCTGTGATAGTTAAAGGAATTTTTGGGAATAGGGAAATCAGCCATAAGAGGACCAAGAGTCTGTAGCCATTCCTAGTCAAGGACAACATCAACACCCTCAATCGGGAGTAAATGAAAAGGAATGGTGAATAGGTTGTTTTGTAAGGTGATAGGGACTTGTGAGCAAAGGCTAAAACATAGCAATTTAGAGCCATTTTCAACCATGACTGAAATTTTTTGGATGGGTGTGGTAGGAAGTTTAAGTTGGGCTATCCGGGGTTGTAAAATATTGTGGGTGGTGCCTATATCAATGGGGACTGTTACAATCAAACCTTTAATAAGGCCATTGAATTTTAGAGTCTTAGGTGAAAAATTCCCACCAGCAGCTTGTGGAGATAATTGAAAATAAGTCTCATCAGGATCATTAAGTATTGTTGCAGTTGTACTATAATCAATTAAATCCTGAGGCGGGGATTCTTCCTTGTCTTCGAGTAATAACAAAAATTTTCCAGTTGAATGGCGATGGTCTGGGATAAACTTCCCATCACAATTAAAACACATGCCTTGGGCGCGACGTTCCTGCATTTGAACGTTGGAAAGACGACGAATTGGCAATCTATTTGTTGGTGCAGTTGTGGGGGTTTTGGGGTAGTTGTAGGGTTGGGGTAGGTTGTGTGGCCATTAAGAGTGTGGTGTTGAGACAGGTGGTAGAGGCTGCAAACTGTTTTTGATATTTTGGTTTGGTGTCTCGTAACTTGGATTCAATTAATTTTGCTAAACCAATATCTTGAGATATATAGTAGGTTTGTGAATAACAATTTCACTCTAAATTTCAAAGGATAAACCAGAGATAAAACGGTTTAAAATGGCTTCATGAGATAAGCCCACAACCTAATTTCCCAACTTTTCAAAAACTACTTGGTATTCAACAACTGAAGTTGCTTGCTTTAGCTTAAATAATTTTGCCTAATGATTAGAATAAGTAGAGGGTCTGAACCGTAATTATGCGCTTTAGTAAAAGAAAACCAATCCACTAATTGATGATTTTGATACATCCATTTAAAATAACACAATGCTTCCCCTTTCATATGAAAGATATCATAGACAATTTGTTTTCTGGTGGTAAATTGTAAAAATCAAAGAATTGGTCTGCTTGAAACAACCACTCTAAAGGATTAGAGCCATCAAACATAGCAAGTTCTAGCTTGGGTGTACGAAAAGGGGGCAGAGGGGTGAGATTAGGGATTTGGGGAAAAGAAATTTGTTGATGTTGGAAAATTGAAAAAATTTGTGGGGTTGAAAACCCAACTGTAGGAAAAGGGATGGAGTAGGTTTGGGTGTTGGAGAAGGGGTGTACGGTGTGGTTGTATGGTGGGAATGAGGGTGGTGCAGATTGTTGGTGTTGTGCGGTTGTCATGCGGTGTGTGGTAGAGATAATAGAGTGTAATGGGGGTTGGGTGAAATTGATAGAATTTCTAGGTGGTGTGTATGCAGGTGCGATAACATGGGAGATAGGTGTGTTGTTCATGGGTGTGGAAGAATGTTGTTTAGAAATACCTGATACATATACAGTGGTGAGAACCGTAGCAGCAGCCTGTTGGTCATTTTGCGTCACCAGTTTAGCTAAGATAGACATCTTAGAGTCGTAGCGGTTGTCCGCTACCTGTTTGTCCTTATCCAAGCGAATATAAAACTGACCTACTTGCATTTGCAGATCTGTGGCAGCCATGGCGAATCATTTGTCGAGTTGTTGTTGTGTGTCTTAAAGGGCGTTATCAAGATGCAGTCCTGCTGTTTGCACAACAGCTTGGACAACTTCATCGATAATCTCTTTTGAGGATGTATTAGAAGGTTTTGGTGGAGTCATGAGAACAAGGGAATGAAAGCACCAGTGATGTAAGGGATTAACAACTATACCAAACTAGAGTAACTCCATTTGAATGGACACAAAACTAAGAGGAAAATAAAAATCTTAATTCTTTCTTAGCGTTTTCCACGATACAAGAGTGCTATAAATACAAAACATAAATCAATTTAATGGGTCAGGCCCAACTACAAAAGACAAATAACATTTTAATTAATAGTGACATCTTATTACTTGGACACATAATCCTCCAAATGTTTAGACCTGCTTCTAATGTGTATGGACCTTGTATCACGTAGATTTCTCAAACTGTTCGGATTTGTGCAAGCTTCTCCATCTTTTTTTACTTCCTCGGCTGTTACTAATCAGTTTAGGTGTTACTAATAATTTTGCGAAGGAGAAGAGGACATTTTGGTTCCCGTTTTGCTACAATGATACATTGTGCAAAACCTTCTGTGGATTCACTACGACGAACTTCCAGGTTCTGGCCACCTCTTCCCTCATTAAGTCACTTTTAGGTGTGGAATATGCTTCTGTATTGGTCGCATGATATCCGGGGTCAGCTTCTGCATTTATCTTCTCTGTTTTTGAGAATTGAAATTGAAGATCACACATATTACATTTATACATGATAAACTTTGAATCCAGTTACTTTATGATAATTACATATATACGGGAGGTTCTTTCGATTTTTAATTCAACAGAAGATGTGATGTTTTGTTTTTAATAAGCTGTATTTAGTGATAGCTGATAACTTTTGCATACATGAATGCATTTCCTGATGTGTAATACTGTTGGCAATGTCATGACATACTGGTTTCTCGTGTTGTTGCATATTTTTGTGGACATGGATTAAAAGTGTGGCCACAACGATCAATTTGATCATAAGCAGTTGACATCTTTTCAAAAGATTGATCTGCTAAACTCCTCAGGTCGTATTCTTATCATTGATGCTTAAATTGTTTAATGATTAAATTGCTTACGTTTATTATTTTTGTGTTGTGCATGGATTGATTAAACTTGGATCTAAAACCCACCCTCCTCTTAAAAGAAAGAGAACAGCTATACAATTGATTAAATTTGGATGAAGAGCAACACATTTTTCTCCATGACACACCCAACCTGCACATCAAGATTATGGAAATCCTCGGTGAGTAGACCACGTATCCATTTAAAACTTTAAGGTAATAGGTGAGTAGATTCTCCCACTTATATATGTTTAAGTCTCTATATTTCTATTCAATGTGGAACTATTATATTATTCTAACAAATACAACCGTTTGAGTGGTTATAGTTGCTGATGTTCTGCTGCTGTAGGGGCCAAATTTTCTTTTGGTTTACTCAGTTTAGGTGGATGGTGTCTTTGCATAGCGTGGCAGCTGCAAATTGAGTTATTTAGCCTTGTGCAATGAATTTTGGCTTTGGACTATTATGCATTTTGACTTTTGCTTCGGTGTATATTTTTCATACGTTTTAGCAGCTGCAGATTTAGTTATTTATTGTGAAATTATGAAGCTAGCTTATATGAAATGAAATTTAACTAGTTTTTTAATTCAATTAGTGGCTGTGGAAATATGGTAAAATATTGTATTTAAATAGAATAAATTAAAGGTTGACCTTGACACTTGCTTTGTCACCGGAATTTAAACACATTTTTGGTGTTATGTTGTAGGGCAGCAATAACATAGCACTACACTAATAATAATAATAATAATAATAATAATAATAATAATAATAATAATAATAATAATAATAATAATAATAATAATAGACATGAAACAACAATGTTACGAGACGAATCCACATTGCATTCAATGAACGGAGCAAAACCAACTCCCTTTTGTATAGCTCCTTTGGTAATGCTCAAGCTGTAGGAACCTCCATAAGCATGATTCCTAACATAACATCGATGTTTATAAGAACTTGTACTTTACAATTGTACCAAATTTTGTAAACTACTTTCTGCTGTCCAAATACTTAATATTATTAGTTTTTCATACAAGTTTTGTATAATACTTTCTGTGACAATAATTCTGTTTTGCCGTGACAATACTTTCTGGCCGTGAGTTAAGTATCAGCATAATCTGGCAGTGCCTACGCAACTCACACCTATTACTATTAGCTGTTCATACATTTTTATTAATATCATGTGACTTTAGTGCATAATTAATATATTTCCATTATTTTTGTGCCATTTATGCATTTGAAACAACCTTCTAACTTTACATATTAAGCTAAATGTTAAAAATGTAATTGAAATATTTTATGAAATAACACGCAACACAATCAATTAAATTCAAATAAAAAAATATGTATAAATATTGTTCTCAAACTTGTGCAGTTAGTTATAAAATAATGCGGTTAAACTATAGATGTAATTTGTTATCCAAGAAACCAATCATAATTTTTGTTCAGTCCCTTTGTAATTTGTTATTCAGCTTAAATTTTATTTTGTATTGTAAATACATTTTTATTGAATGATGTAAGATATAAATGAGAGTGATATTTGTAAACTTTATCAATATCTATGAATTGTATCACTGAATTTCACTATTTTTATAGGTCACTATCACTATAATACCTTTCTTACATAAATTTTATCACTAAAATTCATTATTTTTACGAATCGTTAACATAATACATTTTTATTTTATTATAAGCAATAACACTTCTAAGTATTAACCATAGAATCATAAAGGTATATTTTCTCATTCACACTATAGTATTTGTTTATCCCAATAAATATACATTGTTGCCTACAATTTTAACCCTTTGAGTAATCCGAACATTGTTTTTGCTTTGAACTATTTCATACATCTATTACTCAATGTTTAATTTTTCAATAACACTTTCATTCAATTTTAGGTTTTCTAATTCTTTATTTTCTATTCTTTTCAGATTTCTTTAGTACACTTCAATCTAATCTAAGATGTCATATATAATTGAAGTTCTTTTGAAGACACTTTTTTTCTTTTGCGTTTCCAACTTTCTTTTAAAAAATAACTATTATATATAATTTCATTACATCTATATTATATTTTGTGAATTTTAATTTAACATTCGTCATTCGAGTTTTTAAAAAAAAATTTATGTATTTGTAGTATATTATTCATCTTAAGCTTTAATTTACCTGTATAAAACACAGATATTTTATTAGTTTATAGGTAAAAATGTCTCCTTTAGAGCTTCCAAAGTCAATATGTTTATCACATGAGAAGGTATATCCAACAAACAAGGTTTATCTTAGGTTAGAAACAGAAGCACGTTTGGAAAAATTATTAGTACTACCTAACACCTTCACACTCAAATATAGAAAATTTATTAGTTTGTAGGTAGAAATTCTGCTTTAGAGTTTCCAAAGTCAATATCTTTATCACATGAGAAGGTACATCCAACAAACAAGCTTTACCTTAGGTTAGAAACGGAAGCACGTATGGAAAAATTATTAGTACTACCTAACACCTAGCTTCTTCTTCACTTAAATATAGAAAATTTATTAGGATGTTCAATTTAAAGGTTAACAATATCTTAGTTGAGTGATAAATATTTTGACAGTGTAATTTTGCTAAAGTTTTTATTATGGATAATAGTTAGAGTTTTAATTAGATAAAAAATTATATTTATTTATTTTATAGATAATAACTAGATTATCAATTACATTAAAAAACCGTCCACAACAAACTCAAGAAAAATAATTACAAAGCTATGTATTGCATTCAAATGGCAGTAGACTGGGCTAAATTCGACAAAGTTTCTCATGTTAAATCGGTGAATGAGGCATAGGATATTCTTGTCAAGTATTATCAATGAGGTGAGAAAGTCAAGATTGTTAAGTTGCGGACCTTGCATCGATAATATGAATTGTTTTTTATGGGAGAAGACGAAAAGATTACAGAGTATGTGTCGAAGGTACACAAACTCATCCATCTAATAAAGGGTTATGGTGAAACCCTAACTGATAAGATGGTAGTTGAGAAGATAACGCGTACGTTGACTCTCACTTTTATCACATTATCGTAGCTATTCAAGAATCCAACCAACTTGGAACCCTAAAACTAGAAGATTTGGTTGCTCCGTTAGAAGCCCATGAGATTAGGATTGTCAAAAAGAAAGGAGTTCAAGACTCGATACAAGCACTGCAGGCTCAGTCATAGAAAAAGAATGGTGGTTCCAACAAATTCAAAGGCAAAATCAACAAGACTCGGGGTAAGAAGTCTTGGTCGAATCCCCACAAGAATAAGGTCGATGACAAGACTTATGAACCCTCAAAAAGAGGAGAAGGAAATTCCTATCAGAAAGACAAAGAAGAAAAAAAGGTGTGCAGTGCTATAATTGTGAAAAGTGAAGTCACTTAGCCAAGTATTATTGATACAGGAAAGACAAGTGATCGACAAATGGCAAGGACGAAGGAGCAAACCTTGCACGCCAAAATTCAGATGATTATGGGGATGTGATAGTTATGGCTGCAATCGCAGATAACCATGTCGAATCTAAGATCTGATTCCTCAACCCTGCCTGCTCAAATCACATGACTGGTCGAAAGGAGTGATTAGTAAATTTTGACGAGTTGAAGAAGAGCAAGGTTAAACTTGTTGATAATAGCTCACTACAAGCAGAAGGTACTAGAGACATTGTTGTTCAAAGGAGAAATGGAGCAAAAGCCTTGATCAAAGATGTACTTTATGTACTTGGCATAAAGTGAAATCGACTAAGTGTTGGACAATCAGTCGAAAAATGCTTCTCAGATGTCATGAAAGATAGAGTTTTAGAATTTTTCGACGCCCATAACAATGTGGTCTTAAAATCTCCGCTGTCAAAGAACATGACATTCAAGACTTTGATCAGTTCGACTGAGGTATAATGTCTGAAAATAGTTGTCGACTACAAGGATAGTTGGTTGTAGAATTTGAAGTTTTACCATTTGAATTTTAGGTCGCTCAATTAGCTGATTACTTAAGAGATGGTAAATGGCATACCAAGTCTTGTGATGCCCAACAAAATTTGTGAACGTTATTTAGTCGGAAAGCAATCCAAAAATTCTTTCATTTTGACTATGCCAATGAGATCAACCTGCATACTGGAAGTTGTACATTCAGATGTATGTGGCCCATTCAAAGAGCAAGCCATTGGTGGAAACAAGTATTTCATTTTGTTTGTCGATAAGTATATTAAAAAACTCAGGATCTATGTGATCAAGCAAAAGGACGAAGTATTCAAAATATTTAAGAGATTCAAGATACTTGTCAAAAACTAGAGTGGGGGAGAAGATCAAAGTTCTGCGAATAAATAGAGGTGGCGAATACACATCCAAGATGTTTAAAGATTCCTGTGTAGAATATGGTGTCAATAATGAGATAACTACTCCCTATATGCCTCAACATAATGGAATTGCAGAAAGAAGAAATAAAACTATATTGGATATGGCAAGATGCATGTTGAAGCAGAAGGATTTTCCAAAATCCTTATGGGGTGATGTTGTTTCGACTGGAATTTATATTTTGAATAGGTGACCAACTAAGAAATTTAAGAACAAGGTTCTTGAAGAAGTGTGAAGTGGAAAACGACCATTAGTGAGTCATTTAAAGATGTTTGGCTCTGTGTGTTACAAGCATGTTCCTGATGTAAGAAGAAGGAAGCTTGATGACAAGAGTGAACCTATGATTATGGTAGGATATCATAAAATTGGTGCATACATGTTATTCAATCCAATCAATGAGAAAATTGTGATAAGTCGAGATATTGTGATTGATGAAAATTATGCCTGGGATTGGAATTCTAATGATGCAATTAACAAGCCATTGATGAGCTATGGTTTCAACGAAGAAACTGATGAAGTCGAAGTCAAAGAAATTATTGATATTCCATTCGAAGTTGAAGCAGATGCTGACATTTCCGGAACTAACGAATTCGATGAGAGTGTGGCTAGCACAAGCCAAAGACCTCAAAGAACTAGAGTTCGTACAACAAGACTTCAAGACTATAAGTGACTGGTGATGATGAAGTAACACCAGATGGAGAATTAGTTCATTTTGCTTTACTTGCAGGTGTTGAACCAATCAATTATAGCGAGACTTTAAAGAATAAACAATGGAAGTCTTCTATGGTCGAAGAGTTCCAGGTGATCGAAAGAAACAACACACAGGAATTAGTCTAATTTCCAACATATACAAAAGATATCGAAGTAAAATGAGTGTTTAAGTTGAAACACAATGTTGATGGATCGATAGCAAGACATAAGGTAATATTGGTACCTCGAGGATTCCTTCAGAGAGTCGGACTGTACTACTCATAAGTATTTGCACCTGTAGCAAGATTAGAAATTGTTCGACTAGTGGTAGCCTTGGCATGTAATCAAGGTTGGTCTACATTTCATTTAGATGTAAAATCAGAATTTCTGAATGGTCCTTTAGACAAAGAGGTCTATGTCACACAATGTTCTAGGTTTGTGATTCAGAAGGAAGCGCGTAAGGTTTATAAGTTGCACAAAACACTTTATGGCCTCAAGCAGACACCTAGGGCATGAAACAAGAAGATCGACTCATACTTTATCGAATTGGGATTTGTAAAATGCAAGTCTAAGTATGGTGTTTATGTTCAGGTTGTAGAACAAGATATAACAATTATATGCTTATATGTCGATGACTTGCTGGTAACTGGAAATAGCTTGGAGAATTTATCGAAGTTCAAAGAGAAGATGATGAAGGAATTTGAAATGTCGGATCTGGGAAAATTGTCTTATTTCCTAGGCATGGAATTTAAAATGTCGAAGTAAGGTATAATGCTACATCAAAGGAAGTATATCAAAGAGATAATCAAGAAATTCAAGATGTATGATTTGACTCCAGCATCTTCATCTGGAGAACCAAATTTTAAGTTGGAAAAGCATGGAGAGGAAGAAGAAGTCGATGTAACTTTGTTCAAAAAAATTGTCGAGTCTTTGAGATATGTGTGTAACAGTCAACCTGATATAGGTTTCACAGTTGGATTAATGAGCAAATACATGAGTGAACCAAGGATGTCACACATGAAGGCTGCAAGAAGAATTCCGAGACACTTAAAAGGATCGATAAACTATATGTCGTAACTGGCAAAAAATACGAGAGTCGCCACCACAACTTTTTCCTTAAGGACGGGAAAGAAACGAAAAACTCTAATTGTTTAGAGATTACTAGGTTCGCGAGTTAATTAGATAAAGGGAAGGTGTTAGACACCCTTTACCTCCCTTGTACTCAAGGGGATCCCTTTTAGCTCCAGGACTTAAAGAGAATATTTCTTTATTTAATTATCATATTATCTTGTATTAGGAAAAGAAACAGGGGAAAATATGTTTTTTAAGTTAGTGGACTCGCCTTACTTTTTGAACCGTGTGCCTACGTATCATCTTGCAAAGAAATCAGAGACCTTCGTAGTTCGGTGTTTTTTATATAATCGTGTCAAGTTGCTTTCAAATGGTTTCAAACTTGCCTGGGTTTGAAAATTGAGTGATGGTAGGTAAAGTTTTTATATCCACGTAGAAATAAATCAAACAATTCTTTATTTGAAAGATACCTTGAATTTGATTATGTTAGTGAAAAATGATTTGATTGGTTAGTTATTTTATATTTTTGATGGATTGAAGAAGATTTGATATTCATTGGAATTAAATCGCGTTGGGCGAAAAAATTGATTTGATTTGTTTGTCAATTTTAGAGGTTTTGATTCGAAAGATTAATTGGTAAGACGTAGGGCTGGAAATGAGTCAAGTTGAATGGAACCTTAGTTCATCTTGGCTCGACTCAATAATAATTGGTTCAGCTTGAAACTCGAAATCGAGTTCATCACAAACTTCTTTTTCATCTTGAACTAGGCTCGTTCAAAGTGCACAAACAACTCAGTTCAACTTGATAACTCCAACTCGGTCCGACTAAATAGTTCAAAAATGGACCAATTTATTTTTGTTGCTAAGAGCCATTTTATTTTAAACTGTGCCCAGTAAACTTTTTTTAGAAGAGAAAGTGTCTTAAAACTCTTGGATCAATATCCGGTCAATATCATAACTTAAAACATAATTAATTAAAACTGGAAATGGGATGAAAGAATAGGAGTTAAACTGGTAACCCGGTTGAAGCCGGCGGTTTCCCAATCCCAAATTTCAATTTGCACAATATTTAATGACACTTTTTTAATTTTTAATAAAAATAGTTGTAATATGGTGGGAGAACTGACTTGGGTGTTTTGCGTTTTATCGCTATTGTTGCAGATAGCAAGAGTCGCCACCGACTTTTCTTTTATCTAATAAGGAAAGGGTGAAAAGAACACGAAATACCTTTGAGATATTTTTTGAGTTCGGGGGATAGGTTATGAAAAGGGAAGGTGTTATCACCCTTTTCATCCGTAGTTATCTACGGGCTCTTAGTTGCTTGCTAGATCACTTGAAATTTTTCTTTGTTTGAAAATGTGTTTTGTAATGGGTGCAAGTTTGAAAATATCTTGAAAACGCCTTTGTTTCGGAAAACTTTATAATGATTCTCGATAAGAATGTATACAAAGTGTTGGTTTTGAAAATAGTTCAAAGAGATTTTTGTTTTTGAAGATGTTTTTGAAAGTGTAAGTGTGGAAATGGTTTTCGTTTGTGAGCAAGAAACTACGAGCGTCCTACCTAATCAAAAGGTCTTTATTCTTTTCCTCCTCCTTTAGATGTTGCTATCTTACCATTGATTGGTAAGAAGCCCCATCATTGGATGTGAAGGGACAGCCGTGGGTCATTGTATAGTCATGAATGGCAATATTGTGAGATATCTTAGCATTTCTCTTAAGGGACTAAGATCATTTATATGGCAACATTCGTAGCATCATCGAGGGACTATGATCTTGTATTTTGATTATTTTTGTTAAGATGGCTCACATGCATATCATGACTATTTTTCTCAAGGCAACAAGTGGAGTTAACCTTAGAGGTGTAAGTGTGAAAGTTTGTTTTATTGCATGCATTATTATCTTTGATATTAGGGTTTTCTAGGTTGATTTTTTTATCTTGCATACACACCCTAATTACTAATAGTTGTACCCCAAAATTTTCCCTCTCATTTTTTACAAGATCTTTTCTTACATGGGTGGTTACAAACACTTGTTTGAAGAAAAATAACAAATTTTGAAATTGGCCAAAGTGCCTTTCGATTGGCCACTCCAAAGTGCATTTCGATTGGCCTCTCCAAAGTGCCTTTCGATTGGCCACTCCAAAGTTCCTTTCGATTGGCCTCTCCAAAATGCCTTTCAATTGGCATACCCAAAATGTCTTTCGATTGGCATCCACATAGCGCCCTTCGATTGACAGAGACAAAGGTCTTTCGACTGACCTGTTAACAAGGCCCTTCGATTGGAATTTCAACAAGGTCCATTCGAAGAAGCTTTCAAAGGTTCCATTCTAAGAACATGCAAAGGTCCATTCGAATAAGCTTGCAAAGAGTCCATTCGAAAGAGCTTCATCAGATCCATTCGAAGGAGCTTCAGAAGAGCCATTCGAAGAAGTTTGCAAAGGTCCATTTGAAAAAGGGCATTCGAAGGCCAGTTACATATCATTCAAATTAAAAAAAAGGGACAAGATACCTTAACTTTGGACAAGGTTACGTTTTACATTCATGGCATTCAAATGACTGTTACCAACATTATTTCTCTTGTCCCCTCACACTCCTATAAGTATGAGGCCAATGACACATTACAAAAAAAAGGAGAGAAAATGAAAGAGAGGACATAATGAGACGAACACGTATACATACTGCACACGAAGGGACCACACACACGCACTGCTAAAAAAAACCCAAAAGCTTCCCAGTCGAAGCACCCTTTGTAGGTTCCCTCATCCAGGAGTCTACCCCAACTCCTAAGCAAACATCTCCACACCCAGAGCCACATGTCATCATCTTCGATTGGTAAGGGTTTACAAAACCAAAATTGACCTTCGTGACATTTAACTACGCGTTGCATATATATATATTTTATTAGTGACTATGTTGCATGTAAGCTAAAGCGTAGAGATGGGGTCGTGCCATTGTTGGGGAACGATCTAAGTTGTTCCTTCGAATCATAGGACAAAACGAACCCAGGCCCAGACTCAACAGATTCGAACTAAGAAAGGAGTCAAATTAAGAGAAGATTCGAATCAGGGGGAGTAAAGTCCCCCCCGGGTCTCTAACGTTTGTTTCGTTTTGCAGGAAACATCTTCTCAAGACTTTGTTCAGAGCTTCGAAGCAGCTCAACTTCAAACTAGATTCAAGGGTCCCAGATCGAAGGATAATATATCCAGATCGAACACTCCAAAGTGAACCTCCATATGCATCTTCAATCAAGCCTCTTCGTTGGATCGATAGATAGCCCAAGTCTCTTTCAATCCAGCCTCCCAGAGCTACTCCCTCTTCGACTTACTGCCAAATCCTTCGTTTTCTGCTTTGTTTTGACTATTTTACTTCCTTTTTTTTAATCAGCATAAAATCAATCAAAAAACCACAAAAACATTAGAATAATTTTTTTCTATTAAACTAATTTTATTAATTAATCATTAATTATTTTAACATCTTTTCTTAAAAATTAAAATTAATTAGACTTAGGTCTTATTTTCTTTTATACCCAAAAAACAACAAAAAAATTCTTTTACTTTGTGCACATTTATTTAGTTCAATATTTTACTATTATTGTATCTGTTTACCGGATGTAATAGTTTAATTAGGACATTTATACTTTACTTCTTTATTCCTCAAATTTTGGATATGTAAATAATTCCCCTCCCCGAAACATTGTAATAGCGTAGGACCTCTATATTATGCATTTTACTGCTTTTTACATTAACTGCTAGTAACTAGACATGTATGACAAAGATAGAAATCAAACGCTAGTAAACTTAATAAAAATACAAAAATAACTGAAACACAACACAATTGCACACAAGCACCTCTAAGGTATGCCCACTTTGGTTGCCTTCAATAAAACAGTCATGAGGTAGGAATG
The DNA here is from genome assembly GCA_948472305.1 of Vicia faba. NCBI lineage: Eukaryota > Viridiplantae > Streptophyta > Magnoliopsida > Fabales > Fabaceae > Vicia > Vicia faba. The sequence goes on from CATIWC010001147.1 coordinate 351,590, forward strand.
CTTTAGAAAAGACCCGTAAAAATCAAAAGATCATAGTCCCTCGATGACCCTACAGTTGCCTTCTCGGTAAATGATCTAGTCCCTAAAAACAGAATTGCTAAAGCATCTCCATAATTGCCTTCGTGACTGTAATGTCCCTTCGATTATCCCTCAACATCCAATGATAGGGCTACCTACTCACTAATAGTAGGATAGCACTGTCTAAAGGAAAAGAGGAAGAGAACTACCTTTTCGAGTATAAAAGTAGATAGTTGTTAGAAGTTTGCTCAAAAAAATACTTTTTTGCACTTACACAGAAAACTACTTTTTCAAAAGACATTTTTTAAACATTTTGTATATGCTCTCTACTATCCCGAGAAACATTAAAAAGTTCGCCGAACTAAGGTGTCTTCAAAACATTTTCAAACACAAAGGACAAAAGCATTTTAAAAACGAGCAAACCTATAAGAGCCCGTGAAAAACCACGGATGGAAAGGGTGCTAACACCTTCCCTTTCCATAATCTACCCCCTTACTCAGAAAACATTTCGAAAAGGTTTTTTTCTGTTCTTTTCACCCTTTCCTTTGTTGGATAAAATAAAAGACGGTGACGACTCTTTCTTATCGCGATATTTGCGAACAAAAAATGCAAAACCAGTAAATAAACAGTCGGTTCTGACACCGTATAACAGAACTGGCGACTCTGCTGGGGAATAAATAAAAGTGGGGTTTACCTTAGAGTTAGTTCATCTTTAAATTTCTTTTTTACTTGTTTGCTTTACTTTTGAGGGCTCTGTTTGGGGTTACTATATGTTGTACCCCAAAATTTGCCCTCCCATAATCTTCAAAGTTTTGACAAGAATCATCCACAATTGGTTCAAATTTACTCAAGGGCCATACAGTCAAACCATCCTCCTAAATAGTCAAAATTAGGGTTTTTGTTCTGATCAAGAAAATGAAGTTTCCAAGGGTCCAATCAAGTCCCACATGCCTACAAATATGGTCAAGCATCCTCATACCAAGTTTCAAGACTTTCAGCACAAAATTGCACAGTCAAAAACCCTAATTGCTCAACAGTCAACAGTAGGGGCAAAATGGTCATTTGACAGTCAAAAGTCAAAATTTTTGGTCAACATCTTATTTTAAAGCCACAAACATCATTTGATCAATGCTTAATCATGATTCTCAAAAGTATGGCTCAAAAATCATCAAGATGCAAAAGTTTCTATTTTTGGACAGCTGAAAAGTCAACTGTAACTTGACCAAGGCATAACTTTTTCATGGTTCATCAGAAAAATCCCATCTTAGGCTAATTTTGAAGATAAAGACATTTCCTACAACTCCTCTTCATACTTCAAGTCCAAGAAATGCTCTCACAAAAAGTTATCAATTTCAACATTATAGGTCATTTTCAAAAGTCAACAAAAAGGGACTTTAAGTAAAAGGCCATAACTTGAGATTGGTAAATCAAAATGACATGGGACCAAAGACATTGGTTAGAGGACTTCAAGACCTTTCCAAAATGTCCAAGAACATGATCAAAGCTTAAAAATTGAGCAAGATATGCATTGGAGAAGTTGGGAAAGTTTTGTGAAATGACCAAAATCATTTATCCTTGAAATTTCATTTTTGACAAAAGGGGCCCACTTTTTCCACTTGAATTAACTTGGCCATGCTTCCCACGTGTCCCATCTTTTATTTCAAATTTTTTAATTAATTTTTTTCATTTTTTATTAATTTTATTAGATTTAATTAATTTTAAATCTTTTAAAATCAAAGGAAAATCAAAAAGCCTAATTAAAGAGGATATTTGACTTTGATGGGTCTTGAATCACCTTTAAGCATATACCAAATTCGTGCAAGGGGCCAAATAGAGCAAGAATTCAAAAATGATCCAAAAAAGGGAAGTTTGGTTATGGAGGTTTATGGAGAATCATGAAATTGAATGTTTTGCATTATGAGGCCATAATTTCTCTTCATACACATTGCCTAATGTATATACAAGTGATACAAAACAACATTGAGACCTAAGCTGCGCAGGAACACAAAAAGCAAACTCACACTTTTGGCAAAAAATCTCAAAACTGAAAACAAGGTTAGAGGTTGATTCAAGGCAAAAGAGTTGTTCAAACACCTTCCTTGAGGATCATAGAACCTGTTCCAATCATTCCCTAAGTCCCATACTCAAGAAAACACGAAATCACCATTGAAGTTGGTAAGGAAAATTCCAAAATTGTTTTCCATCATTCATGCATTTTTAACATGTTTCATTGTGGTTTTTGTGTTTAGAATGATGTTTGCAAGCTAACTGCATAATTTGATTGGAGTTTCATGCCAAAACGAAGAAACCACCATTATCATATTTTAGGGTTTCAGGCTTGGAAATTTAGGGCTTTTCACTCAAGGAATAATTGGGGCATGATAATGGCACCATCAGGTTCAGGAGCTTCACGACAATCACATCCATATGTCGCGCCTAATTTCTAATGAGAGGATTCCTATTCGCTATTTTCCAGAAACATGCCTTTTAGAACGGTGTAAAAACCGTTGCCAATGTTTTTATATTTTCAGGAAAACAAAACAATGAGGAAGATGACTCGGTGGCATAAGCTGAATGGCTGGTTCAAAATCTCGCGCGAAAAAGGAAGCGTTGGTGTTTGTTTGTTTTATTATATTTATTGATTATATTATTTACAGATAAACAAAATAGCATAGTTGGTGAAGCGCTTGAGTGGTAATGTTCAGGACCTGGGTTCGAGCCCCAGGTCCTCACCCCCTTTCATATTATTTTCTATTTAATGTTCCTATGCAGCTTCAATACCAAAGCGCACCATGCATCTCTTAAATCAAACCTGCCACACGTTCAATCTCTTCAATCAAGGGCCAGGATCTGTGGAACATGGTGGACTATGGTCAGCGCATGTGCATAATTCCTGGAAAGTCAAGGAGGCCAAGGACAAATGGGCCTGAATCACTACAACAAACCCTCACAATTAGGGGCAGACCCCCTAGGTTTGCCATTATTTTTTATTCTTTCTTTTGCATTATTATTATTTTCTTTTAATTATTGTCTTTTAATTCAATTATTTTCATAAAAATACAAAACAATAAAAAATCAGAAAAGCTAAAAAAAAAAAAATATTTTATTTTAGTATTTTTGTAAATAAATTCCATAATAAATTTAGTTTTAATTTTAGGTTGTTAATTTAATTCTTTTTCTCAATAACCAAAAATAATAAAAATAAACCTTTAGCACTTTTTTCCTTTTTTTTAATTGATTTAATATTATTATTATTATAAGTATCATTAACCATTAATTTTGTAAATAAATTTTATAATTAATTTAGTTTTAATTCTAGGTTTTAACTTTAATGCATTTCCTTTAATAAATAAAAAAAAAGAATTAGAACTAGAATTATTTGATTTTTAATTCCAACTTAATTTCCTTTAATGTCATAAATACAAAAAAAAACATAAAAAATAAGTCATTGCCTTTATTTAATTTAATTATTTTATTAATTTTATTTTAATTCCTTTAAAGGGTCCAACGCCCTCGCATTCGATTACATTTTTGTTTCGCGCGTTTTATTTATTTCTTTTTGTGAATATAATGTACTTGCTCCAAAGCCCTGTAATAGTTAATCAGACATTTATTTTATGCACTTTATTTTAAATCGGGTCTGGATTAATTTGGCGATGTAGACCCGCGCCTTTGTAATAGCGTAGGACCTTTATCTTTTCCCCACTTTAAATTCCCGCACCTTTAACTATTAAACAATAACATGAAAGAATGAATGCCCAAAAATAAAATCAAAGCGTAGATCACCAATACATGACAAGACAAAAATATCTGAAAATGACATACAATTCACACACCACCCCTAGGGTACGCCTCACTGTTGCCTTGCCTCAAAAGGTGATCGTCGAGTAGAGGATGTCTTAGTAAGTCCTCATGATCCGGGAACCTGGCATGAGGGTAGCTTCTAAGGTGTCTTCCCATTGCTCTGGTGATCACCATGTCCCGAACCTCGAATTGACCCGAACACCTCCAACGGTGGTGCTACCTACCTCTCAATGGTGGGATGGCACTACCTTAAGGACATTTACACAGACTAATTCCTTAGGGTAGGTAGATGACTCGTAGATACTTGCTCTAATTCAAAACAAATCAAAACTCTTTTCACACCGACACTTTGCAAAAAGCTTTCAAAAACAATTTTTCAAACACTCTTGAGGACTGATACAAGAGTCGAACTGGAATTTTCAAAGAAACTTTTTAAAACCCAGAGTTGAAAAGTAAACAAACCATTTTGAAAACACATAATGAGCAAGTATCTAAGAGCCCATGGATAACCATGGATATAAAGGGTGCTAACACCTTCCCTTTCTATAATCTACCTCCCGAACCGAGAGCAATCTCTTTAAGGAATTTTTCTGTGCTTTTGTCCTTTCCAATTGGAGAAAATAAAAGACGGTGGCGACTCTTGCTTACCGCGACATTTCGCGAACCAGCGTTAAACAGTCAGTTCCAGATCCACCAATCACAGAACTGGCGACTCTGTTGGGGACAGGAAGACTTAAAGTGAGGTGTACCTTAGGGATAGTTCATAACTGTGTTTTCAATTGTATTGATTTGTTTGCTTTACTATTGTGGGTTGCATCAGAGTTACATAGATCCTAACCCGGATCTGGGGATACCCTGTTTAGGTAGCATAAGCTGTGAGGGACCTGTCCGGCGTAGACCGACACGGGTGAAGCAGTGGCTACGTTGGTGTGGCACCTTGGTCTGTACCGATATCCCTTGTGTTGCAACGAGGAGAATATGGGTCTTCTAAGGAGTCGTTAAGCACCAACAACCTTAGAACCTTAATTGACACAACTTGGCCATTAGAACAGTAGCAGTATGCTACGCCCATTGAGGCTAAACTCTCGTGATGGTTCTGGCCGCAAGAAAAGATTGCGATGCTGGAGTTATGACCGATTGAGGGTAGTCAATGATATTGGGATCCTCTAAGAACCCGGTTACTTTGATAGGACAGGTATGAACCAACAAACTGAAAGAGGGTAGTACCTAGACCTCATGTTGGCCTAAACTTTAAGGGTTTGCTTTGTGTGACTTGTGTGCCTTACCATGTTTGCCTGTGTATCTATTTGTGGTGTGCTTTATCATAACATCATAACATCATGAGCATGGCATGCATCCTGCATAAGGAATGACCATTTCAAAGACGAGAGGGTTTCATCTTTGCTCTGTTTTGTAGGACACCATGATGCCTGTGCGAAGGAATACTATCCGGTTCAACTTTGTTCATTCCCCTGAGTTGCTTGAAGAGTTGGTTAGCAGAATTCCAAATACCACTTCCTTCATTCAGAGGCATGGTTCTCTTCTCAGTTTAGTCACTGCAAAGCGGGATCAACAGTTGATGAGTGTTCTGACCCAGTTCTATGACCCTCTGTACCAGTGCTTCACCTTTCAAGACTTCTAGCTGGTCCCTACCCTGGAAGAGTTCTCTGATCTGCTTGGTATCCCTATCTTGGATCAGACTCCCTTTACTGGTTGGGAAAAGACCCTCAGGCTTGAGGATGTTGCTGCAGCTCTTCCTTTGACACAGCAAGAGGTAATGGACAACTGGGTGACTAGAAGCGGAGCTAAGGGTTTCTTGGCCAAGTTTCTGATTGGTAAAGCTAACAGTTTCTGGAATGACCTGGACTTTAGGGCATATGAAGACATCTTGGCTCTCCTAATCTATGGGTTAGTCTTGTTTCCCAATCCTGACAACTTCATCAATGTCACTACCATAAGGATCTTTATGTCTCAGAATCCCGTACCCACTCTCTTGGGTGACATCTTGCAACAACTTCATGCTCGTACTACCTGAAGACGAGGAACCCTATGGTGTTGTATCCCTTTGTTGGTGAGGTGGTTTATTTCGCACCTCCCTAAGTTCGTACTGAAGAACCAAGAAGGAAGAGGTTGGGCTCATAGGTTAATGTCTCTCACCGATAAAGACATCATTTAGACTTGCAGAGGTTTGGATGAGATAGCCATTATTGATCGATGCGGGGAATACCCTAATGTTCCTCTGATTAGTACCCAAGGAGGAATCTCTTACAATCCATGTCTAGCACTCCGTCTGTTTGGAAGAGCAAGAAGAGCAGGGCCTCATGAAATGTTGGTGCCTCACATCAGTTTTGAGTTTCAGGTGGATAGTGACGAGCTGCGTCGTAGGTTCATCAAGGCTTGGGACAAAGTTCATAAAGCTGACCCTCAAGAGTTGGGGCCAAAGACTTCTTTACCTATGGAAGCCTACTACAAATGGGTTCGCATCCGTGCTCAGAAGTTAGGTATGCCGTATGAAGCTGTCAGACCCGTCATTCTTGAGTGTCCTGACAAAGATGGTGTTCCTCCAACTGTCCTTCCTCCCCAGATACCCACTGATTATGAGACATTAAAGAGGTCTTGGTCGCAACTGCGAGAAGAACGGGATTCTTACCGAGAAAAGTTCAACGAGCAGGAATTGAAGATCCAGAAATTGACAAAGCAGTTGGAGAATGAGCGAGCTCTGAATGCCTACATCCGTACTGAGAAGAGGAGACCATGGGATCAATAAGGAGCTCTGGATGTTCTTTTTACAGTTTTACTTCCCTTTTCAGTATCTCCTTTCATGTAACGCCTAAGGGCAACCTGTTGAATAATTTCAGTTTCAAAGTTGAATCTAATGAAGTGTGTTCCTTTTTGTTTACAAAGTTGATTCCCGATTGTCTTTGAAAACATAGATCATACGCATTCCATTCATCATATGCATCACAGGTACTCTTCTTTTCAGGTTGCTGACTGTTCTTCGCTGTTTATTTCAGCATCATGAACCCTGAATCATCAACCGAGACATCTATCAAGGCCCTTCAGGCGCAGAACGCCCAATTTCAGGAGCTGATCATGGGTTTGGCTCAAGGTCAAAAAGAGCTGAAGGCTATGCTTCTGAAGAAGAATAAGAAGAAGAGGAGGACTGTGCTATTTAACACTGGGCGCAGACTCGGGAACACCTTGCAAAATGAGGCTGAGAGGACTACTCCATCTGTGGGGGAAGGTAGTCACCAAGAAAGGGAAGTCCCTACTCTTGTGGTCTCTGATACTGAAACAGACTTCAACGACGAGCAGTACCCTCCTGCTGAAGACCGGTACAAGCAGCTGGAGGACAGATTAAAAGCTATGGAGATTCAGCGTGTGCCTGGACTGGATTTCGGAGACTTGGGGTTATCTACTGGGGTGGTGATTCCACACAAGTTCAAGGCACCTGCCTTTGTGAAGTATGACGGGGCTTCCTGTCCCAAGATGCACCTCCGTTCTTATGTAAGGAAGATCCAGCCTTACACAGCAGACAGGAACTTATGGATCCACTTCTTCCAGGAGAGTCTTTCAGGGACTCACCTCGAATGGTTCTATCAGTTGGATGGAGCCAACATTCGTAACTGGGAGGATCTGGCCACTGCTTTTTACAAGCAGTATCAATATAATTCCGACCTCACTCCTACGCGTACCCAACTCCAGGGTATGTCGCTAGGGTCGGGTGAAGGTTTTAAGGAGTACGCACAGAAATGGAGAGATCTGGCTGGCAGGGTGCAGCCACCATTGACGGACCGAGAGCTGGTGGATATGTTTTTGGGGACCCTATCTGGTCCATTTTTCAATCATCTCATTGGTAATTCCTCTGCTGGGTTTACTGATCTGATCCTGACTGGTGAAAGGATCGAGGCCGGTATAAAATCGGGGAAGATACAGAAGATTGCCTCCTCCAATGCTGAAAAGAAACCCTTCAAAAAGGAGGCTAGTGCTGTATATGGCTCCCGGAGACCAGAGAAATCTGAGCGCCACCAATCTGTCAGTGCGGTAATGATTGCCAAGCCTGCTGCCGCTCCTCGGCCAACCAATCCTCAAAGGGGTGAAAGACCCCGGAGAGAGTTTACCCGCTTGAGCATGACCTTATCACAGATCTTGCCACAGCTGCTCTCAACCAACTTAGTAACCGTCAGAGAGGCTCCGAAGTTTCCAAATACTACATCTCCCAAATACAACCCAAATGCTCATTGTGCTTATCATTCTGATAGCCCGGGGCATGCCACTGATGACTGTTGGGAATTAAGAAACAAGCTGCAGGACCTTATTGACGCCAAGGAGGTACAGTTTGAGGCATCTGAGAAGCCTAATGTAGTGACAGCTCCCCTGCCTGCTCATGGAGTGAATGCTATTGGGGACGAGGATGAAGTGGATGAAGCTGAGTTTGATAGCTGGATTTACCCGGCAACCGACAGTGGACCTAACAATTGGAGTGCAAAGGACAATCTATCTGTTTCTCTTGTTACTAAGTAATGAATTCCTATGTTTTTGGTATCTATAATAAACAATAAATTAAACTGTATGGCCCGGTGTCTTACCCGGGGCACCGTGGTTTTATTTATGAGGGCTTTTGTTTGTCACTGTCATATATCATAAATAAAAGCATTGGACGTTTTTCACATTTCAAATCTTGCGCTCTTTTTCTTTCCTTTCTTTATATATTGCAAAACAACTGTATTCACACACACTCACTCATACAGGTTTCAATCCACTCTGGATCTCACTGGTAACGACTCTGCTACTGCCAATTATGACTTCGAAAATCCGATCAACTTAGCCGAAGACGAAGGTGAAGATGATTGTGAAGTACCTGGTGAGCTTGCAAGACTGTTACTTCAAGAGGAAAGGGCAATTCAACCCCATGAAGAGCCAGTGGAAACAATAAACTTGGGTACTGAAGAAGACAGGAAAGAGGTAAAGATTGGTGCCAACCTAGAGCTCAGCGTGAAGCAACGGTTGACTCAGATGCTGCATGATTATATGGAAATCTTTGCCTGGTCCTACGAAGACATGCCCGGGTTGGATACCGATATTGTGGTCCATCACTTGCCTACTAAGGAAGACTGCCCTCCGGTTAAGCAAAAGGTCCGCCGTATGCGTCCAGAAATGTCTGAGAAGATTAAAGCCGAGGTTATGAAACAGTTTGACGCTGGGTTCCTTGCAGTGACTTCTTACCCTCAGTGGGTTGCTAATGTGGTGCCGGTACCAAAGAAAGACGGTAAGGTCAGAATGTGTGTCGACTACAGGGATCTGAACAGGGCCAGCCCCAAAGACGACTTCCCTCTACCTCACATTGATGTCCTTGTTGATAATACAGCTCAGCATAAGGTGTTCTCTTTCATGGATGGTTTTTCAGGCTATAATCAGATCAAGATGGCTCCTGAAGACATGGAAAAGACTACATTTGTTACTCAGTGGGGCACCTTCTGCTACAAGGTCATGCCTTTTGGACTAAAGAACGCAGGGGCAACCTACCAACGTGCCATGGTTGCTTTATTTCATGATATGATCCATCATGAGATAGAAGTATATATTGACGACATGATCGTAAGGTCCCAGACTGAGGAAGAACACCTTGATCATCTGCAGAAACTGTTTGACCGTCTGAAATTGTACAAGCTGAGGTTGAACCCGAACAAGTGCACCTTCGGGGTAAGATCTGGGAAGTTGCTAGGCTTCGTTGTAAGTGATAAGGGTATTCAAGTGGACCCTGCCAAGGTTAAAGCTATTCAAGAGATGCCAGTTCCTAAAACAGAGAAAGAGGTCAGAGGTTTTTTAGGACGCCTGAATTACATTGCTCGGTTCATCTCGCACCTAACTGCTACCTGTGAGCCAATCTTCAAGTTGCTGAGGAAAGATCAGGTAGTACGTTGGAATGATGAATGTCAGGCTGCTTTTGACAGAATCAAAGAGTATCTCCAAGAACCACCCATCCTTATGCCACCGGTTGAAGGGAGACCTCTGATACTTTACCTAACAGTACTTGATAACTCAATGGGGTGTGTGCTGGGGCAGCATGACGAGTCTGGCCGAAAAGAGCATGCCATTTATTACCTTAGCAAAAAGTTTACCGACTGTGAGACCCGATACTCACTGCTTGAGAAAACTTGATGCGCTTTGGTATGGGCTACTCGCCGGCTGAGACAGTATATGCTGGCTCACACTACCTTGTTGATCTCAAAAATGGATCCTATAAAGTATATATTCGAAAAGCCTGCTCTGTCTGGGAGAATTGCAAGATGGCAAATGATCTTGACGGAATACGACATTCAGTACACAACCCAGAAAGCCATCAAGGGAAGTGTATTGGCAGACCACTTGGCACATCAGGCCGTAGATGACTATCAATCAATGAACTTCGAGTTTCCAGATGAAAGCATCATGATAGTAACTGATTGTGAAGTACCTGGACCGGATGAAGGACCTGAGGAAGGATCCCGATGGTCTATGCACTTTGACGGAGCCTCCAATGCTTTGGGTAATGGTATCGGCGCTGTGATCATATCCCCTCAAGGCACTCATACTCCACTCACTGCCCGACTATGTTTCAACTGCACCAACAACATGGCGGAGTATGAGGCGTGCATCATGGGACTCAAAGCTGCAATTGACTTAAGGATCAAGTTTCTGAGTGTCTTCGGAGATTCCACTCTCGTGATCAACCAGATCAAAGGAGAGTGGGATACGAAACATCCGAATCTTATTCCTTACAAAGAATGTGTGTTGACAATGATCCCCCACTTCACAGAGATAACCTTTGAACATTTCCCGAGAGAGGAGAATCAGTTAGCGGACGCGTTAGCTACGATGTCTTCTATGTTCAAAGTCAAGTGGGACAATGAGGCTCCCCGGATCATCATCTGGAAACTGGACGAACCGGCATACTGTTGTGATCTTGAGACTGAATTAGTGACTGAGAAGCCTTGGTACCATGAGGTGAAGAGGTACTTGGAAGCTCAGGAATACCCTGAAGGTGCATCTGTCAACGATAGGAAGTTTCTGAGAAGGTTCGCAGCAAAGTTCTTCCTCAGCAACAACGTCTTGTATAAACGAAACCATGATTCTACCTTACTGCGTTGTGTGGATAAGACTGAAGCAGAAAGGATTATGGCGGAGCTACATGAGGGTACCTTCGGAACACATTCCAGTGGACACACTATGGCTAAGAAGATCCTTCGGGCAGGGTATTTCTGGTCCACAATGGAAGCTGATTGTTACCAATATTCTCGGACGTGTCACAAGTTCCAGGTTTATGCAGACAAGGTGCATGTTCCTCCAGTTCCTCTGAATGTCCTGACTGCACCTTGGCCTTTTGCAATGTGGGGCATTGATATGATCGGTGAGATCAGACCTACGGCATCTAACGGGCATCGCTTCATCCTTGTAGCGATTGATTATTTTACAAAGTGGGTCGAAGCAGCATCCTACGCTACGGTAACCAAGACTGTTGTGGCACGGTTCATTCGGCATAATCTGATCTGTCGGTACGGCGTCCCAGAAAGAATTATTACAGACAATGGTACCAATCTGAATAATAAGATGATCACTGAGCTCTGCGAGCAGTTCAAAATACAGCACCACAATTCTTCTCCTTACAGACCGAAGATGAATGGGGCTGTAGAAGCAGCAAATAAAAATATCAAGAAAATCGTGCAGAAGATGACAGTGACTTATAAAGATTGGCATGAGATGTTACCGTTCGCTCTATATGGGTACCGTACCTCAGCTAGGACGTCAACCGGGGCAACTCCTTTCTCTTTGGTTTATGGTATGGAGGCATTCTTACTGATCGAAGTGCAAATACCCTCTCTCCGGATAATGAAGGATGCAAATCTGAACGAAGATGATTGGATCCAAACACGACTTGATCAATTAAACCTTATTGATGAAAAGAGACTTGCTGCTATCTGTCATGGTCAGACGTATCAGAAACGGATGATCAGGGCATTTAACAAAAAGGTCAGACCACAAGAATATCAAGTTGGGGATCTGGTAATCAAGCGTATCATCCTTCCTCAGAGTGATCCAAGGGGCAAATGGACCCCTACGTACGAAGGGCCGTTTGTGGTTAAGCATGTGTTCTCAGGAGGAGCCATGATTCTAACCAACATGGATGGTGACGACCTTCCTCACCCCGCCAATGCAGACATAGTAAAAAGATACTACGCATGAAAAAGACCCGCTAGGCTGACATGCCTAGGCAAAAATTAGGGCTTCCCGTCGAACCAAAAGGGTTCGGGCAAAATGAAGGGATGAAATGAAAAAAAATCTGTACACCCAGCAAGTCGAAAACCTGAAAAGGCGGCTTGGGCAAAAATGGGTATCCCGGTGGACTGAAAACCCGAAAGGGCAGTCCAGGCAAAAGTTAGGGATAAAGCGTAATACTATGTCTCATTGGATCACTTTGCATCCAGAATCCGGTATCTAGATCAAGTTCAGACGGCATTGATCAGTCAGCTTCACCTTCAACCAAGGTCATCAAGTGATGAGACGCTCGAAGATATAAAGGCAATAGCAGAGTTGAAACCCAGTGGATCATTCATTTCACACAGCTGTTTTATTTTCTCTTGTACAAACTTGTATAAATTCTTTTGTTCGGCGGCGTTCTCTTACTAGGACGTCAGCCTCTTGTACATAAACGCCTATTTTACAGGCCATTCAAAAATCAATACAAATATACCTTTCAGTTAAAAGTGCCAATTGTTTTTCCTTTTTCTGTTTTGTTTTGCGAAGAACGTCCAAGGTTCAATTTGTGATATATGCATTGACAATAATTTGCTAACTCATAAATATTTGCATACGAAACAAAGGATTAATTACAGGTAACATTAGAAACAGGGGCAATAAAGAGTTGTCTACGCAATCTAATTGCTCTGTCCTCCAAGGTACCAAGGTAGGTTCAGCTAAAAAACATAACCGGCATATCTCAATTCCCTAGAGAGTGAGCCAACAAGCCAGTGCACTCTTCTCCAAGCAAAGTTATCGGAACTTAAAGAAGTTGGGTATCTTCCAGCAGATCTCGACATTCCCCGGCAGTATGTATATTCCTAACAAGCATCCCCGACAATCTTGGCCTAAAGATTGTTCCCCGGCGGCCTATCAAACATTCAAAGGAATCACTTCCCCCGCAGTTCAAAATTTCCCCAGGAGAGTCCAATCCAGTTTCCCCAAGAAGTTGGAATCCATCTCCCCAAGCAGTAAGCTTATCCCCAGTAGATTCTGGAAGCTTATCCTCGCAAAGCACGAACGCGTCTCCCGGCTTTATTCAAAGGTTATGCTCCACCAGAGCTTATAACTGGGTTATCCTCAGCCAAAAGCCATGGAAGGATCGTCGTCGACAAAGTCTTCTTATCCCCAGCGAAGTCTAGTAACACTCCCAACATGACAACGGTATCCCCAGCGAAGTTACTACCAACATCTCAACAAGAGTACCTCTCTCCCCACCGAGTATTGCTTCCCAGCAAGATCGTTAGAGTACTCTCCTCCCCGCAGAGTTATTCCATTCGCCAAGTTTATTCCCCAACGGAGTCATCTTCTCCTACCGGTATTCTTGCAATCATCATCCCCAGCGGAAGCAAAATCTATTCTCCAACATCAGCCCAGGAGTGACTTCCCGGCACCCGTCAAGGATTTACTTTCCTAGACGAAAAACATACATCGCACTTCATACATCATAGCATGCATATACGCATCATACCTTACAAATCTCATTTATGTCGAGAACTTCATTGCTTGATCCATATCATGCATTGCATATGACTGACCTTTACCTTTCAGGAAAGATTCAGTTAAATTCTCAATCACATTTCAAGGCCTTCTCTAGTCCAGTTAAATCGACCCCAAACAGATTTTTCTGATGAAGACTCAGTAGAAGTTATCAAAGGGTTTTTCTCAATGATTGCTATTGAGATTATAATTGCCTATGGTTCTCTCCCCGATCATGCGGAGACGATAATTCCATTCCAGGTTTTTCTCAATGTTTGCTATTGAGATTATAATTGCCTATGGTTCTCTCCCCGATCCTGCGGAGACGATAATTCCATTCCAGGTTTTTCTCAATGTTTGCTATTGAGATTATAATTTCCTATGGTTCTCTCCCCGATCCTACGGAGACGATAATTCCATTCCAGGTTTTTCTCAATGTTTGCTTTTGAGATTATAATTGCCTATGGTTCTCTCCCCGATCCTGCGGAGACGATAATTCCATTCCAGGTTTTTCTCAATGTTTGCTTTTGAGATTATAATTTCCTATGGTTCTCTCCCCGATCCTGCGGAGACGATAATTCCATTCCAGGTTTTTCTCAATGATTGCTTTTGAGATTATAATTGCCTATGGTTCTCTCCCCGATACTGCGGAGATGGTAATTCCCACCAAGATTTCGCTCAATGATTGCTGTTGAAGTGAAGTTATCCAAGATTTTCTCAATGATTGCTGTTGAGGTTAAGGTCATCCAAGGTTCTCTCACCGTTCCTGCTGAGGTAGTAACCACCCCTGGTTCATTCATCATCTTTTGAAGCTCCAGATCCAGCTCCTGTAACCAGTCAGGACACATCTATGCAAAGAGTTTGAAGACCAGCCCCGTAACAGGTCAGGTAATCATTTTCTCTTTTGCAGGTATGCAAGTTCTCGCTAAGGAATCTCTTATGCGATCAACATCCAGATGGCATCTATAAGCCCATCATCCTATCCACAATCTCCAAATGGCATCTATAAGTCCATTCACCATCACACTGCTGATACTCTACTATGTGAGTGCAAATTTTTGGGCACTCTAGTGTTCAATCATCTTCCACCTTCGGATCACGAAAGGCACACACGCCAATCTACACCCTCAGGTCTAAGAAGATTGAACAGGGGCAACTGTTGTACCCCAAAATTTGCCCTCCCATAATCTTCAAAGTTTTGACAAGAATCATCCACAATTGGTTCAAATTTACTCAAGGGCCATACAGTCAAACCATCCTCCTAAACAGTCAAAATTAGGGTTTTTGTTCTGATCAAGAAAATGAAGTTTCCAAGGGTCCAATCAAGTCCCACATGCCTACAAATATGGTCAAGCATCCTCATACCAAGTTTCAAGACTTTCAGCACAAAATTGCACAATCAAAAACCCTAATTGCTCAACAGTCAACTGTAGGGGCAAAATGGTCATTTGACAGTCAAAAGTTAAAATTTTTGGTCAACATCTTATTTTGAAGCCACAAACATCATTTGATCAATGCTTAATCATGATTCTCAAAAGTATGGCTCAAAAATCATCAAGATGCAAAAGTTTCTATTTTTGGACAACTGAAAAGTCAACTGTAACTTGACCAAGGCATAACTTTTTCATGGTTCATCATAAAAATCCCATCCAATGCTCATTTTGAAGATAAAGACATTTCCTACAACTCCTCTTCATACTTCAAGTCCAAGAAATGCTCTCACAAAAAGTTATCAATTTCAACATTATAGGTCATTTTCAAAAGTCAACAAAAAGGGACTTTAAGTCAAAGGCCATAACTTGAGATTGGTAAATCAAAATGACATGGGACCAAAGACATTGGTTAGAGAACTTCAAGACCTTTCCAAAATGTCCAAGAACATGATCAAAGCTTTAAAATTGAGCAAGATATGCATTGGAGAAGTTGGGAAATTTTTGTGAAATGGCCAAAATCATTTATCCTTGAAATTTCATTTTTGACAAAAGGGGCCCACTTTTTCCACTTGAATTAACTTGGCCATGCTTCCCACGTGTCCCATCTTTTATTTCAAATTTTTTAATTAATTTTTTTCATTTTTTATTGATTTTATTAGATTTAATTAATTTTAAATCTTTTAAAATCAAAGGAAAATCAAAAAGCCTAATTAAAGAGGATATTTGACTTTGATGGGTCTTGAATCACCTTTAAGCATATGCCAAATTCGTGCAAGGGGCCAAATAGAGCAAGAATTCAAAAATGATCCAAAAAAGGGAAGTTTGGTTATGGAGGTTTATGGAGAATCATGAAATTGAATGTTTTGCATTATGAGGCCATAATTTCTCTTCATACACATTGCCTAATGTATATACAAGTGATACAAAACAACATTGAGACCTAAGCTGCGCAGGAACACAAAAAGCAAACTCACACTTTTGGCAAAAAATCTCAAAACTGAAAACAAGGTTAGAGGTTGATTCAAGGCAAAAGAGTTGTTAAAACACCTTCCTTGAGGATCATAGAACCTGTTCCAATCATTCCCTAAGTCCCATACTCAAGAAAACACGAAATCACCATTGAAGTTGGTAAGGAAAATTCCAAAATCGTTTTCCATCATTCATGCATTTTTAACATGTTTCATTGTGGTTTTTGTGTTTAGAATGATGTTTGCAAGCTAACTGCATAATTTGATTGGAGTTTCATGCCAAAACGAAGAAACCACCATTATCATATTTTAGGGTTTCAGACTTGGAAATTTAGGGCTTTTCACTCAAGGAATAATTGGGGCATGATAATGGCACCATCAGGTTCAGGAGCTTCACGACAATCACATCCATATGTCGCGCCTAATTTCTAATGAGAGGATTCCTATTCGCTATTTTCCAGAAACATGCCTTTTAGAACGGTGTAAAAACCGTTGCCAATGTTTTTATATTTTCAGGAAAACAAAACAATGAGGAAGATGACTCGGTGGCATAAGCTGAATGGCTGGTTCAAAATCTCGCGCGAAAAAGGAAGCGTTGGTGTTTGTTTGTTTTATTATATTTATTGATTATATTATTTACAGATAAACAAAATAGCGCAGTTGGTGAAGCGCTTGAGTGGTAATGTTCAGGACCTGGGTTCGAGCCCCAGGTCCTCACCCCCTTTCATATTATTTTCTATTTAATGTTCCTATGCAGCTTCAATACCAAAGCGCACCATGCATCTCCTAAATCAAACCTGCCACGCGTTCAATCTCTTCAATCAAGGGCCAGGATCTGTGGATCATGGTGGACTATGGTCAGCGCATGTGCATAATTCCTGGAAAGTCAAGGAGGCCAAGGACAAATGGGCCTGAATCACTACAACAAACCCTCACAATTAGGGGCAGACCCCCTAGGTTTGCCATTATTTTTTATTCTTTCTTTTGCATTATTATTATTATTTTCTTTTAATTATTGTCTTTTAATTCAATTATTTTCATAAAAATACAAAACAATAAAAAATCAGAAAAGCTAAAAAAAAAATAATAATAAATATTTTATTTTAGTATTTTTGTAAATAAATTCCTTAATAAATTTAGTTTTAATTTTAGGTTGTTAATTTAATTCTTTTTCTCAATAACCAAAAATAATAAAAATAAACCTTTAGCACTTTTTTCCTTTTTTTTTTAATTGATTAAATATTATTATTATAAGTATCATTAACCATTAATTTTGTAAATAAATTTTATAATTAATTTAGTTTTAATTCTAGGTTTTAACTTTAATGCATTTCCTTTAATAAAAAAAAAGAAAGAATTAGAACTAGAATTATTTGATTTTTAATTCCAACTTAATTTCCTTTAATGTCATAAATACAAAAAAAAACATAAAAAATAAGTCATTGCCTTTATTTAATTTAATTATTTTATTAATTTTATTTTAATTCCTTTAAAGGGTCCAACGCCCTCGCATTCGATTACATTTTTGTTTCGCGCGTTTTATTTATTTCTTTTTGTGAATATAATGTACTTGCTCCAAAGCCCTGTAATAGTTAATCAGACATTTATTTTATGCACTTTATTTTAAATCGGGTCTGGATTAATTTGGCGATGTAGACCCGCGCCTTTGTAATAGCGTAGGACCTTTATCTTTTCCGCACTTTAAATTCCCGCACCTTTAACTATTAAACAATAACATGAAAGAATGAATGCCCAAAAATAAAATCAAAGCGTAGATCACCAATACATGACAAGACAAAAATATCTGAAAATGACACACAATTCACACACCACCCCTAGGGTACGCCTCACTGTTGCCTTGCCTCGAAAGGTGATCGTCGAGTAGAGGATGTCTTAGTAAGTCCTCATGATCCGGGAACCTGGCATGAGGGTAGCTTCTAAGGTGTCTTCCCATTGCTCTGGTGATCACCATGTCCCGAACCTCGAATTGACCCGAACACCTCCAACGGTGGTGCTACCTACCTCTCAATGGTGGGATGGCACTACCTTAAGGACATTTACACAGACTAATTCCTTAGGGTAGGTAGATGACTCGTAGATACTTGCTCTAATTCAAAACAAATCAAAACTCTTTTCACACCGACACTTTGCAAAAAGCTTTCAAAAACAATTTTACAAACACTCTTGAGGACTGATACAAGAGTCGAACTGGAATTTTCAAAGAAACTTTTTAAAACCCACAGTTGAAAAGTAAACAAACCATTTTGAAAACACATAATGAGCAAGTATCTAAGAGCCCATGGATAACCATGGATAGAAAGGGTGCTAACACCTTCCCTTTCTATAATCTACCTCCCGAACCGAGAGCAATCTCTTTAAGGAATTTTTCTGTGCTTTTGTCCTTTCCAATTGGAGAAAATAAAAGACGGTGGCGACTCTTGCTTACCGCGACATTTCGTGAACCAGCGTTAAACAGTCAGTTCCAGATCCACCGATCACACTATAGATCCTACACCTGGATCTGGGGAAACCTTTTAGGTAAGTAGCAATAGATCGTGGAAATTGTGCGGGGTATACCGACACGATTGAAGCGATGGCTACATTGATGCGACACTTTGTTTGGTAACTGTGATATGGTGGGAGAATTGACTTGAGGGTTTTGCGTTTTATCGCAAATGTTACGGTTTAGCAAGAGTCGCCATCGACTTTTCTTTTATCCAAAAGGAAAGGTGAAAAATCACAGGAAAGACCTTTGAGATTGTTTCTTGAGTTAGGGGGGTAGATTATGAAAAGGGAAGGTATTAGCACCCTTTTCATCCATGGTTTTCTATGGGCTCTTAGTTACTTGGTAGATCACTTGCTTTTGTTGTTTAAAAATGTGTTTGGTGTGGTTTTGAAAGTATTTTGTAAAAGAGGCCATTCGTTTAGGCAATCTTTGTAATGATTCTCATTCGCAAGAATGTATACAAAGATGTTTGTCTTTAAAAAATGTTTTCAATGTTTGTAAGATGTTTTTGAAATGTGTGTGTTTTTTTTTTTAAAATAGCAAGGATAGTTGTTTGGAAATAGAGCAAGTAACTAGAAGTAATCTACCTACTCAAATGTTTTTCTTGTGCATTTTCTATTCCTTCGACATTGTTATCTTACCATTGATTTGGTAAGCAACCCTATCTTTAGGTGTAAACGGGACGGGCTTGGGTCATCGTATAACCATGATTAGCAATGTTGCAAAGTATCTTAGCATTTTGAGGGACCAAGATCATTTTGTTAAGGCAACTTTGAATAGCGTCATCGAGGGACTATGATCTTATATTTGTTTATTTTGCCAAGATACTTCGCATGCGTAATATGGCTATTTTTATATAAGGCAACCAAGTGGAGAAACCCTAAGGGTGCTTGTGTGCAAATGTATTATTTTCATGCTTTGATTTTGTCTTGTATTAGGGCTTTCTATTTGTTTTGTTTTCATCTTACCATACAAACCGTAATTACTATCATGACATGTAAAGCGGTAAATTGCGCATTGTAAAGATTACTAAGCTATTACAATAATTTATGGAAGGGGGAAATACAAATTTGAACGGGGATTTTCAAGAATGTAAGTCTAAATAAATTATTACAACCAAATCGAATTTGTACGAATATTATAATAAACAATATGTAATATTTAAATGTGTAATATTATGTACATGCAAGAAAAGATTTTTGTTTTGTTTTTTTATGTGAAAAGAAAAATTTAATCTAATCCTAAAAATATAAGAAAAAGAAATTAATTCTTAAAAAGGAATAACCCTAATTTCTAGCTTAAAAAGAAAATAAAGTTCTTATGTATTATTTTTGTGTATTTTTGTATTAAAAATAATAAATAATATTTTATAAAAATATTTAGTTTTCATATATGCCAAAATAAATATTTTACAAGTATGAAATGAAAATAAAACAAATTAAACTAAACCTATTTCATTTAAGTTTACAAGTTTATTCAAGAAAAAGAATTAATATATAGTTTAATAAAAAATATATTTTTTAACGTGAAAATAAAAATAAATTAAACAAATACAAAATTATCATATTTCATATTTTTTATGATTTTTAGGTATTAAAGAAATATCTTTTTAAATAAAAATAAAAATGAAACCAAATAAATAAATATATCAAAATAGTTTGGGCCAGGGGTGCTGTAAGGAAATTGGGAGCAGTATGTTAGTAAAAAACGCTAGGCCCAAAGAATCAAGCCCATCCTGCAAAAACAAGCCAAAAATGAAAACTGAAAAATGTGAAAAAAAATAAAAGGTAGCGCCAAGGTTCAAACCCAGGACATGAGTCTCACCAGCGCGCTACCTTGCCACTGGGGTGGCTATACATCCGTTGATTAATGTGAAACAAAAATTACATAACACAAACAAAGCCCTTTCCCTGTACTTCGTCTTCTTCCTCTAGCCAGCCAGATGCTCTGTAACTTTCTCATTTCTCCATGAAAATGAAAACTCATAACATGAATGTTGTAGCATTTCGTCTCACAATTCTAACCATATAAATCATATAAGCTAACAATCAAAGATCAAGATGAATTTTAAAAGCCCTAAATCTTAACCTAATTTTTACAGGAATTTCAAGTTCAAAATTCTCTCAACTCAGGCCAAATAAATGCAAGATATATATATGTACAGCTTCATAGCAATGAGGTCTACATTGTTTATTCGCAAATCGTGGCCAATGGATGCCTGTATAAAGAGATAGAAGTTAAGATTTGTACCTCTTTCAGTTGAAATCTGTTAGAACATAGTTTGATTCTACAACCCTCAATTAGAGTTTTGATGATAACAAAATACAAGATTAAATGAATTATGAGATTTATATAAGACATATATGCTACTTAAAATTATGTTGTGTATTTACAGAAACTCTGATGGAATCAGCATCAGAATATCAGTATCAACATCAGCATCAGAAGATATGTCAGCATCAGAAGATCAAATAACATGTGCTATACGCTGAAGCCCGATGAACAGAATCTGCGCATAAAATACTCTGACTCTGATCAAGATCCTAACCATGTCATCAGCACTCAGAAGCGTCTGAATAAGCTAAAGCTAAGAACACTCTGATTATCATTAGCAGAACACTCTGAAGTGTCAACGTTACTATGCATTCAAGACAGATTAATTACCAACGGCTTTATTCCAAGACAAAGATCTTCTCAAAAAGGAAAGAACTTTATGAGCATTGAAATGGATTTATGGACAGCAACGTCTCTCTTCCTAGGCTATTTAAACAAGTCAGTGAGAAAAGAAATGGCTAATACTCTACACGCACATACGCCTAAGCTAATCATCTTCATGCACGCTCTCATTTTTGCTAAGCTTTCAACCACGCTTACTCTATAGCTCTAGCAATCCAATTTTATTCTAAGCTTCATATTGTGTATTATCACAGTTGTGATATATAGTTTTTCTAGAAAACATCAAACACACTTTTGTTCATTTATCTGTAAGAGAAATTCCTTGAGATAAACCGGTATGTGGTTAGACTCAAGAAGGCTTTAACAGTTGTTAAAGCAGTTGTGTATTCAGTTGAATATAGTGGATTAAGACCTCGTTGGAGAGAGGCGAAATCACATTGACGGGTGGACTGGAGTAGTTTGAGATCAAACGAACCAGGATAAAAATAACGTGTTGTCTGCATTTGATTTTAAGTTTTACAATTCAACCCCCCTTCTTGTGTTTTTCACATATTCAATTGGTATCAGAGCGCCTGGTTCTGAGCTTATAACACTTAACCGTGTCAGTACAAGATCCAGCGTTAGAAAAACACAATGGCAAGACCACATCAAAACATCAGCAATGACAACAATGAAGAAAAAGAAAGATTCAGTGGCAAACCTCCAGTCTTTGATGGAGAGAACTTTGACTACTGGAAAGACAGAATTGAAAGCTTCTTTCTGGCCCATGATGCTGATCTGTGGGATATGGTGACTGATGGATACACGCACCCAGTGAATGGAAGTGGTCAGAAGATTGACAGGAAAGCAATGTCTGATCAACAAAAGCGTGATTTCAGAAATTATCACAAGGCCAGAACAATTCTTCTCAGCGCCATCTCTTACTCTGAATATGAAAAGATATCAAACAGAGACACTACAAAGAATATGTTTGACTCTCTGAGAATGACGCGTGAAGGCAAAATTCAAGTCAAAGAAACCAAAGCTCTTGCGCTCATTCAGAAGTACGAGGCATTGAAGATGGAAGAAAGTGAATCAATAGAAACGATGTTCTCAAGATTTCAAAATCTGGTTGCTGGTCTCAAAGTTTTGGACAAAGGGTATTCAACTGCTGATCATGTTAAGAAGATCATCAGAAGCTTTCCAAAACAGTGGAGGCCAATGGTCACAGCGCTGAAGCTAGCTAAGAATCTCAACAAAATCTCTCTGGAGGAACTTGTCAGCTCCCTCAGAAGTCACGAGATAGAGCTAGAAGCAGATGAACCTCAAAAGCAAGGTAAGCCATTAGCTTTAAAATCTAACAGAAAATCTGACTCAAAGGTTTTGCAGGCTGTTGAAGAAACCTCTGATGGGTCCTCATCAGAAGAAGATGAACTATCTCTCCTCTCCAGAAGGGTGAATCAATTATGGAAGCAGAGGCAAAGGAAGTTCAGGAATCCCAGAAGATCAGAGAATCAGAATGAATCTTCCTCCAGATACAGAAGGTCAGAATCCTCCTCTAGACACAGAAGATCTGAAGGCTCTTCAGGATGTAGAAATCCAAACAACAAAGACATCATCTGCTATGAATGTAACGAGTAAGGACACTACAAGAGTGATTGCCCAAAGCTTCAGAGGCAAAAGCCCAAAAAGAAGTTTGGCAAGGAAAAGAAGAAAAGTCTCATGGCTACATGGGATGACTCTGACACATCTGAAGTTGACTCAGAATCAGATGATGAGAGAGCAAACATAGATCTCATGGCAAACATAACAGAAGACAGTGAAGCTTCTGAATCAGACTCTGAATCAGACACATAAGAGGTATTTCCTGACTTTGATATAAACTTTACTAAGGTTGAACTAGCTGAAAGCCTTAATGAAATTCTGGAAAGATATCAGCAGATCAGAGTCAAATTCAGAAACCTGAAAAGGAATCTTGCTTCTGACTCTGATAAAACTGAGAGTCTCAAATTGGAGAATTCTGAGTTGAAAGATAAAGTTTAAAAATTAGAAAATCTATTGCAAAACTCTCAGAAGGAAAGAATTCCTGAAACTCCCAGCAGTGCTGATGAGATCATCAAGGAGTATGATCACAGCTTTCAGAAGTTTCTAGCTAAAAACATAGATAGAAGCAAAATGGCTTCAATGATCTATGGAGTTAGCAGAAATGGCAGAAAAGGAATAGGATACCAAGGTAAGGTACCTACACCAAAGAATTCCATGGATTTAGTTATAAAACGAACTCCACTTAATTCACACTTTGTATATGGGCACACACACGACATCAAATATACTAGTAGTAATTATTCTGTCAAACCAAAATTCAACCAGAGTTTTGGAAAAACTAACAAATCAGGACCCAAGAAAATATGGGTACCTAAGGATAAAATAATACATGTTGCAGATATCTTTAGCAGCAAAGCAGAAACACCAGTCATGGTACCTGGACTCTGGCTGCTCACAACACATGACGGGAAGAAAGCATATGTTCCAAAGCCTGGAACTTAAGCCTGGAGGCCACGTAGGCTTTGGAGGCAATCAGAGGGGAAAGATCATTGGCTCAAGAACAGTAGGTAATGGAAATCTTCCCTCTATAAGTAATGTTTTATTAGTAGATGGATTAATGCATAACCTGTTATCCATAAGTCAATTAAGTGATAACGGTTATGATATAATCTTTAATCAAAATTCATGCAAAGCTGTTAGTCAGAAAGATGGAACTATCCTATTTAATGGAAAGAGGAGAAACAACATTTATAAAATAAAAATTTCTGAACTGAAAAGTCAGAATGTAAAGTGTCTTCTGTCTGTTAAAAACGAGCAATGGATCTGGCACAGAAGATTGGGGCATGTTAGTATGAGAAGAATATCTCAGATTAACAAACTCAATCTGGTCAGAGGACTTCCTAACCTGAAGTTCAATTCAGATGATCTGTGTGAAGCATGTCAGAAAGGCAAGTTTGCAAAACCAGCTTTCAAATCTAAAAACGTTGTTTCCACCTCTAAGCCATTAGAACTTCTGCACATTGACTTATTTGGACCATTTAAAACTGCTTCAGTCAGTGGCAAGAAGTATGGGTTAGTAATCGTAGATGACTATAGCAGATGGACATGGGTAAAGTTCTTAAGACACAAGGACAAGTCACACTCTGTGTTTGTCACCTTCTGCAACCAAGTTCAGAATGAAAAGGATCTTAGAATCGTTAAAGTCAGAAGTGATCATGGTGGAGAGTTTGAAAACAAAGATTTTGAATCATTTTTTAATGACAAAGGCATTCTGCATGATTTCTCTTGTCCTAGAACTCCCCAGTAAAATGGAGTTGTAGAACGAAAGAGCAGAACATTGCAAGAAATGGCCAGAACCATGATCAACGAGACAAACGTTGCTAAGATATTCTGGGTAGAGGCAATAAACACAGCGTGCTACATTCAGAATAGAATCTCTATAAGACCTATTCTGGAAAAGACTCCATATAAATTGTGGAAGTACAGAAAGCCCAACATTTCATATTTTCATCCATTTGGATGTACTTGCTTTATTTTAAATACAAAAAATTATTTGAACAAGTTTGACTCTAAAGAACAAAAGTGTATTATGTTAGGATACTCTGAATGCTCAAGAGGGTACAGAGTATACAATACAGAAACACAGATTGTTGAAGAATCAATCAGTGTTCGTTTTGATGATAAGCTTGACTCTCAAAAGTCAAAGCAGAATGAATTACTTGCAGGTATGGAAGTTGAATTCACAGGTACTGAAGACAAGTCATCAGAAGCTCTTAACAGAGACACTCCCTCAACAACAGAAAGATGCACTGCAAGCAATCCAGCACCTTTTGTTGATCAACTTCAGAAAAGACCATCCAGAAGCAGCATGGATCACCCAGAAGAAACAATCTTAGGAAGAAAGGAAGATCCAATTAGAACAAGAGCCAGCTTCAGAAACTCTGAAGAATCCCTCATGGGACTTGTTTCTCTAATTGAACCATCAACAGTTGATGAAGCACTTCTGGACAATGACTGGATTCTAGCAATGCAAGAGGAGCTGAATCAATTCACAAGGAATGACGTATGGGATCTAGTTCCCAAACCAAAAGGATTTAACGTCATTGGAACAAAATGGGTGTTCAGAAACAAACTGAATGAACAAGGTGAAGTCATCAGAAACAAAGCACGATTGGTAGCACAAGGTTATAGTCAGCAAGAGGGGATAGACTATACAGAAACCTTTGCTTCAGCCGCCAGGTTAGAATCTATCAGACTTTTAATTTCATTTGCTGTAAATAAAGGCATCACTCTGTATCAGATGGATGTTAAGAGTGCATTCTTAAATGGCTATATATAAGAAGAGGTATATGTGCACCAACCCCCTGGTTTTGAAAGTTCAAAAATCCAGAATATGTTTTCAAACTAAAGAAGTCACTGTATGGTCTGAAACAAGCTCCCAGAGCTTGGTATGAAAGACTGAGTAACTTCCTGTTAGAAAAGGAATTCACCAGAGGGAAAGTGGACACAAATCTATTCTGTAAGACAGTTAAGAATGACATTTTAGTATGTCAAATTTATGTTGATGATATCATTTTTGGATCTACTAAACCTTCTCTGGGAAGAAAGTTTGCTAAGTGTATGCAGGCAGAATTTGAGATGAGCCTAATGGGGGAACTGAAATTCTTTCTGGGCATTCAGATCAATCAAACCCCAGAAGGAACTTACATTCATCAGAGCAAATATGTCAGAGAAATTCTAAAGAAATTTGATCTCTCAGAATGTAAGCCATCAAAGATTCCAATGCATCCCACATGCATTCTGGAAAGAGAAGAGGTAAGAAAAAAGGTAGAACAGAAGGTCTACAGAGGTATGATTGGTTCTCTTCTTTATCTGACAGCTTCAAGGCCTGATATTTTATTCAGTGTATGCATTTGTGCAAGATTCCAATCAGATCCTAGAGAATCTCACTTAACAGTTGTTAAGCGAATTTTCAAGTATCTGAAAGGTACTACTAATCTGGGTCTGTTTTATAGAAAATCAAGTGATTACAGCTTAGTAGGATACTGTGATGCTGACTTTGCTGGAGACAGGGTAGAGCGTAAAAGCACTTCTGGAAGCTGCCAGTTTCTGGGAGAAAATTTGATCTCATGGTCCAACAAAAGACAATCCACAATTGCTCTATCAACATCAGAAGCTGAATACATAGCAACAGCTGGATGCAGCACACAAATGCTCTGGATGAAAAGTCAACTTGAGGACTTCTAGATATTTGAGAGTAACATTCTTATCCTCTGTGACAACACTTATGCTATTTGCTTAAGTAAAAATCCAATTTTTCATTCTAGGGCTAAGCATATAGAAATAAAACACCATTTTATTAGGGACTATATTCAGAAAGGGATTTAAAATTTAAAATTTATTAACACAGACCATCAATGGGCTGATATTTTCATAAAACCACTTTCTGAAGATAGGTTCAACTTCATTCTGAAACATCTCAGCATGAAGCTCTACCCAGAATAAAATTGTTTTAATTTTATATATTAACCTTCAGAATTGTGTTTATTTTCTGTGAACTACTGATCAATCTTCTTTCAGAACTTTAGAAATGCAGATTGTATTAGAATCTATCCATGAAGATCTGAGCGCTTCAGTTCAAGGATAGAAGTGTTGTTCACTCAAGCAAACAAGTGTCATCCAGTCATCAGCTGTTTTCTGAGGCTGAACACGCGTTCACGTTTCTGAAAAGGCAAAGCGCTGATTGGATGCATTGAGACACATGTCATGGGTAACCGTTCCAAGTATATTTCTGAATCCCCTAAAATCAGCTATCATTAAATGCTAATAATCATTATTTATTTCTCTCTCTTAAACGTTTATGTTTTCAAAAACTTTTTAGAAATCTATTTAAACACTTCACACCATTCACACTTTTTACCTTCACTTTCGTTTTCTCTCAATATTTCTGATTTCTGTGTTCTTACTTTCTCAAGAAAACCTTTCAATCTTTTTCAAAAACCTCGTGTGAACATGGCTTCTTCCAGCATTCCTTCTTCAGGTTCCCAGAAAACGGCTTCTTCTGAACAATATGAAGTACCTCTCAGAATGCTTCTCACTCCAATCAAGAACCTTGAAGTTCTGTCTGAACTAATTGTGGATTTCAACAGTCTCAAGGAAAATGGTTTTGATTTATCTGAAGAGATTAAAGCTCAAGGTTGGGAAAGTATTTTGACAGGCTGGTGGGTCCAACGTTTCCTATTCTGGTAAAGGAATTTTGGATTCACGCTTCTTCTTCAAATCATCAAGTTACATCATATATCATGGGTATGCTCTGAAACCTTTAAGTTGCAAGACCAGAGCTATGGACAGGCTCAACAGAACTTCAGCAATCTGCTGAAGGAAATGGAAGGTCCAGTTCTGAGCAAGCTGCTTAAGGAAGAAGTTCTCCATCCGGACATTGCGCCTTGGTCTGAAAAGCGTCCAGCATCCAAAGTTCAACCTGCAGAAGAACAGACGATTCCAGCTGAAGACTTGGGTCAAGAAGAAGTTATTGCAGAAAGCTCTGAGAAGCACCCTGTATCTGAAGATCCTCAAGCTTCCTCTCTTGACAGGCAGACTCTAGAGGATTTGAAAAGATCTGATATGCTGATGAATGAAAGGATAGACATTAAGATTGACTCTATAGCAAACATGGTATCTCAGCAACAGGAAACCAGCAATCAAATCAAGAGCATGTTGGAAGCTCTATTCACACGTCTTCCACCTTCCTCTTAGAATTTTCTTGTGTTTCCATTATTTTCTTTACATGTTTGTCTGTAATATTTTTACTTGTTCCAAACTAATCATTGCTTCTGTTTTTATATAAACGCTCTTTTTGCTCTGATCACTTTAACTCTGATTATTTGTGCTTTTTGATAACTGACAAAAAGGGGGAGAAAGAATGATATTTTTCAATAACGGATTACTGAGACATAAGTCTCAAACATTCTAACATTCTGATATATTTGAATTTCTTTCTTCTGAAAAGCTTACAGGTACAAGAATCTGATGAACTCTGATAAAGTAAAACTCTGATGCTCAAGGTCTCATGGAATTAAAGGGAAGTAATCAACTCGGGGGGAGTTTTTCTCTTCATTACTCTGATACCTTTTATTCCTTATCTTCTTATCTCTAATACCTTGTATTCGTTATTTGTTTATCTCTGATACCTTTTCTTCTCTATCCTTAATCTCTGATACTTATTTTATTTTATTTTAATTGAAAAAATCCGGTTTTTGTCATCATCAAAAAGGGGGAGATTGTTAGAACATAGTTTGATTCTACAACCCTCAATTAGAGTTTTGATGATAACAAAATACAAGATTAAATGAATTATGAGATTTATATAAGACATATATGCTACTTAAAATATGTTGTGTATTTACAGAAACTCTGATGGAATCAGCATCAGAATTTCAGTATCAACATCAACATCAGAAGATATGTCAGCATCAGAAGATCAAATAACATGTGCTATACGCTGAAGCCTGATGAACAGAATCTGCGCATAAAATACTCTGACTCTGATCAAGATCCTAACCATGTCATCAGCACTCAGAAGCGTCTGAATAAGCTAAAGCCAAGAACACTCTGATTATCATTAGCAGAACACTCTGAAGTGTCAACGTTACTATGCATTCAAGACAGATTAATTACCAATGACTTTATTCCAAGACAAAGATCTTCTCAAAAAGGAAAGAACGTTATGAGCATTGAAATGGATTTATGGACAACAACGTCTCTCTTCCTAGGCTATTTAAACAAGTCAGTGAGAAAAGAAATGGCTAATACTCTACACGCACATACGCCTAAGCTAATCATCTTCACGCACGCTCTCATTTTTGCTAAGCTTTCAACCACACTTACTCTATAGCTCTAGCAATCCAGTTTTATTCTAAGCTTCATATTGTGTATTATCACAGTTGTGATATATAGTTTTTCTAGAAAACATCAAACACACTTTTGTTCATTTATCTGTAAGAGAAATTCCTTGAGATAAACCGGTCTGTGGTTAGACTCAAGAAGGCTTTAACAGTTGTTAAAGCAGTTGTGTATTCAGTTGAATATAATGGATTAAGACCTCGTTGGAGAGAGGCGAAATCACCTTGACGGGTGGACTAGAGTAGTTTGAGATCAAACGAACCAGGATAAAAATAACGTGTTGTCTGCATTTGATTTTAAGTTTTACAATTCAACCCCCCTTCTTGTGATTTTCACATCTTCAAAATCATGGATAGAGTTGGAGTGAGTTTTATGAAGGCCTGATGATTTCTTGAGCTTGCTTGAACCTCCATGAGTGTGTTCCAATCCTTGCCTTGCTTTGGAAGTGCCTGGAACTCTCTATCCAAGTCAACCTGCAAGCTTTGAAAATAAAAATGGCAGATGATGGAGAAGGAGTTACAGTACAGAGATGAGGGTCTGGATCAGTTAGATATCAAGTAGGTAAAGTGTTTTGATGATTGAAACTTGAAACGCACGAGCCAAATGATGGATTGTTGGGCTTATGCAAAAATCTGCAAGTTTTGACAGTTTTGTGGTGAAAGGGAGTTTTTGAGTGTTTCAGGCCTCTAGCAATCGTGTGTTATGTTGCAATGTGTTTGTATATTAATATGGAATCAATTTAAAGTCAGCTCTCCAACAGATTTGTAAGTTCTAGCCTTTTGGCAACCTTTCTTGCTTTTGAAGCAAAATGAAGGGACAAGGTTTCACATGCTTGTACTGGCTTGCTTAGGGTTGGTATATACTTGTACAGTTTGCTTTAGGCCTATAAGACTTATATGTGCAATGGAGACAGGTTCAATGCTCAATAATTGGAAAGTGGCAAAAGTTGAGCTTTTTCAAAATGGCAATGGCCACTTTATGCCATTTATGGAATTACAACTTGGACAATGGCTATAGGGCTTGGATTAAAGCTTTTTCAACTGGGTAAGCATTAAATTATGGAGTAAGAAACAAGTTTGGGACTTGTAAAGCATGGATTAGGCAGCATAGGTACTGATTTGAAAATTGTTCTTCATGAAATGGCTTGAATCAAAAGTGAGAAATTGCCAACTTCATATCTTCGATTCTCCCTACTAAAAAATGATCTTGAGGAGTTCTTGGACATTTTGGAAAGTTTTCAATGTGCTATATAATTCATATTTGAAATGAATTTCAAGACTCCTCTTGGAACTAAGTGAAAAATTTCCATGAAGTTGGGTCCAAAACCTGCCTAAATTAGGGCAAAATTTCACTAAGTTATTTAGTTCATGAGCATGTATTCATAAAACTATATCTTGAGATCCAAGCATCTTTAGGGAAAAGTGTGTGAAGAAAAGTTGTATATTTCATGGAGGTCTATAACTTTCATGTTTGGAACTTTCCTTGAATCATCTTGTATCCTGGTGAAACAATTGCCTAAAGTTGAGAAAAAATAAGAAATTTTCTATACTTAGAAAAATTTCTAAGTTAAGAAAATTTCCTATTTTAAACCCTAATCTTCAATCCTTGATTTCTTGATGAACAAGTTTCACATTTTGACATGTTTTGATGAACTGTGACCCTTGGCACTTGATTTTTACCAAAAAGTCAAAGTTTGACTTTTCAGTGTACAGTTGACTTTTGATCAGTTGACTGCAAATTTAAATATGTCTATCCAATGAAATTGAAATGTTTTGAACCATGTAATTAGGTCAAGATGATGCAATTGAATCCTTGGAATAATTCTTCAAATCAATTGGTCATTTGCTTAGGTTAAAAATCATAAATTGCCATTCCTCAATCTAAACCCTAATTTTGACCATTTTGCCCTTTTGATGATTTGATCAAATTTCTTGAGGAATTGTAATCCAAACTTGATAAAATGATACATATGAGTCTAAAATGTTGATGTGGATCAAAAATTATGAAGTTTGACTGTAAATTAGCCATGGTTGACTTTTTTCCCAATACAGTTGATTTTTAGGTCAACTGTCCAATTGACTGATAAAAAATATGGTTCAAGGCTTGACACTTGTCATGAGTAAACTTAGGGGTCCATAATTATGTTTGAAAGTCATATGAAGCATTTATAGTCCAAGAATCCTTGTGCAAACTCAAACACTAATTTTGGATCAACAGTGTAAGATGAGATGTCTTGAGCTGATCAAACCCTAATTCAGTCTTGAGTCAAAGAGATCTTGTGAGAAAATTCTTGATAAGTGGGAGGGAAAATTTTGGGGTACAACAGTACCGGTAGCCTTTGAGTAAATCAAGGAGAATACGGGGCCACCACGTGGTGTCATAAAGCGTCAACTGACCTTAGAATCTTTAAATGAACAACTTGGCTATTAAGACATAGCGAGATGGCCGTCTTTGGTGTATTCCCAAAGTCGGCAGATACTTGATGCTACACTCATTAAGACTTGACTCCTGGGTTTTGTTTGGTTGCGAGTCAATCTCCTATCGAATGAAGCTTGTGGGAAAGGTCGGTGATATTGAGATCCCTTAGAACCCGGTTACTATTTATAGGACGGGTTGAACCAATCCAACTTCAAGAGGGTACTACCTTAAAACCCATGCAACCCTTAAACATAAGGTCTTGGTGTGATTTGCTTGTTGCTTGATATATATATGTGATTTCTTAGCATAATCATGACATCATAACATGGCATATCATACTAACCCTTTCAAGGATTTTCTAGGGCTTATCTTTGTCTTATTTTGTAGGACATGACATCCGCTCGCAGGAACATTATCCAAATCAACCTTGTGAAAGTGCATCCTCAGCTCAAGGAGTTAGCATCAAGGATTCCTGAAAGCTCTCCCTTCACTGAAAAAGATGGTCGACTTCTCAACTTGGTCACCGCAACCCCGGACGAAGAAATGTTAAAGGTCCTCTTTCAGTTCTTTGACCCGTTACACCACTGCTTCACCTTCCCCGATTACCAGTTAGTTCCTACTATAGAGGAATTTTCTCAGTTATTGGGGGTACATATCCTTAATCAGCTACCATTAAATGGTATGTAAAGAAACCCAAAGCCTGAAGAGATTGCTCAAGCTCTGTCTTTACAAAGGTCTGATGTAGTGGAAAATTGGGAAGCCAGAAGAAGTGTCCAAGGATTTCCAGCTAAGTTCCTATTTGAGAAAGCCCACTATTTTTGGGATAGCCTGGATTTACAAGCTTTTGAAGAAGTGTTGGCCTTTCTCATCTATGGGATGTTACTATTCCCTAACACGTACCAACTCATAGATGTGAATACTGTTAAGATTTTTCTGTCTCATAATCCAGTACCTACTTTACTTGGGAATATTCTACACTCTTTGGATGATCGCACTCTGAAGAGAAGAGGGACTCTCCTGTGTTGCACTCCTCTATTATCTAGGTGGTTTATTTCGCACCTACCCCGGTCTATTATTAGAAATGAGCAGGGTATGAGATGGTCTCATAGGCTGATGTCCCTTACACATTCAGACATTCATTGGTATTCTCGGTCCTTGGAGAGTGTCACCATCATTGATCATTGTGGGAAATTCCCTAATGTCCCTCTCCTAGGCATTAGGGGAGGAATCACTTATAATCCTTGCTTGGCACTGTGACAACTTGGTTATGCTAGAAGGGATGATCCTCACGACACACTCATCCAAGGAATCACGTTTGACTATGATAATGATGGGCCCGACCAGATAATAGTCAACTTCTCAAGTCACTATAGAGCCTAGACCCGACCAGATAATAGTTTAACCTTACAAGATACTATGAAACCTGGACACGACCAGATAAATAGCTTAACTCTTCAAAGATATAGAAGAACATGGACTCAACTATACCAAGGTTTAACTTCTTTTCCCCAGTAGAGTTTGCCTCTACCCTGTGATACGGTGGGAGAACTGACTTGAAGGTTTTGCATTTTATCGCAAATGTTGCGGTTAGCAAGAGTCGCCACCGACTTTTCTATTATCCAAAAGGAAAGGTGAAAAAGCACAGGAAAGACCTTTGAGATAATTTCTTGAGTTCGGGGGGTAGATTATGAAAAGGGAAGGTATTAGCACCGTTTTCATCCATGGTTTTCCATGGGCTCTTAGTTACTTGCTATATCACTTGCTTTTTGTTTGAAATTATGCTTTATGTGGTTTTTGAAATTATTTTGTAAAGAGGCCATTCTTTAGGCAATCTTTGTAATGATTCTCGTTCGTAAGAATGTATACAAAGATGTTGATCTTTTGAAAATGTTTTCAAGTTTGAAAGATGTTTTTTGAAAGTGTAAATGTTTGTTTTGAAAATAGCAAGGATGTTTTGTTTGAAATTGAGCAAGTAATTAGGAGCATTCTACCTACTCAAAAGTCTTTCTTGTTCATTTTCTTTTCCTTTGACATTGTTATCTTACCATTGATTTGGTAAGTAACCCTATCTTTGGATGTAAATGGCACGGGTGTGGGTCATTGTATAACCATGATTAGCAATGTTGCAAGGTATCTTAGCATTCTCTTGAAAACGCACGAGGGAGTTATGAGTTTCAAGTTTTTTGTCAGTTTATGTGAAAATGGAGGTATGAAATATGATTCTGATCTCTTGGTGTTTTTATGGGTCAAGCATGCGCTTCCTTTGTGGCAAATGGTTTGTATATCTATAAGCAAAAGGATTGGAGTGGTTTGGACAATCAGAAGTACAAGTTTTAAGCTAATTGCTAGGTTACTTGATTTTGAAGAAAAGTGGGAAACCAAGTTTCAATGTGAGGTACAAGCATGGGTTGAGTGATTGTAAGTGTCTAACAAGTTTCTTATGGGTTATGGGACTTGTATGATCAGAAGAGAACAAGTGAAAGGCTCAAGAATAAGTTTTGTGTAAAAAATCACTTTATCAAAATGACAATGTACACTTTCTTCCCAAAATGGATATAAAGCATGGTCTTGCATTGAATGCTTGAAATGACACCTCTAACAGCTGTGCAAGCCATTAATTATGGAGTTCCTAACAAATTTGAGGCCTTAAAAGTAGAGTTTATGCAGCATAACTTTGAATTTGAATTTTGTTCATCACAAAATGCCTTGTAATTCAAGTGATTAAACCCTAACTTCATTTCTTCGATTCTCCCTACTCAAGAATGATATCAAGGAGTTCTTGGACATTTTGAAAAGCTTGTAATGTGCTATACAACCCATATTTGAATTTCTTTTGAATATTCCCATTGGAAATATATGAAAAAGTGCCATGAAGTTAGGTCAAAATCCTGACCAAATTTGGGCAAAAATTTCACTAAGTGTTTTGTTTCATGACCACATGTTCTTAAAATTATAACTTGAGATCCAAGCACTTTTGGAAGGAGTTGTGTAAAGAAAAGTTTTAGATTTCATAGATATCTACAACTTTCATGTTGGAAGTTTCTCTTGAATCATCTTTCATCATGATGAAATTTTTTCTCAAAGTTATGAAAAAATAAGAAATTTCCAACACTTAGAAAAATTTCTAAGTTTAGAATTTTTGACTTTTCAAAATGAAATCTTGAATTTTTGATTTCTTGATGAATAATTTTCATATTTTGACATGCTTTGATTAATTGTGATCTTTGACATTTGATTTTGACCAAAAAGTCAAAGTTTGACTTTTCAGCATACAGTTGACTTTTGATCAGTTGACTGCAAAATTCATCTGTCAATCCATTGGACTTGCAATACTTTGAGCCATGTAATTAGGTCAAAATGATGCAATTGGACTCTTAAGATCATTTCTTAAACCAATTGATCATTTTCTAGATCAAAAATTAGAAATTGTCGTTTCCCAGTCAAAACCCTAATTTTGACCATTTTGCCCTTTTGATGATTTGATCAAATTTCTTGAGTAATTATGGTCCAAACTTGATCAAATGATACATATGGGTTTAAAATGTTGATGTGGATCAAAAATTATGAAG
The DNA here is from genome assembly GCA_948472305.1 of Vicia faba. NCBI lineage: Eukaryota > Viridiplantae > Streptophyta > Magnoliopsida > Fabales > Fabaceae > Vicia > Vicia faba. The sequence goes on from CATIWC010001147.1 coordinate 386,664, forward strand.
TTTGACTGTAAATTGGCCACAATTGACTTTTTCCTAAATACAGTTAATTTTTCAGGTCAATTGCTCAACTGACTGATCAAAAGTGGCATCCAAAGCTTGATCAATCTTCCTGCTAAGTCCCTCCATTTTTGCGTGTAGTCTTTGAAGCCCTCACTTGAAACCATGGCCATACTCTAGAGTTGAGTACGGGTGGGTGCAAGATCAGCGTTGTATTGGTATTGTTTGTAAAAGGCAGCAGCAAGATCTTCCCAGTTATGAACATTGGCTCTTTCTAATTGATAAAACCAATCAAGTTGAGTTCCAGACATGCTGTCTTGGAAGAAGTGTACCCATAAATCCTTGTCAGCGGTATAAGGCTGTATTTTCCTCACATAGGACCGGATATGCATTTTGGGACATGAAACTCTGTCATATTTGGCGAACATCGGTGCTTTGAATTTTGGAGGGATGATTATCCCAGATACTAACCCCAACTCCTCAAAGTCCAATCTAAGCACTTTTTAGATTTCCATTGCACTTAACCGTTCTTCCAGATGCTTATACTTGTCATCGGCTGAAGGGTATTGTTCTTCAGAATAATCTTCTTCTTCCTCTTCCTCTTCTGAATTTGGCTGAGCAACTGCTTCCTTGCCTTTTCCATCTTGATTGTCTTTCTCACCAGATGATGTTGCAAAGTCTAAGGTCCTTCTTTCTTGCCCTTGAAATCTTCTTCCCATGTTCAGAACTCCGGTTATTTTCTTTGTTTTCTTCTTTTTCTCTTCAACTAGCAAAGTCTTCAACTCTTCTTGTCCTTTGGCTAGAGTTAAGAACATTTGTTGAAAATGTGCATTATGAGCTTGGAGTTCCTTCACCGTTTGCTCGAGATCCATCTTACTGAAATAAACAGTAGAAAGATGAGGAGACTTGTTGTAAGAAACTTTCTTATGTTATGATGAATGGTAAATGCATATGCAATGATTTCAAGGATTTTAAGGATTCAAATTTGTTTTAGACAAAAAAGGAAACACACGTTGTATTAATAGATTAAAGCTTGAGTACATCAATGCCTTTTTGGGAAAAATAATACAAAAACTCTAAGATAGGAAGGTTGTACGCATCCTCTTTGGTGCAATGTAGGCATTCAGGTTCTGCTCCTCATGAAGTAGCCTAGTGAGTTCCAAAACCTTCTTCTCGCTAGCGTAGAATTGGGCTTCAAAAGTATCTCGCTCCCCCTTGAGTTGTATCCAATCACTTTGTAAGTCTTCAAGAGAGGTGGGCATGTCAGGATGTAGGATAGTGTATGGAACATCTCCTTCCATAACAGATTCAATGATTACCGGAAGAATGGAGGGATAAGGCATCATAAGACTCTGAGCACGAGTCTGTACCCATTTGAGATAATGCTCAAGAGGGATGGAATTCTTATGCCCCAATGTCTTTCTCTCTACCTTGTTCAACATCCTCCAAGCTAGGATAAATCTCTGGCGAAGACCTTGATCGTCGTTCTCGTAGTCAAATACCAAACCTTGAATGAGCATCTCATTAGGGCCATCCCTTTGGGCGTAACCAAACTGTCTTAAGGCTAAGCAGGGGTTGTAGGTGATACCTCCCCTAATTCCAAGTAAAGGGACATTAGGGAATTCTCAAAAAAGGTCGACAATAGTAACATTCTCTATGGATCGGGAACACCAATGAATGTCTGAATGTTTGAGCGTCATCAACCTTTGTGACAACCTTGTACCTTGCTCATTCTTCAATACAGGTTGGGGAAAATGCGAAATAAACCATATTTCCAAGAGAGGAGTGCAACACATAAGGACACCACTTTTCCTCATAGTGCGAGTGTGAAAAGAATGTAGGATGTCCCCTAGCAAAGTAGGCACCGGGTTGTGGGATATGAAGATTTTGACGGTGTTCACATCTATGAGTTGGTCAGGATTTGGAAACAAAACCATCCCATAGATGAGGAGAGCCACAATTTCCTCAAAAGCTTGTAGATCCAAAGAGTTCCAACAGTTTTGGACTTTCTCAAACAAGAACTTTGCTAGGAAACCCTTGACACCACTCCTTGTTTCCCAATTGGTGGTGACATCAGATGATTGCAAGTGTAGAGCTTGAGCAATCTCTTCTAGTTTTGGGTCTCTTTCCGTACTGTTGAAGGATAGTTGATTGAGAATAGGAATCCTCAAGAGTCGGGAGAATTCTTCCAAAGTAGGCACAAGTTGATAATCGGGAAATGTGAAACAATGGTGTAAAGGATCAAAGAACTGAAAGAGCACCTTCACCATGTCTTCATCTGCGTTGGAGGTGACCACGTTTAGTAGGCGACCATGTATCTCGGTGAATGAAGAGTTTTCAAGAATCCTTGAAGCTAGCTCCTTAAGTTGTGGAGGGATCCTTACAATATTGACTTGAATAGTTTTCTTGCGAATAGAATCCATGTCCTACAAAACAGAAACAAAGATAAATAAAAAAATCCTTGAAATGGTTAGTGAATGAATATGATGTTATGATGTTCATGATGTTATGTACAAGTATGTATATACAAACAAAAAAAATAAGTTCTTAGGTTTAGGCTTGCATGGAGTCTCATAGGTAAGTACCCTCTTGAAGTTTAGTTGGCTCAAACCTGTCCTAGCAATAGTAACCGGGTTCTAAGGAGCTCAATATCATTGGTTTGTTTCTTTGGTCATTGTTTAAGCACAAGCCTCTTTAATAGCGATCGAAATATTCCAAAAAACCAAACCTCAATGAGTGTAGTATCGAGTATCTACCAACTTCGGACTGCACCAAAGCCGATCATCTCACTACATCCTAAAGGCCAAGTTGGTCAAGTAAAGGTTCTAAAAGTTTATTAGTGCTTCATGATATCACTCAGCGGCCCTGTATTCTCCTTGATTAACTCAAGGGCTACCGGTACCCACAAATATGTCGCACTAACGTAGCTATTTCTTAGACCATGTTGGTATACCCCTCACAGTTTCCACAACGTATTGCTACTTACCTATAAGGTATCCCAAATCCGGGTAGAGGATTCAAACCCAAACAAAGAACCATAATGTAAAGCAGACAAGTCAAACAATGAAATAAATTAGATGTGATCTAACCCTAAGGTAACCCCACTTTCAGAATTTTCCCCAGCAAAGTCGCCAGTTCTGTGATACGGTGGGAGAATTGACTTGAAGGTTTTGCGTTTTATCACAAATGTTGCGGTTAGAAAGAGTCGCCACCGACTTTTCATTTATCCAAAAGGAAAGGTGAAAAAGCACAGGAAAGACCTTTGAGATAATTTCTTGAGTTCGGGGGGTAGATTGTGAAAAGGGAAGGTATTAGCACCCTTTTCATCCATGGTTTTCCATGGGCTCTTAGTTGCTTTCTAGATCACTTGCTTTTTGTTTTAAATTTTGCTTTGTGTGGTTTTTAAAAGTATTTTGTAAAGAGGCCATTGTTTAGGCAATCTTTGTAATGATTCTCGTTCGTAAGAATGTATACAAAGATGTTGATCTTTTGAAAATGTTTTCAAGTTTGAAAGATATTTTTTGAAAGTGTAAATGTTTGTTTTGAAAATAGCAAGGATGTTTTGTTTGAAATTGAGCAAGTAATTAAGAGCATTCTACCTACTCAAAAGTCTTTCTTGTTCATTTTCTTTTCCTTTGATATTGTTATCTTACCATTGATTTGGTAAGTAACCCTATCTTTGGATGTAAACGGGACGGGCGTAGGTCATCGTATAACCATGATTAGCAATGTCGCAAGGTATCTTAGCATTCTCTTTTAGGGACTAAGATCATTTGAAAGGCAACTTAGATAGCGTCATCGAGGGACTATGATCTTATATTTGCTTATTTTTGCTAAGATACCTCACATGCGTAATATGGCCATTTTGTAAAGGCAACCAAGTGGATTTTACCCTAAGGGTGTTTGTGTGCAAGTGTATTGTTTTCATGCTTGTTTTTGTCTTTGATTAGGGTTTTCTAAGCATTGGTCTTAGTCTTTCCATACAAACCCTAATTACTAGCATTTGTATATAAAGCGATAAATTGTGGAATTTAAAGTTACTACGCTATTACAATACTTGTGGGAGGGGGAGTACAAATTTCAAATGGGGATTGCAAGAAAATAAAGCCTAATTATCTATTACAACCATATTGAATTGGTACAAGAATTGAAGTAAATAATATACAAAATGAATAAATGTTCAAGAATGTAAATGTGAAGAAAATGAATATTTTTGTTTGGATTTTTTAGGAAAAGGGAATTTGTTTTAACCTAATTAATTAAAAGAAAATAATTAATTAAAATAATAAAAGTAAACCTAATTTTACTAGGAAAAGAAAATTAAATAAAACCCTAATCTATTAATTGATTAAAAAAATAAATTAAGTTTAAGAAAAGTATTTTTTGTATTTTTGTCTTGAAAATAAATTATAGTATTATAAAATATTTTTGGTCTTTTTTATAATAAATTTAATTGATGTAAAAGAAAATAGATAAAACCTAGTATTTTAATTAAATTTACAAATTATTTAGTGAAATAAATGAAGTATGATAAAATAAAATAATCTTTGGGTGAGAAAAAAAAATAAACTATGTCCAAATATAAATCTAGTATTTTTATATTTTTTATGATTTTTTTAGTATTAGAAAAATAATTAAGAAAATAAATAAAAATGAAAAATAAGAAAAGAAAATAAAACTGGGCCAGGGGTGTGAATAGCCTACAGGGGGTTAGAAAGTAATAACAAAAAAAAACAACAAGGCCCAAGGAGGCCCAACACCTGCAAAAAGGGTCAGAAATGCAAAAAAAATATGAAAAAAACCAAAAGGGTACCACTCGGGCTCGAACCCAAGTCCCTTTGGTTACAGGCACGCGCTTCTACCACTGAGGTGGCTATACATCCATTTATATAAATCAAACAATAAATACATATGGTAAACACGTTCCTGAGGCCAACTTCATCTTCAACCTCACGCCTAGCCAGAAGCTCTGTAACTTGTTCAAATCTCAACAAAAATGAAAACTGTAAACATGAAACTTGTAGCAAATTTCCTCACGGTTTCAGAAATATAAAGCATTAAAACTATAGATCAAAGACAAACATGAAATTCATTGACCCTAATCTGAATCCTAAAAATCTCAGAAATTTCAATCTTAAAATTCTCTAAGCTCAAGCAAAGTTAATGGAAACTATGTACATGGTTAGCTTTAGGGAAATGATATCTACATGTTTCATTCATAAATAAATCATTGATGATGCCTGTATGAAAAGTTCCAAAGTTAGAAAACTTACCTTGCAAGAGGGTATCGGGTTTGAAGTTTGAGCAGCGTTAAGTGAGTTCCAATGGCTGGGTTAGCTTCCTCAAGTTCCCAGGAAGCTAATGGGATGCTTAGCTTGAGCTGAAAGTGCCTGAAGAGTTCTGGAGAAGTCCAAGTGCAAAGCTTTGTTTTAGAAAATGGAGGATGGTGTTAATGGTGTTACAGTCTTGTAACAGGGTGTGGGATCAGTTCTAAATGATGTTTAGAAGCTTTAGGAACCAAAAGGCTTGAAAATGCACGAGGGAGTTATGAGTTTCAAGTTTTTTGTCAGTTTATGTGAAAATGGAGGTATGAAATATGATTCTGAGCTCTTGGTGTTTTTAGGGGTCAAGCATGCGTGTCCTTTGTGGAAAATGGTTTGTATATCTATAAGAAAAAGGATTGGAGTGGTTTGGACAATCAGAAGTACAATTTTTCAGCTAATTGCTAGGTTACTTGATTTTGAAGAAAAGTGGGAAACCAAATTTCAATGTGAGGTACAAGCATGGGCTCAGTGATTGTAAGTTTCTAACAAGTTTCTTATGGGTTATGGGACTTGCATGATCAGAAGAGAACAAGTGCAAGACTCAAGAACAAGTTTTGTGTAAAAAAACACTTTATCAAAATGGCAATTGTGATTGGTGGGAACGAGAACTGACTGTTTTGGAATGCTGGTTCGCGTTTTGCGTTTGTTTTTGCAAAATGTCGCGGTGAGCAAGAGTCGCCACCGTCTTTTATTTTATCCAACAAGGAAAGGACAAAAGCACAGAAAAATTCCTTTTTGAGATTGTTTCTCGGGTTTGGGAGGTAGATTATAGAAAGGGAAGGTGTTAGCACCATTTCTATCCGTGGTTATCCACGGGCTCTTAGGTACTTGCTCATTGTATTTTCAAAAGTTTGCTTTTCTTTGTGTTTGTGGGTTTGAAAAGGGTTTTTGTTTTGAAGAGAGTGTAAGTGCGAAAAGTTTTGTTTATGTTTTCAAAAGAGCAAGTACTTAAAAGCATCTACCTACTCAAAAAGGAATTAAACTGTGCAAATGTCCTTTAGACAGTGCTATCCCACTATTGAGGAGTAGGTAGCACCGTCGTTGGAGTTTTTCGGGTCAATTCGATTAAGGGACGTGTGGTCACTAAAGCAATGTTAGGACACCTTAGCGGTAACCCTAATGTCTTAGATCATTTTATCCGAGGCAACCGTTTCGAGGCAACTTATGATCTTTGGACAAGAGGGCGACCTCTAAAACACCCTATACTCAATGACCAATGTTCGAGGTAACCAAGTGAGGCGTACCTTAAGAGTGACATGTGCAAGTGTATTGTTTTTCAAATATATTATCTTTGCACATATTATGGTGAGCTACGGTTGATTTTAAAATTAAAGGTTAATCTTGTCATGCATCACCTATTTACTAACAAGCATATAAAAGTAATAAAGTGCAAAAAGATAAAATCCTACACTATTACAACCATATCGAATTGCATGAAAATATAAATGCAAAAAATAAAATAAAAAATAGAAAAATGAGGGTCTTTCGACCCAGGCAGCAACACTCTTCGATTCTGCACTTTCTGGCTCTCTTCGATTTGGCCTGAGAAGTGTGAAGGCGTGACTTTCGACTGAGACCTCACGGTCAGCATATTGCGCCTTTCAATTTGGACCAGCAGGACAACATGTTATGCATTTCGACTGGGACCAGCAGGACATCATGTTGTGCCTTTCGATTGGGACCAGCAGGACATCATGTTGTGCCTTTCGATTGGGACCAGCAGGACAGCATGTTGTGCCTTTCGACTGGGCCTGGAACCAGTAAAGAAGCCTGAGGTTTTGTTTCATGTTCCTGTTTCCTGTTTACTTCATTTGAAATATTAAATAGCAACGTGGCTTAAGGCCACGCTATCATTACCTCAGGGCCAGGTTAATTCTAAAAGCATTTGTAACCAAACAAAGAACCAAACCAAAAAGGGCAGCAATAAAAACAAACTAAAGGGTGGAAACGAAAAAGTAACAAACACTACATATATATTTGAAACGAAAAGGAAGCTTATTCACATGTTATGCTAGAAATGAAGGGTTCAAGATTAGGAATGACTTACCTTGCTTGAGGCTGGAACGTGTGCTGGGCCTTTACGTGGTTTCCTTGAATGCTTCTGGATTCGAAGAGAGGAACCAGGGGTTGTGTCTTTGATACTGGATTCGAAAGAGAAGAACAAATGTGAGGTTCTTCCTACTGGATTCGAAGGGTAGCAAGGTACAGGGACGTTTCAGATCCTAAGGGGATAAGTGTTTGGATTATGGATATGTGTTTTGATTCTGGATATATGTTTGGAGTGTTTAAGTGTTTGAGAAAATTTAGTGTTCTTGAGAATTTTCTGAAGATTCTGGATATGTGTTTGGAGAGTTTAAGTGTTTGAGAGCCTTAGAGAATTTTCTGCAGATTCGTTCGAATGGCCAAAAGGACCTCCTGGAACATGTATTGAAGCCTTGTATTTATAGGCAGAGTTGGCTGAAGCTTTTGGAGGGAAAACAAAATTATTTGAACAAATTGGGTAAACTGCTCTTTGCAGCCTCCGAGGGACAGTGCTCTATCGCCATTTTGGTGCAAGGAATGGGCAGCAGCGCAGGACTGCTGTGCAGCAGTTTTGGAGTTTTATGGCCAGTGTACCATGTCTGAACTTGGCAGCAAGCATCTTTGAATATTTTATCCTTTCATTTTGACTCTCCTTCGACCAGATTCTTCTTCCAACACATTGTTTTGACTTTCCTCCAACAAGTGTCCTTCGAATGAATCATCTTGGTGCATCGTTTGAAGGGGCCAAATGTGCTTCGAATGGACTAGTAAGGCGTACCCTTCGACAGGGACTCATATGTATGCCCTTCAAGTCCACCAACCATGTGTTGAAGTTTGTCAAGGATGGAAATGCAGCATATTAAAGAGGAATGTTGTCCAGTCGAAGCTAATACAAACATAGTCAATGTCTTGTCGAAGCCTGCATGGAGGAGGTCTAAACTTTGTGACTCCAAGAAAGCACACAACAGGTCAATGCTCAAATGATAGACTTGCATGACGGGAGCCACATGCCCAAACGAAAGAGGCATGCAGAAGGCAAAATGTCCAGATTCGAAAGAGGCATGCAGGAGGCAAAAAGTCCAGATTCGAAAGAGGCATGCAGGAGGCAAAAAGTCCAGATTCGAAAGAGGCATGCAGGAGGCAAACTGTCCAAATCGAAGGATGTTAAAAGAGAGCATTTTGCCTTGGAAATGAAAATAGATTACAAGAGGCTCTTTTCCTTGTGAATCCAAACCAAACTGTGTCAGAGGCCCATGCCCAGTCGAAGGATGCAAGCCAAACTTGTGTCGAAAGAGGGCAAAAGGCCAATCGAAGGATGCAAGTCAAGCTTGTGTCGAAAGAGGCCAAAAGGCCAATCGAAGGATACAAGTCAAACTCGTGTCGAAAGAGGCCAAAAGGCCAATCGAAGGATGCAAGTCAAGCTTGTGTCGAAAGAGGCCAAAAGGCCAATCGAAAGAGCTGAAACGAAAGGCACTTGCATTTCTCCAATTTTTGTCAAAATAATATTTTTATCTGTTTTCTCCCTTTTTGTCAGTTTCCTCTTAATTTTGGTACTGCAAAATCCCAATGCACTTGTTCAAGCTTGAACTTTGAGAATCCTTGTGAGAAAGGCCTTGAAGAATGAGAGGGCAAATTTTGGGGTACAACAGTTGCCCCTGTTCAATTTTCTTAAACCTGAGGATATAGATTGGCTTTCGAGCCTTTCGTGATCCGAAGGTGGAAGATAATTGAACACTAGAGTGCCCAAAAATTTTCACTCGCATGGTGTAGTATCATCATTGTGATGTCGGGAATGGGCTTACAGATGCCATTTGAAGATTGTGGGTAGGTGGTTTTGTCTTCGTTGACGGGTTGTCTCTTCTGATAGGGTGTCTCCTTTGACGAGTTGTCTCCATTCACAGGTTGTCTCCATTGACGGGTTGTCTCTATTGACAGGTTGTCTCTATTGACAGGTTGTCTCTATTGACAGGTTGTCTCAATTGACAAGGTTGTCTCCATTGACAGGTTTCGCCTCAGAAAAATCTTTAGGAATTGATTTAACTGATTTTGTCTCCATTGACTGGCTTCGCTTCAGAAAAATATTTAGGAATCGATTTAACTGATTTTGTCTCCTTTGATTGGCTTCGCTTCAGAAAAATCTTTAGGAATCGATTTAACTGATTTTGTCTCCATTGACTGGCTTCGCCTCAGAAAAATCTTTAGGAATCGATTTAACTGATTTTGTCTCTAATTGACATAATTGAGAATTTAATTGCATATTTCCTAAAAGGTAAAGGTCAGTCATATGTAATGCATGATATGGATCAATAAATGATGTTCTCAACATAAATGAGATTGTATGGTATGATGCGTATATGCATGTATCATGATGTATGGAAATGTGATGTTTTAGTTGGGAAAATAAATCCTGAACGGCTGCTGGAGAGTAGGGTTGAATTCTTCGTTTCCACTGGGGATGATGAACGAAGATGATTGCAAGAATAAACCTGCAGAAGAGGATGACTCCGTTGGGGAATAAACTGGTGAAGAGATTACTCTGCGTGGGATTACTCCGTGGGGAAGAGATACTTTGCTGAGATTTTAATGATAAACTCCGCTGGGGATTCCGTTGATAAGCTCTGTTGGGGATTTTGATGATGAACTCCGCTGGGGATAGAAAGAACTTCGCTGGGGATGATCTTTCAGTTGCAACTCACTGAGGATAACCCAGTTAGACTCTTGTGGGGATAACCTCTGAATTTGGCTGAGGAGACTTATTTGTGCTTCGCAGGGGATAAGCTTCCAGAGTCTACTGGGGAAGATGATTCAACTCCATTGGGGAAGCTTTTTTAGACTGTGCTGGGGAAATGACTCCACTGTGGTACCTTGTATTCCACCGGGGAACATTCTTATATTCTGTTGAGGAATATTAAGATTGCCGGGGATGCTCTTTACGCTTGCTGGAAAATATCTTTATACTCCGCTGGGGAATATTAAGACCTTCTGGGGATACCCAACCTTTTTAGGGCTGATGGTAGACCAACTGAGCCTGGGGAGAGTATTGCTGATTTGTTCATAGTTGCAAGTCTCAGCTGAGAGAGTTATCATCATTGTCTTACTCTGCGGGGAGTGAAAGTATCTTAGCCATATTCTTCAGCTGAATATAATGCCTTGGTACCTGGTGGACAGAGCAACTAGACCGCTCAGACAATTCTTATTGCCCCTAGTTTTGATATCACCCGTAACTTGTCCTTTGTTTCGCATGTAAATATTTATGAGTAGCAATTAATGTCAGATGCATATATCAAAAATGAACATTGGACTTTCTTTGCAAAACAAAACAAATAAAGGAAAAACAGTTTGAAATTTGTCTGAAAATGAATTTGTATTGATTTTGAAGTTTGGCCTATAAATAGGCGTTTTGTACAAGAGGTTGACGTCCTAGTAAGAGAACGCCGCCTAACCAATAGAATTTATACAATTTGTGAAAAGAAAACAAAACAGCTATGGGAATAGTCCCACTGGGTTCCAGCTCTGCTATTGCCTTTATATCTTCAAGCATCTCATCACTTTGCTGCTTAGTTGAAGATGAATCTGATTGACTGGTGTCGTCCGAGTCTGATAGTTGATACCGAAGTCCGGATGCGAGGTGATCCAATGATACATAGTGTTACCTTTAATCCCTAACTTTTTCCTGGACCTCCCTTTCGGGTTTTCAGTCCACCGGGATACCCATTTTTTCCCAAGCCGCCTTTTCAGGTTTTCGACTTGCTGGGTGTACAATTTTTTTTTTAATTTTCATCCCTTATTTTTGCCCGAACCCTTTTGGTTCGCCGGGAAGCCCTTATTTTTTCCTAGGCCAGTCAACCTAGCGGGTCTTTGATTATGCGTAGTATCTTTTTACTATGTCTGCATTGACGAGGTGAGGAAGGTCGTCACCATCCATGGTGGTTAGAATCATCGCTCCTCCTGAGAAGATGTTCTTAACCACAAATGGCCCTTCGTAAGTAGGGGTCCATTTGCCCCTGGGATCACCTTGAGGTAGAATAATGCGCTTGATTACCAGGTCTCCAAATTGATACTCTTGTCGTCTGACTTTCTTGTTAAATGCCTCGATCATTCGTTTTTGGTACGTCTGACCATGACAAATAGCAGTAAGTCTCTTTTTGTTGATTAGATTCAATTGATCAAGTCGGGTCTGGATCCAGTTGTCTTTGCTCAAACCTGCATCCTTCATGATCCGAAGAGATGGTATCTGAACTTCAATGGGCAACACTGCCTCCATACCATAAACCAAGGAATAGGGTGTTGCCCATGTTGACGTCCGTGCTGAGGTACGGTACCCATGAAGAGCAAATGGTAACATCTCGTGCCAGTCTTTGTAGGTCACTGTCATCTTTTTCACAATCTTCTTAATGTTCTTATTTGCCGCTTCAACAACCCCATTCATCTTCGGCCGGTAGGGAGAAGAGTTGTGGTGCTGTATCTTGAATTGTTCGCAGATCTCAGTGATCATTTTATTATTAAGATTGGTACCATTGTCCGTAATGATCCTCTCTGGTACACCGTATCGACATATCAGGTTGTGCCGAATGAACCGTGCTACGACGTTCTTGGTTACCGTAGCAAAGGAGGCTGCTTCAACCCACTTCGTAAAGTAATCAATCGCTACCAGGATGAAACGATGCCCGTTGGATGCCGTAGGTCTGATCTCGTCGATCATATCAATGCCCCACATTGCAAAAGGCCAAGGTGCAGTCAAGACGTTCAGAGGAACTGGAGGAATATGCACCTTATCAGCATAGACCTGGAACTTGTGACATGTCCGAGAATGCTGATAACAGTCGGCCTCCATTGTGGACCAGTAATATCCTGCCCGGAGGATTTTCTTTTCCATGGTATGTCCACTGGAATGAGTTCCGAAGGTACCTTCACGCAGCTCTGCCATGATCCTTTCTGCTTCAATCTTATCCACACAACGCAGTAAGGTTGAATCATGGTTTCGTTTGTAAAGAATGCCATTGTTGATGAAGAACTTTGCCGCGAACCTTCTCAGAAACTTCTTGTCATTAACAGATGCACCCTCGGGGTATTCTTGAGCTTCAAGGTATCTCTTCACCTCGTGATACCAGGGATTTTCTGTTACCCCTTCAATCTCAAGATCACAACAATGTGCAGGTTCATCCAATTTCCAAATAATGATTCGGGGGGCCTCGTTGTCCCATTTGACTTTGAACATAGAAGACATCGTAGCTAACGCGTCCGCCAATTGATTCTCTTCTCTCGGGAAGTGTTCAAAGGTTATCTCTTCAAAGTGGTGAAGCAACGTCAACACATACTCCTTGTAAGGAATAAGGTTTGGGTGTTTTGTATCCCACTCTCCTTTGATCTGACTGATCACAAGAGCAGAATCTCCGAATACACTCAGAAACTTAATCCTTAAGTCAATTGCTGCTCGAAGACCCATGATGCACGCTTCATACTCCGCCATGTTGTTGGTGCAGTTGAAACATAATCGGGCGGTAAACGGAGTATGGGAGCCTTTAGGATATATGATCACAGCACCGATACCATTACCCAAAGAGTTTGAAGCTCCATCAAAATGCATAGACCATCGAGATCCCTCTTCAGGTCCTTCATCCGGTCCAGGTGTCTCACAATCAGTCACTACCATGATATTCTCGTCCAGGAATTCAAAGTTCAAAGACTGGTAATCGTCCACTGCCTGATGTGCCAAATGGTCTGCCACTACACTTCCCTTGATTGCTTTTTGAGTCGTGTACTGGATGTCATACTCAGTCAAGATCATCTGCCATCTTGCTATTCTTTCAGACAAGGCAGGCTTTTCGAAGATATACTTGATTGGATCCATCTTTGAAATTAACAGAGTAGTGTGAGTCAGCATATACTGTCTTAGCCGGCGAGCAGCCCACGCCAAAGCCCAGCAAGTTTTCTCAAGCAGTGAGTATCGGGTCTTACAGTCGGTAAACTTTTTGCTAAGGTAATAAATAGCATGCTCTTTTCGGCCAGACTCGTCATGCTGCCCCAACACACACCCCATTGAATTGTCAAGTACTGTCAAGTATAAGATTAGAGGTCTCCCTTCAACTGGTGGCATCAGAAGGGGTGTCTCCTGGAGATACTCTTTGATTCTTTCGAAAGCAGCCTAACATTCATTGTTCCAACGTACCACTTGATCTTTCTTCAGCAGCTTGAAGATTGGCTCACAAGTAGCAGTTAGGTGCGAGATGAATCGAGCAATGTAGTTCAGTCATCCTAGAAAGCCTCTGACTTCTTTCTCTGTCTTGGGAGCTGGCATTTCTTGTATGGCTTTCACCTTGGCAGGGTCCACTTGAATGCCTTTGTTGCTTACAACGACACCTAGCAGTTTGCCAGACCTCACCCCGAAGGTGCACTTGTTCGGGTTCAATCTCAACTTGTACAACTTCAACCTGTCAAACAGCTTTTGTAGATGGTCAAGGTGTTCCTCCTTAGTTTGGGACCTCGCAATCATATCGTCGACATATACTTCAATCTCATGATGGATCATGTCATGAAACAAAGCAACCATGGCACACTGATATGTTGCCCCAGCATTTTTCAACCCAAAAGGCATGACCTTGTAACAAAAGGTACCCCACTTAGTAACAAAAGTGGTCTTTTCCATGTCTTCAGGATCCATCTTGATTTGATTATAACCGGAGAAACCATCCATAAAGGAGAACACCTTGTGCTGAGCAGTATTGTCAACCAGAACGTCGATGTGAGGCAGAGGGAAGTCATCCTTAGGGCTTGCCCTGTTCAAATCCCTGTAGTCAACACACATTCTGACTTTACCATCTTTCTTCGGTATCGGAACCACATTGGCGACCCACAGAAGGTAAGAAGTCACTGCTAGAAAACTGGCGTCAAATTGTTTCATAACTTCGACCTTGATTTTCTCAGACACCTCCAGGAGCATACGGCGAACCTTCTGTTTTACCGGAGGGCAGTCTTCCTTGGTAGGCAGGCGATGAACCACAATGTCAGTATCCAACCCAGGCATATCTTCATAATACCAGGCAAAGATCTCAACATAGTCATGCAGCATCTGAATCAACCGTTGTTTCACACTAAGCTCCAGGTTTGCACCGATCTTGACTTCCTTCTTGTCTGTCTCAGTACCCAGATTCACCGTTTCCACTGGCTCTTCATGTGGCTGAATGGCCCTCTCTTCTTGGAGTAGCAGTCTTGCAAGTTCACCAGGCACTTCGCAATCATCTTCACCTTCGTCTTCGACTAAGTTGATCGGATTTTCGAAGTCATAACCGGCAGTAGCAGAGTCGTTACCAGTGAGATCCAGAGTGGATGGAGACCTGTATAGGTGAGTGTGTGTAAAAATAGATGTTTTGCAATATATAATAAAGAAAAACAAAGAGCGCAAAATGAAAAAAACGTCCAATGCTTTTATTAATGATATATGAAAATGGCATATAAAAGCCCTCACATATGAAGCCACGGTGCCCCGGGTAAGACACCGGGCCATAACGTTTCAAAACATTGTCTGTTACAAATTCAAAACAAAGAGTTCATTACTGGGTAACAAAATTAATAGGGATGAAGTCCTTTGCTGTCCAGTTGCTTAGTCCATCGTTGGTCGTAGGATAGATCCAACTGTCGAATTCAGACTCCTCCACATCATCTTCAATGGCATTTACTCCCGAGTTGCTGATGAACACAAGAGGTCTTCCCATCCTTGCACTACGAACAGCCCTTTGAGCTTCTGCCGTGAAACCCAAACCAAACTTGTTAGTCTTCTGAGTTAAATCAGGAAGTCGGCCCCAGTTTGAATACTCACCCTTCTCAATAACATCTCGGACGTCCTTTAAGGAAGCCATCTTCATAGGAGAATCTTCAACCACAGTCTCAACTGATGCCAATGTCTGAGGAACCTCTTCAAAGTGCTGAAATGGAGTCTTAATGAACTCCCCATCCATCTCTACGTATCTGAACAAGTTGCGGTGGCTGACCATATACTCTTCCTCCCCCTGTATTGTCACAATCTTCCCTCTGACCGGGTACTTCAGCTTCTGGTGGAGCATTGAAGTTACAGCTCCAGCTTTGTGGATCCACGGACGACCCAGCAAACAAGAATAGGATGGCCGAATGTCCATCACGTAGAATGTAGAATTGAAGACCTGAGAACCAACTTTAATTGGAATATCAACCTCACCATGTACCATCCTTTTAGACCCATCAAAGGCCCGGACAACAATGTTACTTGGCTTCAGCTCTAACCCTTCGCAATCCAACCTATCTAGAGCTTTCTTGGGCAAGACGTTCAACGAGGAACCAGTGTCAACCAACACATGTGCAAGAGTAGTGCCCCTGCATTCAATGGAGACATGCAGGGCATTGTTATGGTTCTTCCCTTTAGCGGTCAGATCAGCTTCGGAGAAACTCAAACCATTATCAGCAGTTAAATTGGCCACACAATCGGTAAACTGATCAGCTGATGTCTCTTGTGGCACGTGGGCCGTCTTCAGGAAGGTAATCAGAGCCTTGGAATGGGCCTATGAACACAACAACAGTGATAACATAGAAATCTTGGATGGGGTTTGCCCCAGTTGCTCAACTACATTATAATCACTCTTCTTAATAATCTTCAGAATCTCTTCCATCTCCTGTTTGGAAGCTTCAACAGTGGTTGTTTTTGGCGCCTCTGTCTGGACAGGCATATCAGTGGTGATCCCCTTGCCCCGAGCGTCAGAGGACTCGGCGACAGGGGTAAGGATGGGAACTTGATCAGGAACAGCAGTAGGTACGCTTTCAGGTGTAATGACAACAGGTCTTCGGGCAATTGGTGGAGCGATATCAGGTGAGAAAAGTCTACCGCTGCGGGTGACTTTTGCAGGTCTAGTAATGTTGCTGACGCCGGTATCAGCATCAAACTCTTGCTTAACTCCGAGAACATAAACATCTGACCCATAGTGCCAAGGGACAGCTTTGTCAGAGGTGTAGGGGATGGGCCCCGGAACAGCGATGATTACGGGTGCGATCTTCGGAACAGGCGTAATTCTGACAGGCTTCCTCGAGGGAGCCTTGGGAGAATTGTTGAAAATGGTAATGATGGCAACTTCTTCAGTAGGAATGGATGGAACAATAGTCTTTTCAAACAGGATCTCTTTGCTATCCATCAGGTTTTGGATACCTGACTTCAAAGATGGGCAACCAGTAGGTAAAACAGAACACATATGGCAACCTTCACCACAGCCCGGAAATAAACCGGCTAGCAACAGGTTCTTCTTGACAGTCATCAGAGGGGTAACAATATCTTCCACAGAAACTACAAAGAAGTCTTCCTCTACAACATTCACTCCATGTATGGGCATGAGAGCAGTTACAACATTGGGCCTCTCGGGTGCCTCAAGCTCAATCTCCTTTGCATCAATCAAGTGTTGGACCTTATTCTTCAAAGTCCAACAATCATTCGTATTATGCCCCGGGCTCTTAGAGTGATAAGCGCAGCGGGCGTTGGGGTTATACTTTGGTGATGTAGTATTGGGATTCTTTGGGGCTTCCCTTAGAGTCACCAAATTGGTCTTCAGCAACTGTGGCAGAATCTGAGATAAAGTCATGCTGAGACGGGTGAATTGCCTTCGAGGTCTCTCGTCCCTTTGTTGGCTGTGATGCTGAGGAGCACCAGCAGGTTTTGAAATAACAACCGCATTGACAGCTTGGCGGTGTTCAGGTTTACTCTGTCTTCTTGCACTGTAGACAGCACTAGACTCTTTCCTAAATGGTTTCTTCTCGGTGCTCGATGAGGCACCCTTCTGTATTTTCCCAGTTTTAATACCAGCTTCAATTCTTTCACCAGTCAAGATAAGGTCTGTAAACCCGGCTGAAGAGCTTCCAATCAGATGATTAAAGAATGGACCGGACAGGGTCCCTAGAAACATATCAACAAGTTCACGATCAGCCAAAGGTGGTTGCACCCTTCCGGCAAGGTCTCTCCATCTTTGAGCATACTCTTTAAATCCTTCACCCGTCCCTATTGACATACCCTGGAGTTGGGTACGCGTAGGAGCGAGGTCGGAGTTATACTGATACTGCCTATAGAATGCAGTAGACAAATCCTCCCAGCTGCGAATACTGGCTCCATCCAGCTGATAGAACCACTCAAGCTGAGTCCTTGAAAGACTGTCTTGAAAGAAATGGATCCACAAGTTCTTATCAGCAGTGTAAGGTTGGATCTTCCTCACATATGACCGGAGGTGCAACTTTGGACAGGAAGCTCCGTCATATTTGCCAAAGGTAGGTGCCTTGAACTTATGGGGAATCACCACCCCAAATGATAGACCCAGATCTCCGAAGTCCAGACCGGGCACCTTCTGTATCTCCATAGCGCTCAAGCGGTCTTCCAGCTGTTTGTACTTATCCTCAGCAGGAGGATACTGTTCTTCATCATAGTCCGTCTCGTTGTCGGAGACCATAGGGCTAGGAGCCCTCCTTTCTTGTGGACTAACCTTCCCTCCAGATGAGGTGGTCAGATCAACTTCATTCTGCAGCCCGCTTCCAAATCTGCGTCCATCATTGAACATGATGATCCTCTTCTTCTTCTTCTTCCTCTCTTTCAGAATCAGGGTCTTCAGGTCCTGCTGACCCTTAGCTAGGCTCATGACCAACTCTTGAAACTGGGCATTCTGGGCCTGGAGGGCCTTGATAGCTTGCTCAGTGGAAGGTTCAGTAGACATGATGATTGCTGAAATAAACAGCGAAGAAGATAAGAGACCTGTAAAAGGGTACCTGTTTATGAAGTGCATGAGATGAAATGCGTATGATTTATGATTTCAAAGACAATCGGGATTCAAATTTGTAAACAAGAAAGGAAACACACTTCATTAGATTTAACTTCATAATTTAAATTGTTCAACAAATTGCCCTTAGGCGTTACAAGAATGGAAATACTGAAAAGTAAATGAAAACTGTAAAAGAAGACATCAATGGTCCATCAATGCTCCCATGGCCTCCTCTTCTCAGTGCGGATATAATCATTCAGGGCCCGCTCACTCTCCAGTTGCCTAGTCAGCCTCTGGATCTTTTGCTCTTGTTCATTGAACCTTTCCCGATAAGAATCCCGTTCTTCCCGCAGCTGCGTCCAAGACCTCTTCAGTGTCCCAATATCAGTGGGCATATGAGGATGGAGAATAGTTGGAAGAACCCCTTCCTCATTTTCAACTTCAAGAGTAACAGGTCTGACAGCTTCATATGGAATACCTAGCTTCTGGACACAGATGCGGACCCATCTGAGATATGGCTCCATTGGCAGAGAAGTCTTTGGTCCCAACTCATGTGGGTCAGATCGGTGAACTCTATCCCAAGCCCTGATGAATCTACGACGCAGCTCGTCGCTATCTCCCTGAAAGTCAAAGATGATATGAGGCATCAAAATCTCATGAGGCCCTTCTCTCCTGGCTCTTCCAAACTGACGGAGAGCTAAACATGGGTTATAAGAAATTCCTCCATGGGTTCCGATCAATGGAACATTAGGATACTCTCCACAACGATCAATGACAGTCACCTCATCCAAGCCTTTGAGAGTCCAGATGATGTCATTATTAGTAAGAGACATTACCCTAAAAGCCCAACCCATTCCTTCTTTGTTCTTCAGTACGGACTTAAGGAGGTGCGAAATAAACCACCTCGACAATAAAGGAACACAACACATCAAAGTTCCCTGCTTTCGGGCAGTACGAGCATAGAGCTGATGAAGGATATCACCCAAGAGAGTGGGTACAGGGTTCCGAGAGATGAATATCCTTATGGCATTAACATCAACAAAAGTGTCAGGATTTGGAAACAATACCAGACCATAAATCAAGAGAGCCAGAATGTCCTCGTACGCCTGGAAGTCTAAGTTGTCCCAGAAGTAGTTAGCCTTGCCAACCAAAAACTTAGTCAGGAAACCTTTAGCTCCACTCCTAGTCTCCCATTTAGCCATTACCTCCTCTTTGGTCAAGTGAAAGGTTGCAGCAATTTCTTCGGGCTTAAGAGTCTTTTCCCAACCAGTAAATGGAGTCTGCTCCAAAACAGAGATACCAAGCAGCTCAGAGAATTCTTCCAGGGTAGGAACCAGCTGGAAGTCTTGAAAGGTGAAGCAATGATA
This sequence comes from Vicia faba, assembly GCA_948472305.1. NCBI lineage: Eukaryota > Viridiplantae > Streptophyta > Magnoliopsida > Fabales > Fabaceae > Vicia > Vicia faba. Next base: position 406,131 of record CATIWC010001147.1, read on the forward strand.
TAGGGGATCATAAAACTGGACCAGGACACTCATCATTTGTTCGTCCAACTTTGAGGTGACTAAACTAAGAAGAAAACCATGCCTCATGATGAAGGAAGTAGTGTCTGGAATCCTGACAACCAACTCTTTAAGCAAAGTAGGTACTTGAACAAAGTTTATTCGGATAGTATTCCTACGCATCATGGTGTCCTACAAAACAGAGCAAAGATGAAACCCTCTTGTCTTTGAAATAGGTTAGTCTTTATGCAAGATGTATGCAATGTTTATGATGTTATGATGTCATGGTAAAGGCACACCACAAGTATCCACAAAAGGCAAACATGGTAAAGGGCACACAAGTCACACAAGAGAGCCCTTAGATTTCAGGATGGCATGGAGCTTAGGTACTACCCTCTTTCAGTTTAGTTGGTTAAGACCTGTCCTAAAAAATAGTAACCGGGTTCTAGAGGATCTCAATATCACTGACTACCCTCAATCGATCATAATTCCAGTTTAGCAATCTTTTCTTGCAGCCGGAACCATCGCGAGAGTTTAGTCTCAATGAGTGTAGCATACTGCTACTGTTCTATGGCCAAGTTGGTCAATTTAAGGTTCTAAGGTCAGTTGGTGCTTAATGACTCCTTAGAAGACCCATATTCTCCTCGTTCCAACACAAGGGATATCAGTACAGACTAAGGTGTCACACCAACGTAGCTACTGCTTCATCCGTGTCGGTCTACACCAGACAGATCCCTCACAGTTTACTGCTACTTACCTAAAGGGTATCCCTAGATCCGGGTTAGGATCTATATAACTCTGATACAAGCCCACAAAATTAAAGCATACAAAGCATACAATTGAAAACACAAGTGATCTAATCCTAAGGTACACCTCACTTATTATATCCCCAGCAGAGTCGCCAGTTCTGTGATCGGTGGGAACGAGAACTGACTGTTTTGGAATGCTGGTTCGCGTTTTGCGTTTGTTTTTGCAAAATGTCGCGGTGAGCAAGAGTCGCCACCGTCTTTTATTTTATCCAACAAGGAAAGGACAAAAGCACAGAAAAATTCCTTTTTGAGATTGTTTCTCGGGTTCGGGAGGTAGATTATAGAAAGGGAAGGTGTTAGCACCCTTTCTATCCGTGGTTATCCACGGGCTCTTAGGTACTTGCTCATTGTGTTTTCAAAAGTTTGCTTTTCTTTGTGTTTGTGGGTTTGAAAAGGGTTTTTGTTTTGAAGAGAGTGTAAGTGCGAAAAGTTTTGTTTTTGTTTTCAAAAGAGCAAGTACTTAAAAGCATCTACCTACTCAAAAAGGAATCAAACTGTGCAAATGTCCTTTAGACAGTGCTATCCCACTATTGAGGAGTAGGTAGCACCGTCATTGGAGTTTTTCGGGTCAATTCGATTAAGGGACGTGTGGTCACTAAAGCAATGTTAGGATGCCTTAGCGGTAACCCTAATGTCTTAGATCATTTTATCCGAGGCAACCGTTTCGAGGCAACTTATGATCTTTGGACAAGAGGGCGACCTCTAAAACACCCTATACTCAATGACCAAGGTTCGAGGCAACCAAGTGAGGCGTACCTTAAGAGTGGCATGTGCAAGTGTATTGTTTTTCAGTTATATTATCTTTGTACATATTATGGTGAGCTACGGTTGATTTTAAAATTAAAGGTTAATCTTGTCATGCATCACCTATTTACTAACAAGCATATAAAAGTAATAAAGTGCAAAAAGATAAAATCCTACACTATTACAACCATATCGAATTGCATGAAAATATAAAGGCAAAAAATAAAGTAAAAACAAGAAAAATGAGGGTCTTTCGACCCAGGCAGTAGCACTCTTCGATTCTGCACTTTCTGGCTCTCTTCGATTTGGCCTGAGAAGGGTGAAGGCGTGACTTTCGACTGAGGCCTCACGGTCAACATATTGCGCCTTTCGATTGGGACCAGCAGGACAGCATGTTGTGCATTTCGACTGGGACCAGCAGGACAGCATGTTGTGCCTTTCAATTGGGACCAGCAGGACAACATGTTGTGCCTTTCGATTGGGACCAGCAGGACATCATGTTGTGCCTTTCGACTGGGCCTGGAACCAGTAAAGAAGCCTGAGGCTTCGTTTCATGTTGTTGTTTCCTATTTACTTCGTTTGAAATATTAAATAGCAACGTGGCCTAAGGCCATGCTATAATTACCTCAGGGCCAGGTTAATTCTTAAAGCATCCGTAACCAAACAAAGAACCAAACCAAAAAGGGCAGCAATAAAAACAAACTAAAGGGTGGAAACAAAAAAGTAACAAACACTACGTATATATTTGAAACGAAAAGGAAGCTTATTCACATGTTATGCTAGAAATGAAGGGTTCAAGATTAGGAATGACTTACCTTGCTTGAGGCTGGAATGTGTGTTGGGCCTTTACGTGGTTTCCTTGAATGCTTCTGGATTCGAAGAGAGGAACCAGGGGCTATTTCTTTGATACTGGATTCGAAAGAGAAGAACAAATGTGAGGTTCTTCCTACTGGATTCGAAGGTTAGCAAGGTACAAGGACGTTTCAGATCCTAAGGGGATAAGTGTTTGGATTCTGGATATGTGTTTTGATTCTGGATATATGTTTGGAGTGTTTAAGTGTTTGAGAAAATTTAGTGTTCTTGAGAATTTTCTGAAGATTCTGGATATGTGTTTGGAGTGTTTAAGTGTTTGAGAGCCTTAGAGAATTTTCTGCAGATTCATTCGACTGGCCAAAAGGTCCTCCTGGAACATGTATTGAAGCCTTGTATTTATAGGCAGAGTTGGCTGAAGCTTTTGGAGGGAAAACAAAATTATTTGAACAAATTGGGTAAACTGCTCTTTGCAGCCTTCGAGGGACAGTGCTTTATCGCCATTTTGGTGCAAGGAATGGGCAGCAGCGCAGGACTGCTGTGCAGTAGTTTTGGAGTTTTATGGCCAATGTACCATGTCTGAACTTGGCAGCAAGCATCTTTGAATATTTTATCCTTTCATTTTTACTCTCCTTCGACCAGATTCTTCTTCCAACACATTGTTTTGACTTTCCTCCAACAAGTGTCCTTCGAACGAATCATCTTGGTGCATCGTTTGAAGGGGCCAAATGTGCTTCGAATGCACTAGTAAGGCGTACCCTTCGAAAAGGACTCATATGTATGCCCCTCAAGTCCACCAACCATGTGCTGAAGTTTGTCAAGGATGGAAATGCAGCATATTAAAGAGGAATGTTGTCCAGTCGAAGCTAGTACAAACGTAGTCAATGTCTTGTCGAAGCCTGCATGGAGGAGGTCTAAACTTTGTGACTCCAAGCAAGCACACAACAGGTCAATGCTCAAATAATATACTTGCATGAAGGGAGCCACATGCCCAAACGAAAGAGGCATGCAGAAGTCAAAATGTCCAGATTCGAAAGAGACATGCAGGAGGCAAAAAGTCCAGATTCGAAAGAGGCATGCAGGAGGCAAAAAGTCCAGATTCGAAAGAGGCATGCAGGAGGCAAACTGTCCAAATCGAAGGATGTTAAAAGAGAGCCTTTTGCCTTGGAAATGAAAATAGATTACAAGAGGCTCTTTTCCTTATGAATCCAAACCAAACTGTGTCATAGGCCCATGCCCAGTCGAAGGATGCAAGCCAAACTTGTGTCGAAAGAGGTCAAAAGGCCAATCGAAGGATGCAAGTCAAGCTTGTGTCGAAAGAGGCCAAAAGGCCAATCGAAGGATGCAAGTCAAACTCGTGTCGAAAGAGGCAAAAAGGCCAATCGAAGGATGCAAGTCAAGCTTGTGTCGAAAGAGGCCAAAAGGCCAATCGAAAGATCTGAAACGAAAGGCACTTGCATTTCTCCATTTTTTGTCAAAATAATATTTTTATCGGTTTTCTCCCTTTTTGTCAGTTTCCTCTTAATTTTGGTATTGGAAAGTCCCAATGCACTTGTTCAAGCTTGAACTTTGAGAATCCTTGTGAGAAAGGCCTTGAAGAATGAGAGGGCAAATTTTGGGGTACAACAACAATGTACACTTTCTTCCCAAAATGGATATAAAGCATGGCCTTGCATTGAATGCTTGAAATGAGACCTCTAACAGCTGTGAAAGCCATTAATTATGGAGTTCCTAACAATTTTGAGGCCTTCAAATTAGAGTTAATGCATCATAACTTTGAATTTGAATTTTGTTCATCACAAAATGCCTTGTAATTCAAGTGATAAAACCCTAACTTCATCTCTTCGATTCTACCTACTCAAGAATGATCTCAAGGAGTTCTTGGACATTTTGGAAAGCTTGTAATGTTATCTACAAACCATATTTGAATTGCTTTTGAATATTACCCTTGGAACTATATGAAAAAGTGTCATGAAGTTAGGTCAAAATCCTGACCAAATTAGGGCAAAAATTTCACTAAGTGTTTTGTTTCATGACCACATGTTCTTAAAATTATAACTTGAGATCCAAGCACTTTTGGAAGGAGTTGTGTAAAGAAAAGTTGTAGATTTCATGGAGATATACAACTTTCATGTTGGAAGTTTCTCTTTAATCATCTTGCATCATGGTGAAAATTTTGCTCAAAGTTATGAAAAAATAAGAAATTTCCAACACTTAGAAAAATTTCTAAGTTTAGAAATTTTGACTTTTCAAAATGAAATCTTGAATTTTTGATTTCTTGATGAATAAGTTTCATATTTTGACATGATTTAATGAATTGTGATCTTTGACATTTGATTTTGACCAAAAAGTCAAAGTTTGACTTTTCAGTATACAATTGACTTTTGATCAGTTGACTGCAAAATTCATCTCTCAATCCATTGGACTTGCAATGCTTTGAGACATGTCATTAGGTAAAAATGATGCAATTGGAATCTTGAGATCATGTCTTAAACCAATTGATCATTTTCTAGGTCAAAAATTAGAAATTGCCCTTTCCCAGTCAAAACCCTAATTTTAACCATTTTGCCCTTTTGATGATTTGATCAAATTTCTTGAGGAATTATGCTCCAAACTTGATCAAATGATACATATGGGTTTAAAATGTTGATGTGGATCACAAATTATGAAGTTTGACTGTAAATTGGCCACAATTGACTTTTTCCCAAATACAGTTGATTTTTTAGGTCAACTGCTCAATTGACTGATCAAAAGTGGGATCCAAAGCTTGAAACTTGACACGAGTAATCTTGGGGGTCCATAATGATCCATGAAAGTCATATGATTCATTGGAAGTTCAAAAATCCTTGTGCAATCTCAAACCCTAATTTTGGTCATCAGTGCTTAAGGAGGTGTCTTGAGCTGATCAACCTTAGTGCAGTCTTGAGTCAAGGGAGATCTTGTGAGTAAATTCTTGATATGTGAGAGGGAAAATTTTGGGGTACAACATACCCCAACAAGTTATTGTGAAGCCTGGATCCGACCAGATAGCAATTCCCTTCAGAAATTCGTTGTGAAGCCTGGAGCCTGACCAGACAACAACTAGCTACAATGTCAACAAGACACTATGAAGCCTGGACCCGACCAGATAATAGTGTAACTTTTCCAAAACCATGAAGCCTGGACCCGACCAGATAGTAGTTACCATTGCAAGTTACTATAAAACCTGGACCCGACCAGATATCAGTTCAACTTCAAGAAGTTACTGCAAAGCCTGGAACCCAACCAGATAACAGTTAAACTTCCTTATCCCCAGCAAGTTATTGTGAGGCCTGGATCCAACCAGATAACACTTCAACTTCAAGAAGTTACTGCAAAGCCTGGAATCCGACCAGATAACCGTTAATTTATTTCTTCCCAAGTAAGTTACCGTGAAGCCTGGATCCGACCAGATAGCAGTTGACTTCCTCATCCTCAGCAATTGTGAAGCCTGGACCCGACCATATAACAGTTGACATTCAAGAGATATTCCCTAGCAGAAGCATCCTTTTAGCAAAGTTCGAAGATATGTATATTCTTCATCCCCAAAAGCAATCAAGGATTCAACTCCCCAAAATTTCCTCAGCAGTAGTCATGGATTTATTTTCCCGGACAAAAACATGCATCTCACATTTATACATCATGACATATACATACAAAATGCATTTAACATGATCTCATTCATCTTATGAACATCATGCATACACCTGCATTTTACTAACTCTTTTTTCCCACAGGTAAAACATCAAGTTTTAGTATAAATCGACCAAAGATTTGTGCTGATGCTTCTTCCAGTGTTTACCAACATTCCTCCAAATGACATCTATAAGCCCATTTACAATCCATCTTCGAGTGCAAATTTCTGGGCACTCTAGTGTTCAATCATCTTCCACCTTCAAGGCACGAATGGCGGATTCGCCAATCTAACTCTTCAGGTTTAAGAAGATTGAACAGGGGCAGCTGTTGTACCCCAAATTTTGCCCTCTCATTTATCAAGTAATCTCTCACAAGATCTCCTTTGGTTCAAGACTGCACTGGGGTTGATCAGCTCAAGACACCTCCTCAAGCACTAATGACTGAAAATTAGGGTTTGAGATTGCACAAGGACAATTGGACTTTTAATGCCTCATATGACTTTCATGGATCATTTTGGACCCCCAAGATTTCTCATGTCAAGTTTCAAGTCTTCGATCACATTTTTGCTCAGTCAATTGATCAGTTGACCTAAAAATCAGTTGTATTGGGGGAAAAGTCAACTATGGTCAATTTGCAGTCAAACTTCATAATTTTTTATCCATATCAACATCATGAACCTATATATCCCATTTGATTAAGTTTGGATCACAATTCCTCAAGAAATTTGATCAGATCATCAAAAGGGCAAAATGGTCAAAATTAGGGTTTTGACTGAGAAGGTGCAATTTCTGATTTTTGACCTAGCAAATGACTTATTGGTTTGGGACATGATATCAAGGATTCAAATGCATCATTTTGACCTAATGTCATGGCTCAAAACTTTCCTCAAGATCAATTGATTGATAGTTGATTTTCAGTCAACTGATCAAAAGTCAACTATCCACTGAAAAGTCAAACTTTGACTTTTAGGTCAAAATCAAGTGCCAAAGATTACAATTCATTAAAACATGTCAAAATATGAAACTTGTTCATCAAGAAATCAAAAAGTCAAGAGTTCATTTTGAAAAGTCAAAATTTCTAAACTTAGAAATTTTTCTAAGTGTTGAAAACTTCATATTTTTTCACAATTTTGAGCCAATTTTTCACCATGATACAAGATGATTCAAAGGAAACTTCCAACATGAAATTTGTAGATCTCAATGATATCTAAAACATTTTAGAACACAACTTCTCCTATAAATGCATGGATTTCAATTTATGATTTTGTGAATACATGTTCATGAAACTTGGAAACTTAGTGAAATTTTGCCCTAGTTTAGGCAGGATTTTGACCTAACTTCATGGCAATTTTTTACATAGTTCTAAGAGAAATTTTCAAAAATATCCAACATAGAGGTTGTATAGGGTGTTACAAGCTTTCCAAAATGTCTAAGAACTTATTGATATCATGTATGATCAAGGAGAATCGAAGGCAAGAAGTTAGGGTTTTCAAACTTGAATTACAAGCCATTTTGTGAAGAACACATGAACCAAATCCATGCTAGACTGCATAATCTTTGCTTTGCAGGCCTCAAACTTGTTTTTCACTCCATAACTAATGTTTTGTACAACTGATAGGGTCATTTTCCAAGCATTTGAGCTATTATCCAAGTTGCATTTCCATTAATGGCACAAAGTAACATTTCCATTCTAGTAAAGAGGCTTTAATCACAAAGTCAACTTGTCTTGAGCTTTGCATTTGTTCTTTCTGCACAAGCATCCTCTACAGAATCAGATAAGCATGTTTAAAGTGCCTAACCAATCTAGATAACTTTGTACTTGTGCATTGAAACCACACTTCTCAAGCTTTCTTCAAAATTAAGCAAAAAGCCATAACATGTGAACTTGTACTCCTAATTAGCAAAAGCTCTCAAAACCTTTTCCTATACATTGAGACACTATTATGCAACCTAACACATGAGCTTGAACACCCTGAAACACTCCCAAACTTCCTCTATCCAGAAATTTCTTCAGAACACCATTGTTGTGCAAGTTCTGACTTTACACATCAAACTCATATCTCCCTCGTGCCTTATTTGGCCTTTTAGTTTCTAAAGCTTCCTTACATCAAATAAAAACCATCCCACACCCTGTTATACGACTGTAACATCATCTTCATCAACTTCCATAGCCAAAAATAGATCATTGCAGTTAGACTTCTCCTGACCATTCCAGCCACTCTCAACTCAAGCTAAGCATTGCATTAGCTTCCTAGAGACTCAAGGAAGCTAACCTGATCATTGATGCACCTTGAATCAAGCTCAAACTCATTTCACGATTTCCAGTTTTGAGGTATTTTTCTTGAACTTATATCTTCTCATTTAGGCATTATTAGGCTTGTATTTGTGAAGATAAAATGTAGACATCATTGCCCTAAAACTATACATGTCCATAGATTTCATTTATGTTGCTTGAGTAGGGAGAATTTTGGGTTTGAACCTCTGAAAATATTTAGGTCAGAATTTGATACTGTTAGAAATTTATGCTCATCTTTGAGAATTAGCTTAAGTTATTTACATATTCAGAATTGTGAGGAAATTTCTAACAAGTTTGATGTTGGAAGTTTTGTGAATGGATGAGAAATGAGTGAGTTACCGGATCCATGGCTGGAGGTTGAAGATAAAGTTCATTCAGGACTTAACTTAGATGATATATTTATTGTTTTGTTTATATCAACGGATGTATCACCACCCCAGTGGTTAAAGCGCGCGCCTTTTACCTTTAGGACCTGGGTTCGAGCCCCAGCGTTCGTTTTGTGATTTTTTTTATATTTTTCAGTCTCTTTTTTTTTTGCAGCCAGGCGCTGGGCCTCCCCCATTGGGCTTTTGTTCTTTTTGCTAACTTCTCACCCTCTGTTTACTATTGTATACTAGCCTAATCCCTTTATATTTTCATTTTTTATTTATTTTCTTTTTCTTATTTAATTTTTTATTTTTATTTTTATTATTTATATTACTATTATTATTATTATCATTATTATTTTTATTAATAAAAAATCCAAAAATATTATTATTATTATTTTCATACTTATTATTCTACTTATAAAAAAACAAAAAGAACAAAAACATGTTCTCAATAAATTAATTTAGTTCTTTTATAATAATTTTTTAGACTTAGGTTTAATTATTATATTATTTTATTTTGTTAATTAAAATTAATTTAGAACTTAGGTTTATTTTTTAATTAATTTTCATATTATTTTTAATTTAAAACCTTTTCATAAAAAAACTCTAAAAAATCCTTTTTAAGTTAATTTCTTTTCTTAATTAGTTTAAGTTAATTTTATTTAATCTTCATTAATCATTTTCTTAATTAGGTTAAAACTCTTTCATGAAAACCAAACAAAAATCATTTCTTTTTCCATTTTGCATTTGTACATTATTTTTCAATTCTTGTACATTTATTCAATATGGTTGTAATAGATAATTAGGTTTAATTTTCTTGCAAAATCCCCATTTGTAAATTTGTACACCCCATCCCCTCATGATGTAATAGCTTAGTATTTTTACTTTCTACAATTTATCGCTTTATATAAATGCTAGTAATTAGGGTTTTGTATGGAAAGATCAAATCAACAAGTTAGCAAACCCTAATTCAAGACAAAACAATGCATATAAACCAACACACTTGCACACTTGCACCCTTAGGGTAATTCCACTTTGTTGCCTTACAAAAATGGCCATGTTATGCATGTGGGATATCTTAGCAAAAAGCTATCAAAATACAAGATCATAGTCCCTCGATGACGCTATCAAATGTTGCCTTTCAAAATGATCTTAGTCCCTCAAAGAGAATTGCTAAGATATTTCACAACATTGCTATCATGGCTATACGATGACCCACGCCCGTCCCTTTACATCAAAAGATAAGGCTTCTTACCAAATCAATGGTAAGATAGCAATATCAAAGGAAAGGAAGAAATGAACTAAAGACTTTTGAGTAGGTAGATTGTTCCTAGTTGCTTGCTCAATTTCCAATCAAACACTCTTGCTTATTTTCAAAACAAACACCAAACACTTTCAAAACATTTTACAAACTTGAAACATTTTCAAAAGATCAACACTTTGTATACGTTCTTACGAATGAGAACTATTACAAAGTTTGCCTAAATAAATGCGCCTTTTCAAAATACTTTCAAAAACTACACAAAGCACATTTTAAAATAAAAGTAAATGATCTAGCAAGAAACTAAGAGCCCATAGATAAATATGGATGAAAAGGGTGCTAACACCTTCCCTTTTCATAATCTACCCCCCAAACTCAAGAAATAATCTCAAAGGTCTTTCCTGTTCTTTTCAGCCTTTCCTTTTGGATAAAAGAAAAGTCGGTGGCAACTCTTGCTAACCGCAACATTTGCGATCAAACGCAAAACACTCAAGTCAGTTCTCCCACCGTATCACACTATGAAACAAACAAAGGAAACGACCCATCAACTCCTTTCCACCTTCACATACACGTATAGAGAAAAGCGCAACATACTCTAAGCCAAGGTATCACCATCACAAAGTTTTTTACTCTGAGCAAATTCGTACCATCCCAAGGCCATGTACTTTTCTTACATACTTGGGACATCATTCCTTTCTGCTGTATAAACCTGACATGTGGAATTTTTTTTGGTATCCACATCCACCAATTTGATTTCCTTTTGCTTGAATCGAAGGCATCTTTTAGCTATTGTCCTGAGAAAATGTTGTATTATATAGAAGTGATAACAAAAAATGTTATATATTGTTTGGTCATTAACATATTCAATATAAAATACACATGTATACTTACCATGACATTGTTTGCACTACTTTTGGCGTTACTTATGTGACTCTTCTAAGTAAATTTTTGAGCCCCCGTGGACAAGTCCACTGTAACTTCCTTTGTCACCCTTGCTCTCCTGACAACTTTATGTTTTCCTTCCATAGTCGCAAACTTCTCCTTTGATCCATTTGAGACCCTTGATACCCCAATGGTTTTACGACTTCCTTTCTTAGCTACCACTTCCTCGATATTTCTTCTTTGATCTATTTGAGTCACTTGCTTTCCCAACAGCTTTATATTTTTCTCCCTTTGCACCTTCATTGCTGATAAATCAAAATGTATGTATCAAAATATAATTTCATGTATATAATAAAGGGTTCTAAAAATGAAAATGGATATGAACACCAATTACTAATGTTTAACATTTAAACTCTAAATCCGTAAATTTTATAGCCATGGCTTGGTAATATAAATTTGAATTCAGATCAGCAACTAAAGGTGACCAAAACTGTTTTCAGTTACTTAATAAATGTTACCAGTAAGACAACATTACAACAACATGAAGTGTTTACCATTTTTCACACATAGCTTTGCCCATTATTGTGACACCCCAAATAATCTGATTATTAAATAATTAAAATTTTTAATTATTAATTTAATTGGAAATTTAATTATTGGTATTTTTGGATTATTGGAATTAATTTAATTAATTAAAGGAAATAAGTATTGGTCGTGTGAAGAGTGATTAGAGGGTGTGAGGGGTAAAATACTCTACTCTTACTAATTACTAATTTAATTATTTTATTGGAATAATAAAAGGAGTATTAAAAGGAAAAAGAAGAGAAAGAGAGTTATTTTGGAATATTCATCATACGTGCAATTGAGAAGAGGAAAAAGAAGGAGAAAACCGGAAGCGTCAGAATTCGAAGAACCCACAAGGTAAGGGGTGATTTCGATTAGTTAATTCGTATTATCGGTTTAGATATTCAATAGTATGGATCATAGTGTTGTACCCCAAAATTTGCCCTCCCATTTTCTCATTGATTTCTCATCACAAAGCCCTTGGAGATCAAGATCTAGTTAGGGTTTCATCTGCTCAAGACTTCTCCTTACACTATTGACCCAAATTAGGGTTTGTGTTTGCACAAAGATGTTTTGACCTAAAATGCCTAAGATGACTTTCATGCTCCATATTGAACCCCCAAGTTTATCCACATCAAGTTTCAAGCCTTGATTCCAAGTTTTGCCCAGTCAATTGGACAGTTGACCTAAAAACCAACTGTATTGGGGAAAAAAGTCAACTGTGGCCAATTGACAGTCAAATCTCATGAAAATTGACCCACATCAACATTATGAACTCACATGGACCATTTGATCAAGTTTGGATCACAGTCCCACGAGAAATTTGATCAGATCACCAAAAGGGCAAAATGGTCATTTTTAGGGTTTTGACTGCACAAGGGCAATTTTTGACTATTTGACCTAGCCAATGGCAAACCAAGCTCACATATGGACTCAAGGACTCCATGGAATGGTCTTGACATGCTCAACAAGTTCAAAAGATCCCAAATGCACAAGATTGACAGTTGAATTTCCCAGTCAATTGATCAATTTTGACTGTATACTGAAAAGTCAAACTTTGACTTTTTGGCCAAAATCAAATGTCAAGATTCATTTTTCATCAAAACATGCCAAATCATGAAACTTTTTCATCAAGAAATCAATATTTGCAAATTAGGGTTTGAAATGAAGATTTTTCATAACTTAGAATTTTTCTAAGTTATGAAAAACCCTAATTTTTTTCCTCACTTTACCCCACTTTCTCACCAAGATTCATTTGGATTCAAGAAAAAGTCAAAACATGAAAGTTGTAGCCTATTGCATAATCTACAACTTTGATTCACAAAGTTTTCCCAAAAGAAGCTTGTATCTCAAGTTACAATTTTTGGAACAAGGGTACCAAACCATTCTTAACTTAGTGAAAATTTGACCTATTTTAGGCAAGGTTTTTACCTAACTTCAAGACCATTTTTCACATACTTCCACTTGGAATTTAAATTTGCATTTCAAATATGGATTGTAGTACACATTCCAAGCTTTCCAAAATGTCCAAGAACTCATCAAACAACCTCATGGTTAGGGAGAATCGAATTTGGCAAGTTGGGAAAAAGTCACTTTGATTCATGGCCATGTACATGTTCATAACTTGTGCAATTTTTCAAATCAGCATGCTTCCCTTGATTACAGGCCTCTAAACCATCCAACACTCATAAATTTAATGTCAACTCTTTGTGCCAATACCATGTTCTATGTGTTCAAGCATTGCATGATGGATTGATCCCAAAGTAGATAAAGCACTTTAACCATTTTTGCAAAAGTGAGCTTTATGTCAAAATGAAAATCCAAGAAGTACAGTTCAAATCCCCTTGGCACAAGTTTAGGAACTAATCACACTGATCAATGCCAAGATTTGCAGCACATTAGGGGGGCCTCTACCTGTCTAAAAAACAACTTGACCTTTTCTTGCTTAAGTGTGAAGAAACCTAGCATTTTTGTACAACAACTTCCATCTCAGCAAAAGGACCCTTAAGCAAACTTGTCAAACATATCCTAAACATCCCAACTGAGCTAGAACACGAGCCAAGCATCCCTCATACCTCCCCATTCCCAGAATCACCCTCAAACTGCCCAAACAGAGCATTTGCTGCAGTTTGAGTTCCATAGTTCAAACCTTCCATGCATTCTTGCTAAAAACTTGTCAAACACATCCCATAACATCCCTTGAAGCTAATCAAAACCTCAAACACGACCTGTAACACTCCCATGCAGGATCACCATTTTCATTTTCTTGTTTTGCAGCTGAGGTTCCATAGCACGATTCAAAAGGTTTCAAGACAAAGTAAAGCTTGGAATAGCATCCCTGGACATCAAGGAAGTTGTACCAATCATCACCTTGCTCTGAAAGTACCTCCATCATCAAATACAACTTCAGCTGAACAGGTAAGTTCATGAACACGAATCTCTCTATATAGGCATTGTTAGCTTTAGGTTTGTGAAGAAAACATGTCACATTCATAGCCCTGAACATGCCCATATGATTAGATTTCATTTATATTATGTATGCTTAGAGAATTTTAAGTCTGAATATGGAAGAAAAACTAGGTCAAGATTTGGGAATGATAAAATTCTCTCTCATTTCTGAGAGTTAGGAGGAGTTCTTTATATATTCAGAATCGTGATTCAATGCTTAACATTTTTGGTGTTGTAAGTTTGTGCAAAAAGTCAAGGAATCCAGATGTTTGAATCAAGTGTACAGGCGCGCGTTTTTGAACAATTTCTGGCTGGAGGTTGAAGAAGAACCTATTTGGGCTGGGCTTGTTCTATATTTCTTATTTGCACCATGTTATTACTTTCACACCCCCTGAGCCCATTTTATTTGTTTTAATGATTTTTCGACTTTTCCCTTTTTATTCTGACTTATTTATTTTTGCTAAAAATATTAAAAACATAAAAAATATTTTTTACACCATTTTTATATTTTTTAGGCATTTATTTGATTATACTGATATTTGTATGTAAATAAGTACATAATATTATTATTTAGAATAAATAGAAAAAATAATG